>NC_051175.1:73839246-74283861 GCF_013339725.1 Rhipicephalus microplus | reverse complement strand
AGTTGTCGTCGACTCCAAACAGCAAATCACCAACTGCGCATCGGTTCACACTGACGATCCGACGATTGCCGAGCATGTGGCCATCGCCCTTGCCATCCTGGAAGGTGAAAGGGAGGTCATCTATAGTGACTCTAGGTCAGCTATTCGCGCTTGCGATCGCGGTGTAATCTCCAAGAAAGCCCTGCGCGTGCTCCAGAGTGGTGGCCGCGATGGTATCAAGCACCACGTACTGATCTGGTTTCCTGCACAAGTTGGACAGGTCCAAGGTGCTCCCCCCAACCTCAACGAGTCTGCCCACGAGGCCGCGCGCGCGCTAACCAATCGCGCCGGTTTCGGGCAACGATTCGGGGTCAACGGGGTTGAGGAAAACAGGGACGCGCCTGCCACGTACAACGAAATAACAAAACATTTTTACCTTGCGCGAATACTATATCTACTCCATCATCCAAAACTTAATAGGCCACAGGCCCTTACGCTCGGGCTACTGCAGACCGACACGTACCCTAACCTGAGATCCCTTCACGCTATTTATCCTGACGTGTTCCCCAATGACGCTTGCTCCGCATATGGGGATGTATCCGCGCTGGCGCACATACTCTGGGAGTGCAAAGCAATGTACACCAACCCCAACACTACATCGGTCAGGTGGGAGGCGGCCCTACGCAGCTCCCTCCTGGCCGACCAACTTTGGGCCGTCCAGCAGGCCCGCGGAGCGGCCGATAGGCTTGGCCTAACGGTCCCGACGTGGGAGTCGCCCGCTGCGCGCTGACGCGCGCCTTGCAGGACCTCAATAAAATTTCGCAACCAACCAATGGTCTTGACGATTCGAGCCGTATGTTGGTGTGAACAGATAATCAAGAGAATATGCTACCCTAAAGATAGCATATATAGTGACTTTAGCTCACAGCAGCGCTAGTGGCCACCTAGCGTGTCCTGGCTTGCCTAGGCTTTTACGATCTCACGTCTCTTCCCACTTCTGATAAACTATATTGCATAGAGTTTTCTACAATTAACTAGAGGAGAGACTGGTGCTGCATTTGTTCAGCGACCGTGGGTATGATGTGTGGTACTGGGATTGGCCTAGTCTTCGTGCCTGCGGGCTTCAAACACACATGTTCCATTGTTCATTGCTGTGTTTTGCTTTTCTTTCGGGTGAAAGAACGAACCGCTGTGAATTTCGTCGCCCCATTTGGTGAGCCTAAAAAGGTTAAGGTGGTAAAGTGCAACTGCAGAACGTTTGGCAATTTTCGTTTCGTGACGAAGCAGCGCCAAGTTACGCGAAGCCAAATTGAGACAGAAGAACGAAGATTAGGCATATCCGTGTGCTACCCATCATTCCATTCTACGCTCGCTGATGTGCAGCGCCTAGCGGAAGTGACCTAGAATATGAGGGGGATAGAGTTAATATACAGACTGTATTTTAATTCTATGATGGTTGGGGGGTCCAAAGCAAGGAGGTTATACTAAAGATTCTGGAGTGGCGGTCCCGCATACCCGCCCATGTATCGAAGTCATCGAAGTGATGTTGCGGTGGCCATATTGCTCAGGGCAGAAAGAGGCGGCGCCTGCCTTGTAGCGCCGTAATGCTCTGGGCGCTTGCGGCCGTGCGTTTCGTTATGGCGACAAAAACACCTGTTTCATATTTTTTAGGAGGTGAGGGAACGTGGGAAGGACTTTAATGCACATCTGTTAAAATTTTTCTTTGACACTTGGCGTTTTAAGCGTGTTAAAAAACGCCAGGCCTACACGGAACGCGCACCGCAGTCGCAACAAAAGCTAGTAAAAGCGGCCTTTCAGAGCCTTTTCTAAACACTCTTTGGGAGGCTACAAGGACACTGCTGGGTATTCACGGCGCCATAAATATTCATAAATTTTCTGTTGTAGGCTAGCATTCCCTATGCTATCCAATCTGTGGGAAATCGTACGCGGTTTCTGCTACACACTTGTTGCAAATTTCGTGCATTTTTTCAAGCAGTGGCTGATGGCGATGCAGAAGTATGCATGAAGTGGTTATGTGCCACAGTTAACACGTGATCAAGAACGAGTGTTCTAATAGGTGGGAGCATTGGACGCAGCGGTCCGCGGTGGCACAAATGCCGCTGTATCGGTTCTGTTGAAACGGCAAGCAGTGACTGCAGAGGCCACCATCCTCTTGAGCCCCAACGCAAACACCAGCGCTTCATATCGGCTTACCGCTTTTGGTGTTGGAAATATTCATGTCGCCGTTGGCATTGCTACGCAACTGCAAACGACTAGATATGTGGTTGTTTAACTTATGTGTGAGCGTGCACGGCTTCGTACGTACGAGTATATTAAGCCCCACTTCATGACGTCTCGCTCAATAATAAAAAAAATTAAAGCATTCACCTTGCATCCACATGCATCGCGTAACATCGATTTCCATTGTACGCGGGATCTGCCGAATTTTTCTAATGGGAAAGTTTGCGTGGCTGTGCGGAATTATTTCAACAAAACCAATCGGTTAACTAGCTAATTCATAATAATACCCATCTGTGTTGACATATATGTACAATTTTAATAGTGTACTGATTTTTTTTATTACCAATAAAAGAGAGCAATAGCTTTCTTGTTTTGGTACATCTTTCCGAGCAAAAACTGGATACAAGATATGCAATTTTATTGTATAACCTCATTTATTCTAAAGTTTCATAACATTTCATGATATCACTCAATTCTTGGGCCATCCCCCACAGTGGGTGTGGGCCTAAGTTGAAGGAAAACAATAACCAGGTGGGGCTCGGCTGGACGCAGCCTAATTCAAGCAGGAACGTTAAGAAAGTCATTTGATGCCAGCGCGGCGCGCATTCGAGCATCGTCAGCATGAACGGGCCTAATGGAGTCAATGGACTGACTGGTCTGCCAGACACGGTGGGCGTCAACTTATACTGGAACTACTGGCCTATGGAGATGGCAGACCTTTTGGAAAGAATCAGAAACTTCAAACACTATCTGCCGCGTGGAGACCATTTCAATTCATCTTATAGCATATGGCTGCACACATTCGGAGTGCCACCACCGGTGCCCAAGAGTCAGGTGCGGAGCGCTCTGCCCGCGCCAGAGCACGATTCTCCGTCCATGGAACAACTCTTCTACAGGGAACACTTCGCGACGGCACGACGGACGCAGGCTGAAACGAGCGAGTTCCGAAGCAAGAACAACGTCACCGTCAGAGGACGAGCAGTTCCGACGCCCATTTTGCAACTTTACGAAGCCAACTTGCCGGAATGCGTCGCCGAAGCTGCCGCCTGCGCTCTCAAACACGGCCCTCTCACCGCCTTGCAGTCGCAGTGCTGGCCCGTGGCACTTCGCGGCAGGGACCTCCTCGCGATCTCACACAACCGGGCTCAAGCGAACGAGCAGGCCTACCTTGTACCAGCCATCGTCCGCGCTGTGCACCAGCCATCTACTGGCAATGGTCTTGTTACGCTCATACTCGTTCCGACCCTCGAGGTGGCGGAGAAAATTCAACGTCTGGTTGCGGACTTGGAGATGTACACCGGTGTTCGTTCCGTGTGCCTGTGCTCGGGTGATTGGAAGGAAAGACAGCTGAAGATACTTAAGAAGGCGAGTTACGGGATGTGGATCGCGACGCCTAGCCGTTTGCTATCGTTCTTGAAGGAAGGGAAGGTGAAAATTAGCGGCTGTACACTTCTAGTGCTGGATGAAGCTGACCGCATGTTGGCGATGGGCTTCGAGAAAACGCTTCGCTCCATCGCTGCCGTCGTCCGACCTGATCGCCAGACGCTCGTATTGGCAAACTCTGCATCGAGGGAGGTTGGAGACCTTGCCGATTTCTTGCTCAGAGACCACGTCCAGGTTACCATCGGATACAGCAAGCTGGCAGAGAACGAGAGGGTCGAGCAGACAGTTATCGTATGTGAGAAACCTCGCAAACTGGATCGGCTCGTCACCTTGTTTGAGGACATTCTCAAAAAAAAGGATGACAAGGTCATCGTCTTCGTCGAGACTAGGTCAAACGTGGAAAAGACCGTGTTTGAACTACAGCTGCGGGGCTGGTCTGTCACCGGCATCCACGGCGCGAAGACGAGGGACGAGCGACGGCGGGCTATGGACGCGTTCAAGTCGGGTCTGTCGAGCATTCTCGTGGTGACCGACGTTGCAGCTCAGCAGGTGGACGTCGGCTGCGTGCGCTACGTCGTCCATTACGACCGCCCGGCGAACGCAGACGTCTACGTGAACCGCGTGAACTGCGCGTCGCACTGCGACAGATCGGGAGTGGCGTACGCCTTTCTTGCTCCCGACGATGCCCGTCACGCGAAAGAGCTCGTCTTTTACCTGCGAGACGCCGGCCAGGAGGTTGATCCTCACCTAGTCCAAATCGCCGAGAGGGAATCGCATTTTAAGAGGCGCAAAGCAGGACGCTTGTCCCATTGAACGGTGTCCTCATAGCCGTGTGCTCTCCATAAATCTTTGGTGGTGATAGTCATGAAATTTTCACTTTTACAAGAACAAAATCGTAGCTTACTTAAAATGTAATGCTGTGTGCTCCAGCATGCGTTCTCGCTTGCTATTTTTCCAAGACCTTGCATCTTGCCGAATGGGAAGGTGGATATAAACTTGTAAATGTCATATAGTAAAGTGACTGAACAGTTAGTTGTTTCTACTCAATGCAAACATTTTATTTATTTATTCTGAATACTGCCAGTCTTTTCCGAAACTATAGCAGGTGGGCATACATTGTTGACAAGCAAGTAAATTTTAGATTGCGACTCATGTGTTGCTGAACGAAAGACAGCTTGAACGCCTTTCTTCTGTTTCTTCCAAATACCTACCTAGCCACGTATACGTCTGGGTGCAGTCGCGGTCGTCTTTTTTGCTTGGTATATCCCAAAATCAACGTATGAAGATATGAGTGTATGACGAGCACGAGTCACAGGTTATGACACCACAATGTGAATCGTCAATCGCGTACTTCATGAAACCCTTTCCGCGGGAGAGGGGTAACACAAATCTCCATATAAAGCCTGTTCACAAGCGAGTGATTTTTTTTTCTAAGAGCTTAGCGGCAGATGTCGCACGAGCCCAAACACGACAGTGAGGAGGCCACCCCTAGCTCACCATTTGAAACGTCCGAGCTGATTATGTTTGACGTAAGCAACTGATTTATACAGTTTGAGGTATACGCATTATCATGGCAGTGCAAAAAACAGAAAACTAGAAAATCTGTCTTGGTGACCATCACCCACACAGATTGCATAGGTGAAAATTGCGTAGGTGACCATCCTTACCGCGATGGCACGTTCCATTGTAACCAATGAAACGCAGCGCGCTGATGGGTGGATTTGACCGTTTCGTAGTGTTGGCTCATTCAAAACGGGGCTGTCGAAGGAAGGGAAGGTGAAAATTAGCGGCTGTACACTTCTAGTGCTGGATGAAGCTGACCGCATGTGGCGATGGGCTTCGAGAAAACGCTTCGCTCCATCGCTGCCGTCGTCCGACCTGATCGCCAGACGCTCGTATTGGCAAACTCTGCATCGAGGGAGGTTGGAAACCTTGCCAATTTCTTGCTCAGAGACCACGTCATGGTTACCATCGGATACAGCAAGCTGGCAGAGAACGAGAGGGTCGAGCAGACAGTTATCGTATGTGAGAAACCTCGCAAACTGGATCGGCTCGTCACCTTGTTTGAGGACATTCTCAAAAAGAAGGATGACAAGGTCATCGTCTTCGTCGAGACTAGGTCGAACGTGGACAAGACCGTGTTTGAACTACAGCTGCGGGGCTGGTCTGTCGCCGGCATCCACGGCGCGAAGACGAGGGACGAGCGACGGCGGGCGATGGACGCGTTCAAGTCGGGTCTGTCGAGCATTCTCGTGGTGACCGACGTTGCAGCTCAGCAGGTGGACGTCGGCTGCGTGCGCTACGTCGTCCATTACGACCGCCCGGCGAACGCGGACGTCTACGTGAACCGCGTGAACTGCGCGTCGCACTGCGACGGATCGGGAGTGGCGTACGCCTTTCTCGCTCCCGACGATGCCCGTCACGCGAAAGAGCTCGTCTTTTACCTGCGAGACGCCGGCCAGGAGGTTGATCCTCACCTAGTCCAAATCGCCGAGAGGGAATCGCATTTTGAGAGGCGCAAAGCAGGACGCTTGTCCCATTGAACGGTGTCCTCATAGCCGTGTGCTCTCCGCGAATCCCTGGTGGCGATAGTGATGAAATTTTCCCTTTTACAAGAACAAAATCGTAGCTTATTTAAAATGTAATGCTGTGTGCTCCAGCATGCGTTCTCGCTTGCTATTTTTCCAAGACCTTGCATCTTGCCGAATGGGAAGGTGGATATAAACTTGTAAATGTCATATAGTAAAGTGACTGAACAGTTAGTTGTTTCTACTCAATGCAAATATTTTATTTATTTTGAATTCTGCCAGCTTTTTTTCGAAACTATAGAAGGTGGGCATACATTGTTGACAAGCAAGTAAATTTTAGATTGCGACTCATGTGTTGCTGAACGATCGACAGCTTGAACGCCTTTCTTTCTGTTTCTTCTATATACCTACCTAGCCACGATACGTCTGGGTGCAGTCGCGGTCGTCTTTTTGCTCGTATATCCCAAATCAACGTATGAGGATATGAGTGTATGACGAGCACGAGTCACAGGTTATGACACCAACCATGTGAACCGTCAATCGCGTACTTCATGAAACCCTTTCCGCGGGAGAGGGGTAACACAAATCTCCATATAAAGCCTGTTTCACAAGCGAGTGATTTTTTTTTCTAAGAGCTTAGCGGCAGATGTCGCACGAGCCCAAACACGACAGTGAGGAGGCCACCCCTAGCTCACCATTTGAAACGTCCGAGCTGATTATGTTTGACGTAAGCTACTGATTTATACAGTTTGAGGTATACGCATTATCATGGCAGTGCAAAAAAAAATAGAAAACTAGAAAATCTGTGTTGGTGACCCACACAGATTGCATAGGTGAAAATTGCGTAGGTGACCATCCTTAACGTGATGGCACGTTCCATTGTAACCAATGAAACGCAGCGCGCTGATGGGTGGATTTGCCGTTTCGTAGTGTTTGGCTCATTCAAAACGGGGCTGTCAACAGAGCTCGGAAAAATTCCGAGTTTCGCCAAGATCGGATCATACTGCATAGCACCCCATGCTATTTTTTTTCAAAACTGGTACAGAAAGCAAAATTGCCGTATGTTGCACCAAGCACGGACGCACCCCCGCCTGTATATGACGTCACCTTTTCTTATCCCTTACGCTATCCCTTACGCTCATCGTGATAAAGTGCAAACGGAACCAGAATGCTTATTCAACGAAGGTATGTGATCGCCCATGGTACATTTTGAGTGGGCATCATTAATCATGGCTCTGCTGAAAAAAAAAAAAGACGGGTTGCTCCGCTTCTTGCAGTGAACTACAATTAATGCTGCCTACATAACTGAGTAGTATCCACAGCCTAAGACCGGGGGTATTTTCGCATGGCTTCCCGGGGTATCTCTTCTCACTATATTGGACCTGAAAGACGCATATCATATAACCAACTGCCATTGGATGGCGAAGCGAAGAAGCTGGCCGTAATAAACACGCAAAAGGGGCTGTTCCGCTATAAAACTCATCCGTGCGTATCTGCCTTGGCTCTCGCGATTTTCAGTGGCGCATGGAAACAGTCCTGGCTGGCGGTCCAACCGAGCAGGTGTACTTCGCTGACGTATATATAGCGAAACGTCAAGAGTACAACGACTCGGTGATCCAGCATGTTTTGCGCCGACTTCAAAAGAATGATGTCAAGTTGAAGAAAAAAAGGCAGCTTCCCACTGAAAGGTGCCGAGCCCTTTTTGGGAGGTGAGGGGCAGCAGCTGTAACATACAAGGATGCTTTCTAAGCCTTCACTCTTTTTATATATACTGCAGCTACATTCAGCTATCTCGTGCTGTCTTAGAAGTAACGGGCCAAACCTATAGTGCCGTCCCGAGCTGTCAACGTGGGTTAACCATTTATACGTTCACCGGAACTTTCACCAATGTCTGCTTTTGTCTGTCTGTTGACAAGCGGAATGTGCAGTGTGAGAGTGCATCGACATACCACGACTTCGCTGCCAGCTCTCGGGGCCACATATTGGTCCACCGAAACTCGGCCTTCAGATTATCTCCAGAGGCCGAGTTTCGCGTCTTGACGTAAACACTATGCGAGTGCAAGTCTTGGAATAGTTTTCATCATGAGCTCGATGTTATCACCGCAAAAATTACCAAATTTCTCGCACCAAGCAAAATACATCGTTTACGCGTTTCAACGCGCGAAGACAGCGTACGAATTTCCACAGAATTTGAGCTTTGGTTGACTCGTTACATCAACCAATTTCATTATTTAGTGTTTTCGAAACGTGGCCCAGGAGTTTACATGCTAGTCTATACGCTTTTTGTAACTACCAAGCTTAATACTGCCACCGCATTTCAGATCGCCATGCTGGTTCTGCCCTATGCATTTTACCAGACATTCCTTATACGAATCTTGCCCTTCAGTTACATCACTGTGGATTGGTATGGACTGAAATTAATGTACAGCGAAAATCGCGGAATGGTACTTTTATCCCCGATTTAATCTACCGCTTCCCATGTTCATCCGTTCCTGTTTCCTTGAGTGGGCATATTGCTTGAGGGTAAGCAAGTTTTAATTCTTGTCGATATTGATATTCATTTAATAGACATCGATAGTGGCATTACAACTGCATATACTGACTGTTCAGCTATGGTTTCCGATTGGAATAAATAATTACTTATCTCGCTAGGTATTCTACACATGAAAGCTATACTCTTCTTCATCGTACCTTAACTAACATCGCACCGTCTCCACCAGCGGGTCCCAGAGATACGCACATCACAGTCCACTTACCTGCATTTGTCTCAAGTCTGATGGTAAATCCTCTGTCTAACCTACTTTTTCTCAAAGTTAGACCGTAATGGCTTCGTTAGTACCACATCAGGTATGAATTGGTCATCAATTAAATTCATGGAAGGGCTACAACTTGCTCTTGAAAGTTTTTGTTCCATGATTTCAGAAGCAGTCTGCACGAACACATCATCATCATCATCAAGCCCATTACGCCCATTGCAGAGCAAACGCCTTTCATAATCCGCCAATCAACACGGTATCGCACTTTCTGCTGCCACATTATACCCGCGAACTTTTTAATCTCGTCGGTCCACCTAACTTTCTGTATACCCTTAGTGCCTTTTCTAGGAATCCAGTCAGTTAGCCCTAATGACCAGCTGTTATCGTGGCTACGCCCTATACGCGCCTGACCCATGTCCAATGCTTTTTATCAATTTCAACTATATCTTTTTACCCCGGTTTCTTCCCTGGCTCACTTTGTTCTCTTCTTGTCTCTTAAGGTTATGCCTCTCATTTTCCTTTTCATCGCTTGCTGCGTCGTCTTCAATTGATCTCTTTCGTTACCGCGTGAAAATGGTTGTTTTTCATATCTCTCGGGAAGATCGTGCTTGCCGGTTTGAAAAGTACTCCAGCGAACATTGCAGCATACTTTGCACAATGAAATGTTTTTTTTTCAAAAATTATATGTTGTAGAGCAACAAAAATATCTAAAATGAATAAAAATGTAACGAGTGTGTATTTTCGGTTGTCAACTGGCCACAGTGCAATGAAAACACTATATATTCAAAACTATGTTCACTAAAGAATATTCAGAACATGAATTTTGTAGAAAAATGACCCAGCAACAGTATAGGAAATAATGAATGCTGTACCAAATATTCCTCTTCACATATACAAAGAAAGTTAGAACAGAGGTGCTGCTTCGTTGCTCGCGCCATGCGGTGCATAGTTTTTTCGTGAGTCACTATGAGCTCATACACTTTTCTCAGTAAATTTTTGTTGTGTTGCGATAAGCCTCCAGTTGTTCTAATATAGATGGATGCGCGCGATGTGAATGATCTCTCTATGAATGAGATGTTCAATGAACTTCGCTATTTCATCTAGCATGACCTCCTTCCATGAGCCACCTCCCTCGAAATAGGTTGGCGTCCAAAACATGCATCCAAGCATATTTATTTACAGTTCTACGCATATCGTATTTAAAAAAAAGAACAGTGTCACGCGCAGTTCTTAAACGTTGCGCACTGCTCCATAGTCAGGGCCACGATGTGCTCCGGGGGCCATCTTGTCATTAGGTGAAGCTCTGCAGCCGGCGCCAGCACACTGCATCCCAACGAAGTGTGGACCTCACACGTAATCAGAGTATAGCTATAAGATTGTGCACAAGTGTTGGAAGCTATACGCACATACGGCGGAGGAGACAACCTGAGGATGTAAACAAAAAAAAACATGATCGGCTGTGAATGTCGATCAGGCTGAAGCGAAACATCGTCGCCATAAAGCTTTCGAGCTCAGGTGCTGTCATCCTCAAACTCTATAAGCTCGTCTTCGCTCAGTTCAGGTGCAAGACAGTTTCGAGCAGCGCATGTGTTTTGCAGCGCTGGTGCGCACCCATGCGCACGTGACAATGACGTCACAGGAGTGACTATGGGGACACTAGATGCGACACTGTGGCTGATAAAAGAATGCAAGCAAAGCCAAAACTGCTAGAAACTGTCAGAGAAGACCACCTCGACTTTTTGAACACACGGTTTACCTTCGTAAATATTTTTGTAGACAAATTTTCTCTGGCTCTCTATTGAATAGCTGGTATAATCTTCTGGCAATTGTTACTGCTCAACATCGTCGAATTGCGAAGTTGACACCTTCATGCAATTTTTGGCTTGAAAAGGTTCTTCTCTTTACAGGACTTCAGTGTAACTGTAGCATAATGACGATGGGCACGCACTTCTGTGAAATTCACCCGCCTGATGCACTTTTCTAGCAATACACGCACATTGGTTCGCGCAAAGTTACGTCCAAAATTACTATGTTGCCAAAGCGGGCAGATTAAAATTGATTCTGAAAGTTGAGTGGCATAGTTTTGATGGAGGCGAAAATGCTGTAGGTTAACGTCCTCAGATTTCGGTGCAAGTTAAAGAACCCCGTGTGGTCGTAATTTCTAGAGCCCTCCACTATGGCGTATCTCATAATCATGTGGTGGTTTGGGGACGTTAAACCTCACATATTAAATAAAATCAACAATAATGTCAGATAACAAGTCTCTATTCGCAAATGGGCAATTTTGCGGTTCATAACTCGTATACACAGTGCTCGCTACCCCCCTCCAAACTAATGGCTTGGCAGAGCACGCAGTTCATACTGTACCAGATGGCCTTCTCAAGAACTAAATGGTGAACGACCTCGAAGCAAACAACGCGAATATTGCTGGGCTATCGTAATGTACGCTCCACCATGTGGGAAGTTCACTTCAGAACTGATGTTGAGTTACAATGTTCGTTCGTTCTTTGATACTTGTATGCCATCTCTATCTCGGAGTTAGAGGCTTTCTAAATTCCCAGCTGGAAACCCGTTGTGGGTGTGCAACTTTGCCCATGGGAGGTGCAGGTATCTAAGGGTCGTCAAAAGAACCGAGGATTTTTGGCTGGTACCAGTCGACACACGAGATAGGCAAACCCAGCGACAGTCGGACCAGATTCGTCGGCAGGTGCTTTTATCACCCTTAGCTTCAAAGCGGCCACGTGGCTGCCGATTCAGTACCGTCTTGCCCTGACAACGAAAAACCGCAGGCGTCTGCGCGAGAGGAGCGGCAAAACAGGGCAACTCCAGTACCCAATGATGCCGTTCCTGTACCTCCAACGCCGCCGACGTCTCTTCAGCCGAAGAGGCTCCCATAGGTCAACCAACCTTACGAAGGTCTACCCGACTACGAATACCAGTGCGAGGACTGTAGCTTCAAAGCAAAAACAAAAGTGGTAAGTGCAGTGCCACCATGTGTCAAACATGTGTCGCCGTCTTGTGTTACGTCACAGGCAAGCAGCCTGCACATATTTCGTTGTCTTCTTAATAAAGGTATTTTGTGCCCGTTCCTAGCCCGACTCAGTCACCCACTACAACTCTGTGCATTTAATTAGTGATACGTAATGACATCTGTATATTCTGAAACGTTCCGCGAGTCATTCTAATAATTCTGCAGCATTCTTATAGAAACATAAAGATATCAAAACGCACGGACTCTATATGTATTCCATAAGAAAATATATAGAATTACTGGAACGAAATGTTTTTTGTAAGATTCCAATGTAGATATGATGAATATACGGGAATGATATAGATTCCTTAGAATAATATATGGGCCATTTATTAGAATGGCATAGATTTTTCCAATAGTGTTATGGTAACACACAGGAAATATGTGACATAAATTAGTCGGAGGAACGCTTGAGCTTCGCCACAAGAGTAGAACGCGATAGCGTAGTCGGGCACCATGAGCATCGCCTTCTAATAGTAGCCTCTCTCCGCTTGTCGTGGCACACTTCGACCATGCCGCAAGAAAAGGAAAATCTGTGCAAGTAACGGAGACTGATAGTTCTAATTAACATTGCGGCTGTTTTACTTTTTTCAGTCATCTTTACTCCCCCTCCCCATCCCTGGGTAAGCAACCGGACTAAGAAGTGCTTTCTTGCTTGGTCCTTGATTCATGGCTCCTACGCACCGCGGGATATTGGTCACGAAACCAGAGGTTATTACTAAGAAACTTTTTTTTTGTAATTTTGAAAAAAAGAGCAAAAGATTGACTGCCACAAGGATAAAAAAAAATTAAGAGTGACCGGACTATATAGTAGCTAACTTCCCTGTCCTTACTTTCTTCTTCCTCCTCCTCTGGATGCTATTTACTTTACAGGTGAGGGTTTGAAAACGCCCCGGTTTGCAATTTTCAACACATTATTTCCTCTTTTTGTTGAACTGTTAAGCTCCGTGGCTCTATAGATCTTACGATGGGATCCTGGCAGGCCTAACTAAACAAAGCCACGCCACCGAAGAAATGTGTGAAGCCCTCCACCTCTCCCGCTGAGTCCCAAGGGATTCAAGTTGACAGCTTATAGGGGGGGGGGATGATGATGATGATGATGCTTGGATGATTGGCCAGTTGGTTGGTTGTCCACTTAAGTCCTGGGGCAACCCACCACGGGGGATCAGCTATGACAAGGAATGACACCTTATTTTCGAGATAAAATTGTCTTACCTGCCGAATACATTTCGATATGTATGTTTAAAAAATGAAATAAAAGAAAGAAAGCAAAAAGAGAACCCAAGAAACTGATAGGGTTGAAAATGAAGTGAATTTACGCCTAAGCCTAATATTCTATTTGTTTTTTGTCGCTTAGGAAACCGCATACGGCTTTACAAATGGTCCTGTCGATGAAGCCCATTAAAGTTGCTCCAAAGAATGATTGGTGCCTGGACGGGATGGAGGCCAATGTCTTCTTCGTCGTCATTATCTGCCGGCGGAAATAAACGTTATTCTTCTATCTCCCTCTCTCTTCTTTGCACAATGACGCAGCACTGTGCTTTCTTGTCTAAGTCACGGGATGTTTCATGCGTTAATTTCTTTCAAAAAAGGTAAGCATATATAGGGAGCTTGCATGAACTGCGGCGACGCTATGCACTCTGGGTAGGCAGCCATATTTTTGTCAGAGGCGGCCGGGGAGTGCAGCAGCGCAGTCGTGTTTCCAAGTGTTGGCGTAGCTTGCAAACGTGATTGAGTGCGACGCAAATTTAACTCCAGGAAATGTCGAGCACGATGTCAGCCTCCCCGGAAGACTACACTGCCGCGCTGTGCCAGAAAGACCTCGAGTGGTACGAAGAAGAGACGAGAATTCGCTCCGAGTGGACCCGTTCACGCTTTGTGCGGGCGACTGTGTTAGTGACGTGGACTTGTGGCCACGCGTCGACAGCTCCTATATTCATTAATTTCTCGTTCCGATGACGAGTTTGAAAACCCGGGAGCAGATGAAGTTTAGAAAGGCCCTCGAGGGTCGCAACGTTTTCAGGAGTGGCTGGTTGTGGGAGCCGTGGGTGAAGAAAGTCGCCGCCGACACCGTGGCCGTCGTCACTCAAGCAAGACGTGTTCAAAAAATTGAGAACGCTCTTCTCATGCACGTGCGTCGTACTCAACGTAGAATAACAACGCAGTGGGATGCGAGCAGGCTTCGCTGTTCCCGGCCATGCATGTGCAATGCGCAGCAAGGATCTCGCCATTACTCTTGCCCATTAACAATACGTTGACGGGGGCCTTGTGAACACACTGAGAATTTAATCGGAACTTAAACAAACCTTAGCATCTATGGCAAAATCAAGTAATACAAAACCTTTTACTTAAGTTAACGACAACCACGCAATCTCGGAACACCATATCTCTTACAGAGCCGCCATGACCACGAAGCTTGCGAACACGAGCAATGCAAGACGCCGCCCAACGGATCTGTACACAGCTGAACAGAAAATTGCTTCATATGACTTCCGTCGTGAGGAACCACATCATGAGTTCTCTCCCCATGACCGGAAAGAACACGGAAAGACTAGGCAATGAGCAAAGCAGAAAAGGCCTAGAGGAGAGGGTTGTGAACTTGACATTGAATTGTCGTGAGGTCTATATCTTTCTGATGTCTAAGTACAGTGTCTTCCGAGTCGGCTTAAGAAGTTTTGCACCAGAGATGATTTTTATTTAACTAACACGGAAATCCATGAATTCTTGAGAGAGGCTATTGTGATGTTGCATTTTTTTACGTTGCGTGCAATGCACTGCCATGATTCAGGCGCAGCTGTCATCGTGGACATGTAGTCAAGTCGGCTAGACACTTGTCTTCTGAGCCAGGGGTCCTGGGTTCGACGCCAAACGCAACCAACATGCGTAAGTTTTTACGTACAATAGCAATAATCCTGTTGCCTGAACAGGGACGGACAGACGGTTGGACTATCAGTTTTGTCGCCGTGTCCACCTAAACATCTTTACGCAATAAATATTTCTTATTTCGCATCACCAGTCCAACAGATTTATATGGTTCACATATGTTAACCTTTCGCACGCACCGGTGTTTGCCCGGACGGGTAAATCGCTTGGCTTGCGAGCGTGAGGACGCCGGTTCGAAACCTGGCACCACAGGTGATATCCTTGAACATTTTTACTTTTTATAGACATGTGTTTACCAGGAAAGAGTGATTGACAGGTAGACGCGGACACAAGTTCCTCGTTGAGTCAGCGCAGAAATGCTTGCGCACTTCCATGCCCAGGATCTCAATCACTTTAGTTTATGAAAACTGTTTACAAAAAGCTGCATTTAAACTACCTGCAAGGTCAGCTCTTTGCCAACGTTATATATAAAGAGCAAATATACGAAAACAATCTATAACAGAGCGTACCTTAATGTCTTCAGGGCAGAGGATCTATGTGCTAATGAGCAGAATTCGCTTACGGAGTAATCATTTCCACACCCCCTTTATTTTGGTTGTTCGGGTAGGTGCACCTGCTTGGACAGTTGTCATGTACTTCACTAGCATCTTTCCGAGCTAAATAGTCCCCTGATGTGGAGGCTTCACCGCACCAAACGTTGAAAACCACTCGAAAACGTTTAGGCCCTATTACCTATGATAAGGATCAACTTTTGCCTGACGTCACTTTTTGCAGTGAGTGACCATCCGTGTGGCGTTCCCAGCTGAAGATTCCATTAATGTGTTGACTTCACCGCAATGGATGTCAAAAACCGCTCAAAAAAGTTGAGGCCCTTATCACCCATGATAAGGTTCAACTTTTGTCTGACGTCACGACCTGCATTGACAGACGATCCGTGCGATGTTCCAAGCTAAAGATTCCCCTAATGTGTTGGCTTTGCCGCAATGAACGTCGAAAACCACTCGAAAAAGGTGAGGCCCTTATCACCCATGATAAGGCTCAACTTTTGTCTGACGTCACGCCCTGCATTAACCGTCGATCCGTGCGATGTTCTGAGCTAAATATTCCCCTTATGTGTACCCTTTGCCCCAGCGAACGTGAAAACCACTCGAAAACGTTGAGGCCCTTATCACCCATGATAACGTTCAACTTTTGTCTGACGTCACAGACCACGGCGATGAAGCTACTATGCTTATTTTTCTTTGCACGGTTGTCGAAAACGGCCTACAAAATTTTCCCACGGTCTGTGCTGTGGAAAAGCCAACTTTATTTCAGGTTAACGTAATGAGTTGGCATTGCTGAAAACAGGGTACCATGTCATTTTTTTTTTCCGCAGCCATAATTCCTCAGTGTCGTCAGCCACTGCATGAACAATTGGTACGAAATTCCTGGCAAGTGTTAAGCGGATACCACGCTTCTCAAAAGAATGACGAAAAGTTGCATAGTGAATGCCGGCCTAGTACCCAAAAGTTCATTATTAATGTCCTAGTGGGTATCAATCAAGTGTGCTTGCAGTAGTTACCAAATGAGTTCCCAAAAAGCTCTGAAAGGCCGCTCTTCCATCTTTCGCTGTGACAGTCCTGCGCCTTCCGCGCAGGCCTGGCGTTTTTTCTTTTCTGGTCGATCCTTCAGGTAAGTTTTGTCGTTTGACGGCGTAGTTCTGCTGTCAGAAGAGTAGGCAGCTACCAAACCTCTGACCTACCTTCAATTCGGCTCTTTATAAATAGAATCGAGCCCTAAGGAGTAATTTTTTTACACGGAAAGTTTTTTTATGCTGGGGTCTACCACCACTGACGCACTTCCGTCACGTAAGTGACGTTGAAACCTGAACGCTAAAAAATTGCAAAGAAAAAAAAATGAAGGCAAACTTCTATTGCGCGGAATCGAACGAGCAACTCCTCGATCTTTAGCGCGCGGCGCTAACCACTACACCACAAAGCCTGCACTGTCTAGAGGGGTAACAGCAAGCTATTAATATACAGGAATCATCGTTTGGCAGTCCTGCTCAGAGCTTCAGAGTTTTAGCGTGTTTTCGTTATCAGTGGCGAGATGGCGAGATGGTCTCACGTTCGACGTGTTCTCAAGGTCGCCGCCTCCACAAAGCGCTGCCCCCCCCCCCCCCCCCGTCTCACGGAGCATGGTCTCTCCTGCGTGGGCGCTTATCTGACTGACTCGTGATTCAGGAAAGGACGAAAGTCACTTAGTAAGCTTTCATGGTCTGGTTTACGAATGGAGCGCGCTCCGGACACACGACGCAGGAAGAATTGTGAGAGTTGTTATTGCGCGCTCAACCAGTGTGTGTTAATTTCGTGTGTGCTTTCTGCTTGAGGTGTGCGCTGCAAGTTTCGAGCTGCTCACCGTTCCTAACGTGATTTTGCAATTTGTTGCTGAAACATTGCACACTGAACGCTCAACTACTTCGGTAAAGGCACCTTTTACTTTAGTGTTATACCGATTTCTATATAGGGGATCAGCCGCGTTTTTTTTTGTAATTTTCAGTCGGGCAGTCACTGGCTGATTAAACAGAAAAATTAGGTGAAAAATTAGGCCTGGGCGTCCGTTCCTTAGTCACGAAAGATGAATCGCTGTAAACAAATATTCCACGAAACAAATTAGTATGTAGTTTCAGCACTGGGTTTCAATTCCCGTCCTCACGCTTATGAGCCGAGTGTCTTATACGTTGGAAAAAAGGCCTTGTCTCGTAAAAGTTGAACACATCTCAACCACACGAGCGTGATCTGCTGGCAAAACAAGCAAGAGAACTGGACACTTTCTATTGCGTAAGCATTTCTTTGCCAATTCAAACGCAAAACATCTAGCCCTCTCGTGCACCCTTCTGATGCGCAACATGGTCAATCCGGCAAGAAAAAAAAAATATAAGTGGCTCTCTCGGCAGTGTTGGGATTCGGCCGTAGCTCCTGCACTCTGTAGGCGAGTGTCTTACCCACTGGGCTTCACACCAATGCTTGGTTAGGTGGGTGTATCTGACCCAAGAAGATGCGTTTTACCAGAAATAAAAAGCGCAAAAGAAAAATTATCTTGGAAGCGATTTATGGTGGCAAAAAATTTATTTATGCGCTCGATGATGCTCGTGACTGCCTTGTAAGCCGCACATGGGAAACGACACCACTTGCATGTTTCCCCCAGGTTGTGTTGCTGCTGCGCATATTGTTTTCGACAGCTTTCGGTAACTAATTTTCTTGAACTCTCAGTACGTTCACACACACACACACACACACACACACACACACACACACACACACACACACACACACACACACACACACACACACACACACACACACACACACACACACACACACACACACACCACACACACACACACACACACACACACACACACACACACACACACACACACACACACACACACACACACACACACACACACACACACACACACACACACACACACACACACACACACACACACACACACACACACACACACACACACACACACACACACACACAACGGTTTCGAAAGATTTCTCAGCTGAATATGCGTGCACCAGGAAGCCTTAAAGTATGACAGTTCTGTTCGGGCAAGAAAAAGAAGTAGTCGGAAAATCTGGGTTTTATTTTAGACCACTGTTTTTATTAGCAACGAATTGCAATTGATAAAACTCAAGACATGCCATAATAGCGCCGAGCTATGCATCACGTACAGTAAATACAAACGTTCGCATTCTGCACCGGTTACACATACACTGGAGAATCGTTGACACAATTCATCGCATACAAAATATAGCTGCAGGAGTTACAACGTTCATTGGCTGTAAACAATACAATTTTTCAGAAACGACAGCTCATAGTAACACGTCCCTGAATAATGATCATGAAGTGCAGGTGACCGCCACATGGAGCCCTGCACTGCCAACATTTTTTTTTATTTTTCTGTAAAAGTTGCTAGTGGAAAGAACCTTGTATAGCAAGCAGGTTTCCTACATAAGTCCACTTGTCCTACTGTACCGTTACACCATGAACAATTTCTATTTACATTTTAGCACTTCACTTTATTTCGCGATACAACCCGTAAACTCTTGTCCAAATCTGTAAGTAGCATTTGCTAACAGGGCATTATATTACAGAAAGATACACCAGTATTCTGAAAATATTCCTCGCAATTTGTAATGCACATATTTTCTATCACATTTGCAGCGATCAGGCTTGCTGCGTTCCGTCCGTAGGGAAAGCAAGGACGACGGAGGCTTCACGTCAAAGCAAATAAGATTTGTCTGACTAAACACGGTATACGGCAGGGTCGGCCCAGCGACGAGACGGCTAGGCAGCGACTATCTTTCCGGGCACCAATCGATCAGCTCGGGTGACAGTCTTCGTCCTTCGTGACAGCCAAGGCGCCTCTCCCCTGGGCTGACTCTTTTGAAGTGCGCAAGCGGGCCGCGCGCACTGCTACTCTGCTACACGTGGCACCATCTCTTGATAGCCGGAGCGCGTGATACCCACACATCTCCCCCTTCCCCTCACGAAGGTGGGCTGGGGACCGAATGTCTGCAGGTAATGTCC
Organism: Rhipicephalus microplus; assembly: GCF_013339725.1. NCBI lineage: Eukaryota > Metazoa > Arthropoda > Arachnida > Ixodida > Ixodidae > Rhipicephalus > Rhipicephalus microplus. The sequence goes on along the minus strand of NC_051175.1, from coordinate 74,264,473 downwards.
GGCTGCTGGGAACCCGTGGGGTGAAAAAAGCAAAAAAAGAATAAGCATTTTCTTCTCACCACCATCGAAAGCATTTGTGTCTTACGCCAAACTATGAGGCGCACATAGCCGCTCGAGAGAAGAAAAAAAATGCCCCTCCTCACCAAAGGGAATCGTGAGGTAATGCGAATGCATTGTGCAGCGACCATAACGGCATTTCGCACATGAGAACAAAGCGTTAGAAGAATAATGTTTTCTTTCTTTTTTCCTTACACCTTGAAGCCAATAGCACCATTTGCCGCACGTGGTGTTTTTCTGTCGTGAAAAACGTGGTACGCGTTTTTAGGTTTAGTAGCTAGCGTCCACGGTTAAAAATGCCATGAAGTGAACAAAGCAAACAGCATTCTGGGCTCGGGGTTGGCGTTTCACAGTAGCGTCTCGATCACACATTTCCGGGTGTTCTTGAGAGGCCCCCAGCCAGCGAACGATCGAGAGTGACGCTTGAGTGAACGGGAAAGTGGGGCGAAGGGAGGAGAGAGAGCCAACAGCGAGAGAAGGAGCGGCGAAGCACTACGGCTACCGTCTCCTACACTCTCTCAGCATATGCTCCTGTTGCTAGGGGCGAGGATAAGATGCGCGCCCGCAGCTGTTGCTAAGGGAAAGAAAAAGAGCGGAGAGTGAGAGGGGTGCCGCGCACAACGCCGACTGCCTACATAGCCCTACTAAGAAATGCATTCGCATTAAAAAAAAAAAAAAAACGAGCACCAAGGAAGGAAATGCGCCATCTTCCCACACCCCTGTTTTCTATGTTACCGAGGACGCAGACTGTACGAATTGCTGGGTGGTGTTGGTGACTGAGTGGCCAAACTCCGGTGAAGGATGCCTGGGTGTTGTGTTAAAAAATATTCGGCAGATCCCACGTACCTGGGAATCGATGGTATGAGAAGCATGCGGGGGAAGTGTGACTGTGTTGCAGTTTCTTTATTGAGCGACACGTCTTGAAATGACGCTAAATATATGTACAAATGTTGCACGCACAGCCATATGTTGAAGAGTTGCAGATGTTTGGATAACCAGTTCTTTTCACTTGCGCAACGATGCCAACTGGAACATGCGTATTAGCAACACCAGAAGCTGATATGAAGCGCTGATGCTCGTGAGGATGCTGGTCCTGGACACTGCTACACAAATGAACTTCAGCGCATGGCAACTAACCACAATTTCGACCTGACGGCTGTATCAAAGGAGTACGTATTTAATGTTAATAAAATTGGGTAGGCAGCACTGCAACCACTATTGAATTTTCACGGACATTAGCGTCTATTTTAAAAGCAGTTCCGAGACCTGGCGTAGCTCTGGCATAAAATGCTTCATTGCCACGCAGATTGTTTGTCAAATGCTTCATGCCACGCAGCTGGGACCCTGACATTTATTCTTTGCATTCGTGGTCGACGCTACCAATGGCGGGTATTTCTTAACGCTCGCGCGTTAAAATTGCACATGCATGTTCCCAATGAACCGCTGATATCCTGTTAACATAGAAATAAGATACATACGTCTACGTATATCGATAACATCTAATCGACATCCCCATAATGTGCCATTCTTGCAGTCTAGAGGGCCTATGTATTATTGAAGTCGTATGCACTTCTCTCTTAGACAAAAACTAGACGTCGCAAATGATGTCGCATATACGTGTTCACAACATCAAATGCATCTCAGAACTTTCTGTCTTCTAAAACCACTTTAGTTGACCTTCACAACGATCAAGATAATCGGGCATGTAAAATCTAGAAAGTGCTCGAAAATAAATGAACATGTTCGAGCATGCGTAATGCATACACTTACATGCGCGAGGAGATAATGCGAGTAAACGACCATAAAATTAACATGCGTGGCATTAGTGCTCCCGTACATGATAAAGCGAGTTGATACGCCCGAAGGTGCTTTTGAGCGCGAAGCACTTTAGAGGCCTGGGCTGTCATCGCTTGGCGTAACGCAAGGAAATCCGCATAGAAAATAGAAAAAAAGAAGCAAGGAAGAAGTCGAAAGAGATGTAAAAGGAAGAAATAGGAGGACAAATAGAAAGGGCTAGGGAAATAGAAAAAAATAGAGTAGAAATAAAGACCGAAAAAACTGAAAATCAAAGAAAAGAAAAAGAGGAGAAAAGGAAGCTCAGCAGAAACTAAGCAGACTTATTCCTAGCCCCGCACTTCCTTCAGGCTTGCTGCATGTGTAGTTTTGTGTGCCAGAGATCTGCCCTCCCACTGCAGTCAGGCTCTAAGCTGGTGTGCTATACTTAAAGAAAGCATCAACACCGTTGATTGATTGATTTGTGGGGTTTAACGTCCCAAAACCACCATTTGATTATGAGAGACGTCGTAGTGGAGGGCTCCGGAAATTTTGACCACCTGGGGTTCTTTAACGTGCGCCCAAATCTGAGCACACGGGCCTACAACATTTCCGCCTCCATCAGAAATGCAGCCGCCGAAGCCGGGATTTGAGCCCGCGACCTGCGGGTCAGCAGCCGAGTACCTTAGCCACTAGACCACCGCGGCGGGGCGAGGCTGGCCGGATTGCTATCAGATCACAACTTTAAGGTCAGCACCACGCTGTTGATGCTGCCCCGCCGCGGTGGTCTAGTGGCTAAGGTACTCGGCTGCTGACCCGCAGGTCGCGGGTTCCAATCCCAACAATGGCGGCTACATTATCAATGGAGGCGAAAATGCTATAGGCCTGTGTGCTCGAGGCCTGTGTGTAATCCCGAGGTGGTCAAAATTTCGGGAGCCTCTACTACGACGTGTCTCATGTGGTGGTTTTGGAATGTTAAACCCCACATATCAATCAATCCGGCCAGCCTCACGCCTTTGATACTTTCTATAAAGTACAGCTGAGCGACCATGAGCAAGACTGCCATGGGACCACAAGTCTAACACCATAATTACATGTGGTTAGTGTGCGAAGTGCACGAAGAAAACATTTTATTTACTAAATAACATTGTCTATGTATATCTATTGAATGTCCATTCAATGTCCATGTGCAACGTACCCGCAACCTTACTCGGCCGAGCTTTTCACAGTTGCGGGTACATCTAATCTTTGCAATTCGGATTTCTATAGATATCTAACAGACATTTACAATGACCACAAGAAACATACCTTGCATGTCTACACAATATTTGTGGTTCACTGTGTTCTCGTCGTTCCTGGGTAGATACTAAGTGTCAATCACCTGTGGCGCATACCAGTGGCACATAACCGCCCGTGGGTATGTGCCATTGTCTGGCGGGAAGTGGCTGACGAGGTACGCGACAGGATTGTGACATTATTCATGTCTTGACCAGCGCGTCATAATCGTCAAACCATCTTATACCCGTGACACACGGGCAAAAGTAAAGTACTTTGAAGTAAACCCCTTTTGTCACCTAAGGGGACCATTTGCAGAAAGGAGTAACACTGATGACACACGGCACCGGACTACTGCTTTAGGCGGTGCCTCAGAAGAACGCTACAGAAAAAATGGCGCTCTTTGTGGAAGCAGCAAGATTGGAAATATTAAAAAGAATCTGCGCATGTACATCACGTTCAGCGACGCCGGAGCATAAAACCGTTTTTTTTATTGTCTGGTGGCCTATAATGCGCATACCTGCAATTTTCTTTCGCTTTTTTGCGTTTTAGCAGCAACTTAAGTTCGTCTGGCAACTATGAACAGTCGGTATTTTGCTGTTTTTGTTTTTTGTCGTGCTTTTTACATGGCTGCGTCCAGCTGGGTCAGTGACGGCGTGCCGCGTTTCATTATGGGGAATACCGGCGTCGGTGAGGATCTCGGCAATTGCCTGGTACACTGCACCGTTGTGCTTTTGCCCTCGCAAGGCGTCCAAATGGTCCTCCCATAGCTTTATCAGCGCCCATGTCTCCTTTTCAGTCACTGGACGCGCGGATTTTTCTTCACTGACTGAGCCGACTCCATTGTTACAAGATACTACGTCGCCGACACAGCAACTGCCGCTGCCAACCCTAACATGATCGCGCTAGTGACGTAATGCAGGCGTTTGAGAGTATGGACAGACTATAGGCCTTCACTTTTCAACTAATCGCACTGCTGCTGAAAATGAAAACATTTTTTCAGCGCAAAAAAATACTGACAGGGCACCGAAGTGTGTGACATGTTTTCTTCTATTGATAAATTATGCACACTATGCGAGAGTACTCCCTGCTAGAAAAGTTGATGCGGGATCTGCTTTTGTGAAAAGGATCTTTGCCGGAAAAAAGTTACTCCGTTGTCGTGTGTCACTGCGCCCAAACGCCTTTCCGAAAGATGTCCCCTTGTCTAAAGGACTTCAGGGTGCCCGTGTGTCAGGGGCATTACCTTCCCATGCTAATTTTCAGTTCAAGTTATGGGGGTGACCTCGACAGTACCCAAACGTAAGCGGCTAGATAGATACATCGATAGATAGATACGCTAAAAGTTGCCGAAGTTCGCTAAGAAATGCTTCGCATTTAAAAATGTTCAGATCAGAGACATGAATAGGGTCATACACTTGATTAGTCATGCAATCTGTCAGCGTGGAAGAAAGCTTGGATTTCCAAGTTATTCTACGAGGCCCGTCCCAACTGTTTGCTAGGGAAGCAGAAAAACCTTTCGAAGCGTCACTGAGGGGGTGTTTGCGTTTTAACACCAAGACACCTAGCACAAAATTAATGTTTAGTGTTCTTCTGACGCTTATCGTATCGTCTGGCCTGTTCCATGCAGGGGACAGCCGCCGCCTGGCTTGTTGTACCGAGTCCCTGCAGCTGGTTGTTCAGGTCATCTGCAAACTTTATATAAGGTCTCCCAGTAGTGTCTGCACGTGTCAGAGCATTGTCCTGCAGAAAACTCAATTTTTTACTCAGAATAAGTTGTGCAGAAATGAAACCTGTTGACTGTCGTTCGAGTCGACAATGTTATCTCTGCCAGTTTCAGATCTCAGTCCTTGTGACGCTCGGTATGCTCGAAAAACATAGAAGATTTCGGTTTATCTTTCCGTAGTGTTTCCTTGCGGGTGATACACAGACGCGCGCTTGTGACGAATGCCCAGGGTGTCACAGGAATCGGTGAACACCTTGCTGGTGAAGTACGCTGCATTATCTGTGATCAGCTTGGCAGGGAATCTGAAGCTGGTGTAGGTTTCCAGAAGGCAGTCACATACTTTCTGCGAAGTCAGCTTGCGCACAGGAAAACAATTCGACCCATTTTGTGAACTGGTCATTCATAAGAAGTAGGTACTGGTTTCGCCGCGGACTCATGAGAAACGGAGTCATTACGTCACCTGCTACTATTTACCAAGGCCATGTACTCTCAACTGATTGCATTGGCCCTAGCGGTGAACTACCTCATGGTTTCACCTTTTGACAAACTCAACAAGAACACGCGTATATCGTAACACATCTTGTTTTATGTCTGGCCAAGTTACTATGCGACACAGCTCCTCATCAGTTTTCTGCCCTGGCGAGTCACCGGCTAATTCACTGCCGTGGTAATACGCTATGAAGGACTTGCGAAGTTCATGAGAGAACAACTCGAAATGGTGATTCTGCGTTAACATTGTCAACATGGGGAAAATACCGGAACAAGAGGCCTCCTTTTCGAAGCAGGTAGCAGTAGGTCTCCTCGTCGCTTCCTGTGTCAGCTGGATCACGAGCTAAAATCTTTTTTTTGACACCTTATGGCAGAGACCCTCACTCTGCTGCTCTGCAAAAAGCTCCTGTTTAGTCACCGACGTACCCGAACGGGAATGCATGGTTTCTGGTGACGTCGTGACCACACACAAATGCCCCACCACGGTGGTCTAGTGGCTAAGGTACTCGGCTGCTGACCCGCAGGTCACGGGATCAAATCCCGGCTGTGGCGGCTGCATTTCCGATGGAGGCGGAAATGTTGTAGGCCCGTGTACTCAGATTTGGGTGCACGACCTGCGGGTCAGCAGCCGAGTACCTTAGCCATCAGACCACCGTGGTGGGGCATTTGTGTGTGGTCACGACGTTACCAGAAACCATGCATTCCCGTACTCAGATTTGGGTGCAACTCAAACAAGCCCTTTGGCATGAGAATGCCGTTTTTGGAATATTGTCAGGGTGAACATCGCTTTTCAGGTACCCACGAGAGCAATTTTTAGTGGTGAAGAACTGGCATAGAATACAAATCTCTTACCTTGACCGCGTTGAGCATGCCGTACGGTCTTTCTTTGGTGCCAGTACGACTGGGAAGGCTTCGGACTTTTCGAGGTTCGCGCAGCTCCGGTGTCGAACATCTTGTCCAGTGCTTTACCGAGAAAGGCTCGCTTGTGCTGGCTCAGCGGTCTCGGGTTACAACGCCAGGGCTGGGCGTCACCATTGTTAATGCGATGCACTAGGACTGTTCGTCCTCCCGGGACATTCTGGCAACATTCCCGAGAACGGTGTCAGCACGACCTCAGACTGCTTCCGCTGGTGTTCAGTACCGTGAGGTTCCCAGATGTCTGCACGACCGCTAACGGCAGGGTGGTTTGCATGGCTCCCATGTCTTCCGTGCTTCCTGGTATCGGCATGTAGTATCTTTTCTCCGCAAAGGGTGTTGTCTCGGACTGTCCACGAAGGCACCTTGCCGGAAGGTCGAGCGTTAACCCCTCGTCTGCAAGAAAAGCTCGGCCTAGAAGCATTGGCACTGATAGACTCGACAAACGAACACATCGCTGGCGCTTCGTTTTCCCATTAAAGCTTATCCGCAAGCGCAAACAAGCTTCAGCGCTTGACACGTGAGTTGAGGCCATACGCGAACGAAAGTTTGCGTTACTAAGGTTCAGCTTTTTAGATTTACACCGTTCCAGCAATGCCTCACCGATAGAAGTGATTCCCGAGCCAATATCAAGAAGGACTGGTACGATCATTTCCTGTGGAGTGTCGAAGAAAAAATAAACTTCCTGCCCATTCACTTCAAAATACAGATTTTCTGGTGTGGCTGCCAATTTATCAAATAATTTGATGTTATTTGACACCTTATCACACACCATGGCTTTGACATACAGCTCGCATTCTGCAATCTGCGCTATCTAGGCCAGTAGCAGCCTAGATATTTTTGGCACGCAGATACGTTTTTGCAATAGCGAACACAACTGGCATCACCCACGATCACGAGATTCTAGAAAGGAATACTGAAGACGCTACATTTGCCACCGCTGTTATCCTCTCTCAGCCTTGATCTGAAAATCTGATGACTACGTCACGTTTTGTGTCATACTATAAATTTGGTCTCACTGACATTTCGTCAACTGCAACTATGTATGCCTGATCTACTACTGGCCATTATTTTGCTGCATCTTTAAGACTGTCCGATACATTAATAATAATTCCGGGTATCACTGTAATTACAGATAACCACATTCTATGGGACCTCGGTGATGGCAAAGCTCCCCACCACGGTGGTCTAGTGGCTAAGGTGCTCGGCTTCTGATCCGCAGGACGTGGGACCGAATCCAAGCAGCGGCGGCCGCGTTTTTGACGAAGGCGAAAGTGCTGTAGCTCCGTGTGCTCGTTCACACGGACCTAAGGATTTTGGTGCACGTTCAAGTACCCCACGTGGTCGAAATTTCTGGAGCCCTTCACTAAGACGTCTCTCATGATCATATGGTGGGCTTGGGTCGTTAAACTCCACACATCAATTAATCAATCAATCAATCAGTTTTTTGCTAAACGAAAGGCAAATAAATGACTGAGTGAATGAATGATCTTAACGTCTGGCAGTTTCACTCGGTTGAGGCGAGGGGGAAAATATTAAGTAAAAGTATATATATATATATATATATATATATATATATATATATATATATATATATTCTTCATTTGTCACGTCATGACTCTGCGGATGCGGAGCTAAACCACGAGATTGAAGTAACCAGAAAAATAGGAATGCGGTGGAGCACATTTCATGCACTCTCAAATTATAATTATGACCGGTAGATTGTCTCTCTCTCTCTCTCTCTCTCTCTCTCTCTCTATATATATATATATATATATATATATATATATATATGTATGTATGTATATATTGCTACGCTCCTTTCCTCAAGTTTTGTTATCACCCCGTTACACACCGTTCAGCGCAAGTTGTCACGCCTACGATGTTCGAGAGGCTTCGAGGCTGTATTGGATTGTTTTGTTTAAGATTACGCCCACTTCGTGAACAATACAGATTATTCGAGAACCTTCTTCACTGCAAGTGATAACGCTGGAATATTCGATGGAAAGGGTGTGAATGCCGACACGCTTCGCCGCTTGTCAGGGGATCAAGGGCTAGCGCTGCATTCGCCGCTATCAGTGCAGGAGTTTCCGTTTACCGGACACAGGTTGACCCAACTAAACAGTTTATTATTAGGCCTGCAGTCTGCTTCAATTGTCCACGTCACGACTCCGCGGAGCCAAACCACGAGATTGAAGTAACTAGATGAAGTGGAATGGGGTGGAGCACATTTGGCCAGCACTCTCAAATTATGACAGGTAGATTGTCCCTATCCCTCAAGAGAAAGGTATATAACAGCTGTATCTTGCCGGTACTTAGCTACGGAGCAGAAACCCGGAAACTTACAAAAAGGGTTCAGCTTAAATTGAGGACGACGCCGCGAGCAATGGAAAGAAAAATGGTAGGTGTAACCTTGAGAGACAAGAAGAGAGCAAAGTGGATTAGGGAACAAACGGGCGTTAAGGATATCATCGTTGAAATCAAGAAGAGAAAAGGGACATGGGCCGGGCATGTAGCGCGTAGACAGGATAACCGCTGGTCATTAAGGGTAACTAACTGGATTCTCAGAAAAGGCAAGCTGGTTAGACGGAGACAGAAGGTTAGGTGGGCAGATGATATTAAGAAGTTTGCGGGTATAAATTTGCAGCAGCAAGCACGGGACCAAGTTGACTGGCGGAACATGGTAGAGGCCTTTGTCCTGATTGATTTATATGTGAGGTTGAACGTCCCAAAGCCACCATATGATTATGAGAGACGCCGTGGTGGAGGGCTCCAGAAATTTCGACCACCTGGGGTTCTTTGATGTGCACCAAAATCTGAGCACACGGGCCTACAAGATTTTCTCTTCCACCGGAAATGCAGCAGCCGAAGCCGGGATTCGAACCCGCGACCTGCGGGTCAGCAGCCGAATACCTTAGCCACTAGACCACCACGGCGGGGCAAGCCTTTGTCCTCCAGTGGGCGTAGTCAGGCTGATGATGACGATTGTTATATATATTGTAATGGGCGAGACAGACACAACATCCGTTCGTCGGGCAAGCTGTTCTATTCTGCCTCTTCTTTCTCCTCCTCGCTCGCCTAGCATGCGCGTCTGTGCCAGATCGCCAGTTTCGGTCTTCGTCATCACAATATATATATATATATATATATATATATATATATATATATATATATATATATGACGTTATGATGAATGGCAGACGTGGCCTGGCTCATACCCCATGTTTATTCTATCTTCACTTCTTCCTTCTCTGCTTCTACCAACCATCGCTACCTTGATACGTCACATGATTCCCCCTCCCCCCGAAAAAAGTCGCGTCAGACGAACAGAAATGAAAACTGAACATGCACGGCTTAGAACTGAGCACTGCCAAAAAGAGAAGATCATTCCAAGTCCGAGGAAGTTTCCGTTAACACACTATAGCTTCACAGGAGAGGACAGCAATCCGGGTTATCAAGTACAGCTCTGGAGGGCGAGGCTGGCTGTTGCGCTCTGGACAACATAAACATGCTTTGAGCGTGAAATCAGATGGTAACACAGACGGTATTCTTGCGATCAATGAACGTGGTGTGATGGCCTTGAAGCGTTGGCTGGATGATTTGCGCAGGTGTCGTGCTATTCGACTTGATTGGAACCCATGCGTCGCCACCCGTTTGCGTGCTTGTTGACCGAGGCTGGTGCGGAGATTTCTGCGTCCTTGCGGAGTACAGGGTATGGTTTGGCGCCTTTCTAGACGTTGTCTGTCGTGTTGTCTGAGTCTTGATCTCGACTGGAGAAAGCTTACTCGACGTCCCTTGGGAAAATATCCTGGATTCGATGCTTTCTTTGTTTCGAGCGAGAAACTTTGAATATGTCGTCGGTTTGGTTGACACGTTTGTAAACGGCTTTCCATAAACCGCGTGTGTTCTTCTGAAGATGATTCCATTCGTCGTCGTCCTTGTTCGTATAGCCCTTGGAATCTCTGTTGTTCTTGGACTTGCTGGCATTGATGATGTTGCTGCGAAAAGACCTGAGGTGGCAGCCATTTTCCCCCATGACACTGACTTTCTGAGCAATCGAATGTGGTGTCGAGTGGGCAGGTAGTAGTCTCTAGGCTGTTGTGCTGCATTTCGGGTAATGAAGGTAATGTTTCAGAGTTGACAGATACGTCATCAGGGGCTTCTTCTTCGCTGTTCGCTGCGAGTGGTTCTTGCTCCTGAATCTGGATGGTAGGTTCAGTGCTTGGCTGAGTATTCTCCGAGCTCCGCAACTCTATCCCGACCATTGTGAGCGCGCTAGATGTGAGGTGGGCGTTGTGAGCGACGAAAGAGCCAAGTGGCGGAAAGCCAGGAGGTAGCCCAATTGTGCTAGATGGAAAATAGGCTGATCCAATGTGTGAAGACTGATTTTCACTCTTTGAGTCGTCATGGCGTTGTTCGGCATTTTCCTCATGTGTCAGCTGGTCAACCATGAACAAGGCGTCCTTATGACACGAATAGTGACCGTTAGGAGCCTTTGAAGAGTTGCGTCGTAGAAAACCAGGTGGTGGACCATGTATGCGAGACGACGCATGAAAGGCAGTAGGGTGAGCGACGTCTCGTGTCGTATGTTGAAGCGATGACTTCGGAAATGCTGACTTTCGCGCAGAAGGGATGCGCGCTTGACGGTTAGGTTTTTCCCAATATACGCATGGCCTCCTGTAAGTAAACTCATGTGCCACTTCGTCTTGAGGCAGTTGTCGATTCGCGCTGGGCTTTCGAATGATTGAGGACTGCTTCAGGAATTGACGATAGTGTGCGGTTGTCTCTAGATGGTTGGCAATGAGTAGGTCTTGATCATAGTCATTAAAACGGGTAATCATCTCCTCTTTGATTTTTCGCCATGATTCGTCATTTTCAAAGATATGGGTGAGGTAAAACTTAAATGCCTCACCGGAGATGTAGTCAGTGAAGTTGATGATCATCTCCCGTTCCGACCAAGATGCAGCGGCAGCGTGGAGCTCGAATAGCTTAAACCAGTCCTGTACGGGTCCGTCGTTCGCTGATCCGGTGTACTTGGAGATGTCAAGGTCGTCTGATGGTGCTGTCATGATGCTGGTCTTGGTGTAGAGTTGGGATGTACTTTTGTGGTCCACGTTCGGTCACTGCGTCTTGCTGAGACGTTCGGAGATGGTGGCCGGTTGATGAAGTGGCCGCCAAGTCTTCATCCTGCCGACTCGTGTGACGCTAGATGTGGAAGACGTGGCCTATATATATATATATATATATATATATATATATATATATATAGGATATGGCACAACGCGAAGGTATGGGATATGGCACAACGGGAGCGTTGTCAACAAGGATAAATATATTCATTTCCCAACAGTTTCGGGAGGGGACCTCCCTTCATCAGGGGATGAGTTATCAGGGGTTGAGGATATATATATATATATATATATATATATATATATATATATATATATATATATATATATATATATATATATATATATATATATATATATATATATATATATATATATATATATAAAGTATATAGACCAAATTGTAATGTAAATATGAAGAAAAGTGGTCTAATGTCTTCCCCTATACTTTCCTTGGCTATAATGTCTGTTACATCTCATTAATATTGTGTAAAAACACGGAAAAACGAGCCCTTAGGTATACACTTCTATCCTTATACATATATATATATATATATATATATATATATATATATATATATATATATATATATATATATATATATATATATATATAGAAAGACAGGGAGTCAAGGGTTTAGAGACTAAACAAGCTTCTGCTTCTTCTCACAGCATATTTTTTAAATGAGGAGCATTTCTAGGTGACACATAAGGCGAAGCACATGAGCTGAATTGGGTAGTTGGGTGTACGGTGTACTTGGGCGGTAGTTATGCAAGCCGTCATCATCATCAATTCAAGGTAGTTATGATAGGATCCGTATTATCGCTTTTTCTCCTCTACACAAAACGTATAGTTCCATGGCACTATGTCAGTCATCAATAAGCTTTTGATTCGTTTGAGTATCGACCAAGCTGGATGCATTGTGTAGCGTGTGCCAAATGCTGTACCGTGAACGAGCCATGTCAGTTGACATCATCGTTTGACTGTTGTCGCATTTTTGTGTGAGAAGTTTATTGAAAGTGCACCGCGGTGGATCAGCGGCTATGATGCTCGGCGGCTGACCCAAAAGTGTCGCGGCTTCAATCCCGGGCATGATAGTCGCCTTTCGATGCAGGCGAACTGGTAGAGGCCCGTGTACTTTGCGATTTCAGTGCATGTTAAGGAACGCCACATGGTCGAAATATCGGGAGTACTCCACTACCGCGTGTCTCATAGCCATACCGTGGTTTTGGGACGTAAGACCCCATATGGTATTATTATTATTATTATTATTATTATTATTATTATTATTATTATTATTATTAACAACGAAAAGACAAAGTCTACGAGATTTCGAGCACACATATTTACTGCATCATGGCAATTGAAAATCACTCACGACTATGCATGGCAGTATTACGTCTACTTTTTGCCGCAGTTACGAGATGCCCTATTGCATGGCAAGCGGATGTTCTACCACATGCAGAGCCACGCCTCTGCTTCTACGAGAAGCCCTAGTTAACGGTAGAGTTACTCACAGGTGTACGGAAAAGCTTATCATGTCACGCTCTTTTTTTATTGTCGTTTGCCAAATAGTGGAAAGATCCTCTGTGCATGTTTTTCTACACTGATAAAAACAATGGAAACAGAATGCGAGCTTATGGCGCCTCATGTGCTTGTCAGCCACCATGTATAAAGTTACGAAAGCCATGAGCGAAAGTCAGGATGTTCAGGTGGTTCTGACAGGAAGAGGCTCGTTGAAGATAGCCGTTACGAACGAACGAGGATCACGAGCTGGACTTATATATTACCGTGAAAGCTGTGCAAGTTTTGCAAGCGTGGGGAATATACGCTTGCTGCTTAAATGCGGGTCGTTGCTTCCACTTAAACACGACATGTGAAAGAAAACCGAAATGCACATATATCAGAAAGCTTATGCATGCTCTCTCTCTCTCACACACACACAAACACACGCACACACAGAGACAGAGAGAAACACATACACGCACGCACACACGCACGCACGCACGCACGCACACACACACACACACACACACACACACACACACACACACACACATACATACATACATACATACATACACACACACACACACACACACACACACACACACACACACACACACACACACACACACACACACACACACACACACATGTGTTGAGATATTCAAAGCGGGAGTATTTGTTCACAATACCTCGAAGCCTGAAGTGAAACCGTCTCAAATGAGGAGTGGTTATAAAATGTGCAATATGCGCAGAGGCTTGATCACCTTTTGAAGTTGATGATGCGGGCGTGGTTCACCTCTGGAGGAACACATTCTGGTTTTACCTGATCTTGACAATAAAACATAAATGGTGTGCAGTTATGTCCTCAGTGATGTGCATGGTGGTGTGCACATTTGGCAGGTACCCAGCTATCTCGACCCTGATGTTGTCTGAATGGCAGTTGGCTCACCGTAAGTGTGATACGATGCATGATATAACTTCAGCATACATAGATGAGCTACGCGGAAGGATATGCAAAGCTAGTAAGGTAAGCACGACATTTGGGATTGGTTGTATTCGACTGGTATGAACAATCTGAAAAGGCACCTTTTGCTCCTTCCTTTCGCACAGTTCTAGCGTTTGAGATCTGTCGGATTGGAAACATCGTTTTATAAGTGGCTCGCACAAGCCGACGATTCATCAAAATATAATCGTTAGTCCTGCAATTGGTGCAGGTGGTGACTAGCTCTACAATATAAGGTGAAGAAGCATGCCATGCTTTTGTAACCTTATTTTAGAGGAGCCCACAAGATTCCCAGAGGTCTCAATATAGGTGTCAAGTCGCAGTTGTGCACGAGTATGCGACGAACACGTAGCCGTGTGAAGTTTTCGAAATGGTGCCGTGCCAGGGCAGTTACAGGCGTTTGATGGTGAAAATGCTGTCGTCATTGATTTCGCTCTTTACTTCACTACCATCCATTCATCAGCAAGCCTCATCAGTGTGGACCCCATCAGTTAGTCACACAACGGTCACCCAAACGGCAGAAAGAGCGAGAATGCCGCGTCAGCCATCCAAGACGAGTCGTGTAGCATTGGACTGAGTAGCCCACAAGACAAGTTAGAATGCTGCTGTATGGCCGGGTTACACCTGTGGCCCAGCGCTCAACGAGGTACTCCTTCTGCCTGAACGACGAAGTTCAAGCACTGCCGAAGGCAAGAGTCACGCCACATCGAGGCTGCAATTCACGAGATGCCACTGTTAACCTCATCTACATCACTCGGCACACACGTGCAAAATTATATCCGCATCACCACCGCACAGCACACTACCGTGTACAGACAATCATGCCAATCAAAGTACAGGGAACATTATTAGAACTAGTATTGTTCGTCCCAGGCCGAAGTCTGCGATCGCTTTCAAAATTTACGAGTGCGTTATGGTATCGAATGCCTGTTTTAAATCAAGATCGAGTATTGAACGAGTGTCCGGAGTGTTTCCCCCATCTAGAATTTGATGGTTTAGGAGTAACATGGCGTCTTGAGTGGATAATCCTGGTCGGAAGCCGATATAGTGGTGCAAGAGGCAGTCATTATCTTAGAGGTATCGACCAACCCTGGTGATGACCACGTGCTCAGCCACATTGCCCACGCAAGACGTGAAAGATATGGGGTGTAGGTGACCTAGGTTCTGCACCTTTCTCGGTTTGGGGATGAGGACCGTCTGAGCTAGTTTCCAGGCATCGGGTATCTCACCCTTTTTCCATGTTTTGTTGATGAAGTCAGTGAGGTAAGGGATGGAGGGATCGTCCAGGTTGCGTAGGAGCTTGTTGGTGATGCCGCCGGGGTCAGGGGCTGAGTCGCCATTGAGCTCGTGGAGACCCTGGCGCACACCTTCGGTGGAAATGTCGGTGTCTAGTTGGTGTTGTAGCTACCATAGTAATTGGGGGGAAATGTCAAAGGGCCCGCGGGAACCGGAAGATATTTCTTCAAGAGGTTCTTGATATCTTCTGGTGGTATGGTCTTTTTAGTTTGATGAAGTATCCATCGATCGAATGACGCTGATTCGTGGTTTCATTGAGGAGGTGTTTGAGTAAGTTCTATATTTTGCCAATACAAGCTTGACCGTCAATCGAGTTACAAACGTTGTGCCACTGCTGTTTTGAAAGGATGCCTCAGTCATCTCTCATGGTCTTGTTCAACTGAGATATGCGTTTGCGTAATCTCCGATTAAGGCACTGGCCCTTCCAGTGGGCCAATAGAGACTGTTTGGCCTCGAGCAGATGTTTTGAGGCTTTACCCGTACGTAACAACTGTTCGCTTTGCTCGGCGCAGACAGCACCACATCATTTTAGAAGCTTCGAGATTGCTCCTGATCATTGGGTCAATGATGCAGGTATGATGCGAATTGTCTAATTTATTACATAGCTTCTACGGCCACCAGCAGTAACGCTGCAATCTTCGATAAAAGATGTATGAAAGCCGACGTACTTTACCACTTGTCATATTTTCAATGGCCTACTTTCTGGTCACCGCTAGTGTACATTGCTCACGGATTCAAACTTGACATCACATTTTTAACACGAGTGTGTGTCCTAACGGGGTCCACTATGGCTACACTGATGTGTTTCCGTCATAGATATAACACTGTGAAATATATACTTGCAAAGAAAATAAACTAGAAGAATTTGTTTCATCAGTGGAAGTCGAATCTACTGCATCATCATCTACAGCGCGCGACGCAAGCCGACTCAGCCACAAAACGCACATTCGTCAGCTTGCTAATGGCAAGGTATTTGTCACGTGTAAAGACCGCGAAAACGTTGGCGCAGACCACCGAGCACAGAGATACGAAAAAGAAGAGCGTTGTGGCATGGTGGCGACTAAGAGACACAAGAAGATTGGAACGACGAAGAAGATTGGAAGCATAGCCATTGATACTTGACTTGACACAGAAGAACACCGAGGTCGGGTCGCGCTGACGTTTGCCTGCTCTGAGGGTTTGGCCAAGGATTTAGTAGTTGAAAGACGTTCCGATAGTTTTCCTATTTGGTTAGCGAGTGTATTTTTGGATAGTATGATCAGACAGATGCCGTTTTCCTCACCTGGACCAGGGGCTTTCCTCTGACCTGCTTCTCCTCTTCCGCAGGAATCACCAGTCGACCCCTTTCTACGCAATAGCATCTCATCCGTGCCTGTGGCTTTAGTACAAAGCATCGACGGTATCATACGGATGCAGAATCCAATAGTGATTCAGACGGAGCTGAGAGCCATTACAACTCACTATCAAAGCATCACGAAGGTCAGACAGTTCGGCAAGGGAGGCATTCTCTGCTTCTCGTCTGACCAGCTCTTTGTTCGAGACCAACTAAAATGCTCGGGGTTCGCTACCAACCCGGTGCACGCATTCATTACACCTCACCAGCTTGCGTCAAAGGCTTCGTTCGGGGCGTCGATGTCAACTTGACTCCAACTGAGACACTAGATATGCTATCAGAAGTAGGTGTGATAGCGATTTATATATGTAGCCGAGTTGTGGAAAAGAACAAGGTCCCAACTGAGTCCGTGATTGTTACATTTGTCGGGTCGCATCACGCAACCGAAATCAAGGTGTGGCCTTTAATATACAGAGTGGAGCCGCTATCACCTCGTCCCCTACATTGTATTAGGTGTTGGCGTTATGGGTACACAGTGAAAGCATGCAGGTCAGTACCTAGATGCAGAATTTGTGGTGAGATGCACAACTCAAATAACTGTAAAAGTAATGAAGAAAAGTGCTGCCTTTGCCATGAAGCACACTGTGCTGATAACCCAAATTGCTCAGCCAAGGCACGTGAAATTCAAATTCTTGAAATTGTAGACAGAAGATGATGCTCCTGAAAGGATGTCATTGCTGATATTCAGGCCAGAAATCAAGAGTACGCTGGTGCAGTAGCCGCCATCACATAGCAATGGAGCATCACTTTCCCCATTGATTGCGGACATGATCGAAAAGGCTGTTAATTAGGCTATGCAACGCCTTGTTACCACCCTGTGTGAGTCTCTGACGCATATAATAAATAACCAAATGGCACAAGTCTATGGCGCGCAGATAGATATAAGTACGGCTTCACAAAACGCTGAGTATGCACACCCGACAAGTGAGGCAGAATCTGAGATAACTCCGTCGGATGCACAATCTGCAGGGCTCTCTGGAGAAAGCATTCGGAGGCAAAGCGAGGGCACACGGGAAGTTTCTCAGGATACAGAAGATACGAACATAAACCTCAAATGCCTAAAGCATTCTAGATTCCCTGTATGAAAAAAAAAACTGACTTGCCGAATCATGTAAAAAGCAAAAAATGCCAAAAGGAAAACCTTTCGAACACTGATTTTCTAAAATAAAGTATTTTAGATAAGCATATTTGCCAAAACCACTCTCACGAAACCATAAGGTATCTTAAAGTTAAAGATTGGAATGGCCGATCTATTTCCTCAGCCATAATATATCTGTTATACCTGTCTTCCAAATTCGATCCGCCTATAATTGCATTACAAGAAACTTGGCCTTCAACACATCCCTTGTTTCAACTACCCAACTTTCAATCTTTTCGACTAGACCGTCCATTCAAAGGCGGAAATTTAGTGTTTTTTTTATAAACTATAAGAATACTTTAAAAGTGAAAATCTCATACAAATGTATGTCTTCTAAATGCGAAATTTTCGCGTTAGAGATTACCTCGCCAGGATACTTGCCTTTCTCGCCAATAAATGCCTACTTTCCTGTGGGCGTACAAGACACGAGATGGTTAGATATGGCTGCTAACTCAAGCTGTAAAGAAAAAAAAATCTCCTTGGCGACTTCGATTCTCACCATACATGCTGGCAATTTAGAACGAATCAATGTGTGCAATGGTTATGGGACTGGTCACTAGACAACAATTTATTGTACCTTAACGCTAGAACTCCTACATTTATTCGAGGTCGTTCACGCTCCACCTTATATTTAAAGGGGCCCTGCAACACTTTAGAGCTCTTTAGGCTCTTTAAGCTTTAAAAGCTCGGCCATTGCTAGTACATCATGGACAGCACCTCCAGCAGTGACCGCTTTCCTATAATGTTTGAGATTCCTTGCACCGTTACAACATCATGTTCCCATGCCCGGATATTTTTAAATTATCCAAAATATAAACACGACCTAAAAGCTTCTTTAGACTCTCCCTCTCAAGATGGTGATGACACTAAAGCTATGAAATTAAGCGCAGTAATTAAAAGGGCATATAAGAAAGCTAAAGCGGCTGTTCAATCGGCGAAGAGAGCACTCTATAGCTCCTGGTGGGATTCTGACTGTTCACAAGATCACAGACGACGACAGGCAGCTTGGAAGAAGCTAAGAACTGGTCAGATTATAAATTGTTTGCCGCTATACTTAAGTGCATGGTGGCCCAAGCTAAAGAAGAAAATGATAAAAGACATTTCGATTTTCTTTCAAAACCTAAAAATAAGGAAGCTTTATTTCGGTATATGCGACCTCGCAAAATCCTGCCGTCAACTGTAAATACTGATTATTAAAGGCTATCATTAAAAGAAACGACGAACTCTTTCGTGCCAATTGGCAGATGTCTAGAAATTAGATCTTTTTTTTCGATTTTGACTTTCAACTGGCAAAAGTCTAGCATAAGCGCTGGCTTCAAAAACGTAACGCTGTCTGAAGCATCAAAAGTGATTCGAAATTTGCCCTTGTCAGTTCCGGGCCCTGATGGAATCACAGTTCCTATGATTAAAATTTTATTGAAGCTATCGCCCGGCAACGTCCTCAATCTTATAAACTACTCTTCAAAAAACGCCTGGATACCCTATGACTGGAAAATAGCTAAGGTAAAAAGCAAAGAATATAGCCCTTAGCATAGAGAATATTAGACCCATCTCACTAACTTCTAACATGATGAAGCATATAGAGAGGGTCATTAAATGGCCGAATAAACGTCTGGATGACAAATAAGTTAATATTAAAGCAAAACCAAATTTATTTTCGCAGTGAATGCTCAATTTGGTGCACCCATGCGGATTTACAAAGTCGAATGCAGCTTGCTCGTTAAAGGAAACAATACGCCGCGTTAGTAACTCTCGACATAGCTGAAGCGTATGACAGTGTCGAGCACTCTATTATACTGAACACCCTGCAGAGTCTAAAGTTTCCTCATTATATTATGGAGTGGATGACTGAATTCTTAAAATCAAAAAAATTTTATTGCATGAAGGATGGATGTTGCTCGCATAAATTCAAACAGAAACGCGGAGTTCCCCAAAGAA
This sequence comes from Rhipicephalus microplus, assembly GCF_013339725.1. Classification (NCBI taxonomy): domain Eukaryota; kingdom Metazoa; phylum Arthropoda; class Arachnida; order Ixodida; family Ixodidae; genus Rhipicephalus; species Rhipicephalus microplus. Next base: position 74,244,834 of record NC_051175.1, on the reverse strand, counting down.
CCGTTCTATCTCCAGTATTATGCAATATACTGATGAGCTCTATTACAGTTGACCAGGATGTCAGTGTTTACGTTTATGCAGATGATATCGCGTTCTTACCTGCAGACAGCGACATTTACTCATTTCGCCAAAAATTGTAAGATATATTAATACTCTGGAAGTATGGTTGCAATTCGTATCATTATCATTGAACATCAGCAGAAGAGCGCTCTTGGTGTTTCCCATAGCAGGTTCAATTTCAATCTCTGTATTATATAATCAGGAACCTATTCCACAAGTAGATTCAGTCAAGTACTTAGGAATGATTTATAATGAAAAGCTTAATTGAAGCTCACACATAGAATATATAACAACAAAGGCGCAACGGGCGTTAAGTCTATTACGCAGGCTAAGCAACAGAAAATACGGGCTGCGCAGAGACACGATGTTAATGGTATATAAAATGTACATGCAACCAATATTGGAATTTGGGTGTGTATTATTCTCATGGGCCGCTGGTTATAAAATTAAACCTTTAGTAATCTCAGAGCGGGAATCCCTGCGAATATGCCTGGGACTTCCCAGGCTCCTGGCAAATAATGTATTGTATCAGGAAGCGTGATTGCCAACACTCCTCTGTCGATTCCACATCCTAACGGTTCAAACCTTCCCAAATTTCTTCAGTTTACCAGCGCGAAGATCAGCGTACGCATTTATCAGCGACCTTGACTCCTTCTTTCTTGCAAATTGGCCATGATTTCATACACCTCAGATAATTTTTGTCAAAGAGAAACTAGATTGCATAAATTATAAACATTAACACGGTACTTTAAACTAATTCCTCAGCCCTCAACACTAGGATAGAGTATGATGAAATCTTCCTCCCACAAGACAAGTTACAATCTCTACGATATTTGACCAATACATTAAAAGATTACTTGGTACAAGCAGAAACAAATTATGTAATAGCTACAGATGCTTCTGTGAACAGTGAAAAGACAGGTGCAGGAATTGCCTCTGATTTTTTCGTCTCGTCTTTTTGAGTGAGATTTCCAGATTTCACTCCTATATTTCAAGCCTAGTTAGTAGCTATTATTTAAGCACTTCAAAAACTTCCTACGACCGAAACCAGTGCAATCATCCTTACAGATTGACTTACGGTGTGTGCAGCTCTGACAACCTCAGAACAATCTCGTGCCCTAGCAGCGTTCCGCACATTAGCACCGCCGCATTTAAAACTCCTCAATTTAGTGTGCGTCACAGGTCACTGAGGATTTCAGGTAAATGTATTGGCAGATGCCTTGGCGCGACCTTCACTTGATGGACCAGTAATTTCGGTACTTTCCGAGTTAGAACACTTATCAGGGGTTAGATAAAGAAAATTCGCTATTTTTACAGATAGTTTGGAAATATCACAAAATGGACAGGTTATCAGCACCTCAAATTTCCATGGAAAGCCCAGTGGAGTCCGTCAAAAATACTTGAAATTATCATCTCCAGATTCCGGTGCCGTGTTGCCCCATTAAATTTTCATTTACACAGAGCTGGTCTGACGCTTTCCCCCCTTTGTCCGTTGTTCGAAGAATAAGAAACTATTGAACATTATTTTGTGCCATGTCGTAACTATGCAGTAATTCGGAGAAGACTTCTAGCTATTCCGTTTGCGAAGCTATGTTTAAATTTAACCGCAGAAACTGTTCAAAATTTTGGTACCTCCGTTTTGGGAAATTGCCACAGAAATGTGCTCGATGCGGTGTGTAAATTCATTCAAAACTCTAAACATTTTTCAACATAAGGCCCATTTTAACAAATACTAAAAAAATTTGGTTGAGAAGTAATTTTCGAAATGTGGATTAATCTGAGACATACATACCAAACTAATCTGGTTTGGCAAACTTAGCTGTCTGGTCGGCTCCCAAAATCAAGGTATAGTTATTATATTAGTGTCTATTTTTTGTTGTCTTCACTCTCACTCTCTTAATCTTTGTTTTTTTTAATATACTGCCTTCTTTCTACTTTTTTTCTTTTTCTCTTTATTGCAAGCAATAGTGCAGTTATCCTCCACATGAGACTTTATGTTTTCTTGGCCGACTCCTAGAGTGACTGTGAGCCATGGATTCCAGGCTACAAAGAAGCAAACAAACAAACAAACAAACAAACAAACAAACAAACAAACAAACAAACAAACGAACAAACAAACAAACAAACAAACAAACAAACTTGCTGGCACGAGGCACGCTTTCAGGGTTTGGGCCAGGCGCAGTGCAGTCCCGGTGTTCAAAACGAGCGACACGTTCTGCCGGGTGAGACGAGTGCGAGTACGGAGGACCACAGAGCCGGGTGAGGCCCAGGGTGGCCGATGTGCCGAGGCTCCAGGTGCCAGCGTTCGGATGACTTGCTGATTCAAAGGCCGCCGAGTGGTGCCGAGCCGTACCAAGCGATGTGCCAGGCTGGGACGTGGGCTGCTGACTCATGAACGTCCACACTCGAGCTGTGCCTGGCAGTGCCCTCCCTGAGACGAGGAACGGAACGTCTGTTGAGCTGCCGCACTGAATCTGTGGCGAGCAGCTTCCCAGCACGGCGCAGACAGTGCTGTGCTGGGCGGAACCTGCACATGAAACCGCCACTCCTGGGCGGTGCTCGAAACGTTCTCGAGATCGAGCTGGTACAGGCATCTCCGAGGCGCCGCTGCCACTGCTCCAAAGCTGTGGCAGCCTCACATCATGCGACTACCACCCGTTCTTTCTCTTTTCGTGCTGTGGTAGACGTTCCGACGACAACCGCACCCCTTACATCGCTTCATTTTTTTTAGTTTGGTATGTACATATTTAAAAACACATCCCTGTCTGTTTTCTGCACCGATGCATAATATTAGAAGTGCCGAACTGTCCTAACCGTTACAGTATTTATACACACCATTTACAGCTGGCAGAACTCCGAGATCAGTGATTTCAACGTGTTCTTGCTATCTCTGGTGAAATGGCGTGAAGTGACCGCAGGGCGTCCTTTATAGATCATCGCCCCTTGCGTTACGATTGTCATGTCATGGCGCTATTGCGCCTTGACATGGCAATTATTTATTTGATTTTCTCTGCGTGAAAATCAGTGAATTTATTTGATCTTATGTGCGAGAAAATCAGTGAATGGTATTCTAAAGGCGCTTCGTTAGAGTGCTTCGTGCGTGCAGCGGAGGCGAACGAGCGCATCAAGTCACGTCACACAAGAGACATGAGCGCCATCTGACAGTTTTCTTGGAAAACGAAACGCGTGACTCTAAGACAGGTGTGCGCGCCCGTCTCAGAGGTAATAACGTGTAGAACGCAAGACGACGGGTAGGTGCCACCACCGTCTCGTCTTAGCAAAGCGTTGGAAACGATCCCCTTTTCGTGCAAGCGTTGCATGGTCAGCGCAGCGTGATAAGTGCTACAGTTCTTAAAATTACTTATGTATGCCTTTTCTAGTAAAACGCGCACATGCAGATTATATACATGTTGTTATGGTGCCACAAACATGCACAATAATTGCTTTTAATTGACAATTGCACAAGTATGAATGCGAAACCTTGAGCAGTATTGGCGGGCGCTGCGGATGGGGTCGGCCATTTCAAGCACCCAGTGCCGTTAAAAACTGGATAAATAGACAAGTGTACAGACAGACAGACAGACAGACAGACAGACAGACAGACAGACAGACAGACAGACAGACAGACAGACAGACAGACAGACAGACAGACCAAACTTTTGCGTCGAAGGTCTCCAAGAAAGACTATCGTCTTTAAAAAGCTGGTCGTGGGTGTGACCGTTCCTTCGCTCGCGAAGTTGGCCGGCCATGCAAGCCACCTACCTCCCGAGCAGCGCTGAGATGACGAGGATAAAGTCCCTGAAAAATAAAAAAGTATTTTTCAGGAACTTTAGACGAGGAGTATTTCCGATATAGCTACGTATTCAGAAACGGTCCTTGCATTAACCTTCACTCGTTACAGCCTACAATGCAGCACAAACGCATCTCGAACGCGGTGTCTTTAGTCGGGGCCAAAGCATGAAGCAGAAACACATCCCAAACGCACTGCATTGAAGGCGGTGACAATTCAAGTTCAAGACCAAAAACGATTATGAATACGGCAGAAAGATAGTGCACAATTTTTTTTCTTTTTATTTTGACGTTGTCAACTTCTTGCGAATTCCGCCTCGTAAATTTGACATTGGCGCGAGCTGCTGCGCCCGGCAATCTACAAGCCAAGTACTCCGAGGTGGCCATGGTGCCACAGACCCAAAGGAACGCACTCGTTTGTATCTCGTCATCTTACGCTTGTTTTGCATTCGTTTGCCAGTCAGTAGAAAGACCCCGTGCACATGCATTCCTATATTGACAAGCGCAATGCAACTAGCATGCGAATCAAATGGGCTTGCCAGCCGCAGTTCATAAAATTACGACAGTCACGAGTGAAATTCAGGACTTTGAGTTCGTTTTGAGAAGCAAAGGCTCGCTGGAGGGAGCTTTTGCGCGCGAAAGAAATTCACAAGCTGGACGCATATTTTTCGTGATTTATCTGCAAGTTTTGCAAGCATGAATAATATACACTTGCTGCTTAAATGTGACTGCCCACTTTCAGTCATACAGGATTATTGGAAAGATAAAAATAATGAAGCATGTTCCCCTAATCTGACCACAAAAAGCATGAGATGCTAGAAAGCTTAGATACACGCGTGCACACACGGAAACACCCATGTTTAGATATCCATGGCCAGAAATGTTCTTTGTTTGCTCACAATGCCTCAAAGCTCAGAGCGAGAAAGTTTTAAAGAAGCAGTGTTTACAAGAGCGTCTCAATGTGTTGATGCTTGATCGCCCTTTCGAAGCTCACAACGTCTGGAGAAACGCGGTTCCAATTTTGCGTTGCTTGACCAGAGAAGATCAGAGGTGAACAATGCTGTGCACAATTGGTAGGTACCCACCTGTCTGGAAGGGGTGAAGGGGGGGGAAATGTGGTCTGAATGACAGTTGGGTTCGCTTGATAGCCAGAGTATGAGATTATGTGTGGTACAAATAAAACAGGCATACAAGGGCTTTAGGGAGTGGTGTTGTAGAGCTCGTAAGGTTAGTGTAATACTTGAGTTAAGCGGCACTTGACTCAAATGAGGCTTTATTGACACATAAATACTCTAAACTTTACTACAACAATAAAAAATAATAATAATGATTAGTAATGTATTATTTTTATTTTGCATGAAACTGGAGGGTGTGTGCCATAATAGCTTTATTTGAGCCAGTTTCGGTTCAGGTCATGACGTCTCATCAAGTGGTAATGACATTTAATTTAAGAAGTCTTTTTTTGCGATGCTATTATGAAGCCTTCACATAACATCACTCGACATTTTCCAGATGAATGTGGATAAATGTAATCATCAGAGAAGGAAAACAAGATGGCTCTCTCATTTTCCGGCCTTCTTAGGCAAATGTGCGAAGGGCAGCATGACTTTCTTGATTTAGGGTTTATGAAGATGACACAGGTGCTTCTTCTGGTGGAATGCAGAGTTTGCAAAGAAGACATCACACCGACTAACAACACACTGAATGGATGTACCCTGCCACGTATATGTGTCGAAGTGACTTGCTGGTGTCAGCGTTAACATTACTCACATTATCAATGAAAGACGTCAAACCGACAAGCCCGAATAGCAACAAAATTGTGGTTTTATCGCTTTGCCTAACGGCATTTTCGCATGAACACAAAAATGTGTCAATAACAAGTGTTATTCAATGATGAATTATGTGTTGTGCTGTTGAGAGACTAAACAAACAAAGAATCTAAACCTCGTCAGGAGGCAAACCATGTCCTTTTGTCCTGACCGCGGGCATTGCAATTGTATTGTCCAAAAAATAAAATAAAAAAGCCCCAGGAAAGCAGGAATCCACAGTCTTGCTTTATGAAGGATTTGTGTTCTTTGGGATTCATGAAAAGACGTTGGCAAGTCGATAATAACGTATGGTGAAGTTGTTTCACCTAGTGACCACTCGGAACATTGAGTGGGGAGAAAGGAAAGAATAAAAAGGAGCGATAGGGAAGCAAGGAACGCTAACTAGTCTAGCAAAAGAAGCATTAGGAAAGCAAAAAAAGGCTAACTAGTCTGGAAAAAGGAGCAAAAGTAAAAGCAAGGAAGGCTGACTTGTCTATAGAGAAAGAAGCGATAGGAAAGCAAGGAAGTCTGACTTGTCTAGGGAAAGGAGCGATAGAAAAACAAAGAAGGCTAGCCAGTCTTCGGAAAGTAGCGATAGGAAGCAAGGAAGGCTAACCAGTCTAGGGAAAGGAGCGATAGGAAAGCAAGGAGGGTTAACTAGTCTATAAAAAGTGGTGGGGTGTCTCAGATTGGGGAAAGAGCTGGGGGAGATTGAAAGCCGGATTTAGAGAGAACGATGAAAGGTGACAGCAGAGACAAACAGAGCCACACTCGTCACAGTCACGATATCTCTATCGGTGCTGGTTCAAGTGTGTAACGCCTTTGTTGGCTTCATGTGATATGATTTCTTGAGACCACATTCTAAACTAGCGTAAGCAATCGCAATCTGAAATTACTTTGGACTTAGCTTCATATACAAGACTGATACGGGTGTCATAATGATTCGATTTATTTTGCAAGAAGAGCAGTGAATTTCGTGAGCCTCCGCAATACACACGGACGTCCAGTGACTTATAGCGAAACCTGAGCGCACTTCGCAAGACATTGCGAATACCTTTGCAGAAGCTTCCAGAAATTTGTTTACATGAAACCAAGAGCCCCCAAAACAACTTCAATATATATATATATATATATATATATATATATATATATATATATATATATATATATATATATATATATATATATATATATATATATATACATATATATATATATATTCAAGCAAACTCGCGCGTCACGTTCAGAGTGCCGTCATAATACAGCCATGCTACACATGATAGTACTCTCGAGCATGATATCCACAAAAGTTCCAACAATATGCCTTCTGCTCTCTGGGTATACCTGGCTTCCTCGGTGACTTGCCCGACATAGACATGCTGCGCATGTGTCACGCTGTCAACTGTTGATGCCGCGACTGATCGAACTAGAACCTGCGACTTCCGTTTAGTTTGCAAGCAGCTGCCCTCGCTCCTTGTTGTTCGTCGCTTCGCCCGCGTGTGAGTGCTTGTAAATGGGTAACTACGACGTGCAACTTAAGCGCCCAAACGCTAGCGCAGTGTCCACACCAGCACAATCCGTAGGAGCATAGGCTGCCACGGCAACAACAGAGCGTAGACGAGAAAGCCCGGAGATGACGATGTCACGATGTCATTCTGATACCAAGCCAATCCAACTGTCATACGAACCATATCCCCTACCGGAAAATTGGGTACGCGCCAACTGCTCTCGGCTCTGCGCACCTTTGATATTTTTTTGCCAAGAGAGAGAGAGTGAAAAATTATTAGAAGGCCGAGAGGTTGGCCTGCGTTCTTCCAGACATTGTGCATCACTCTGGTATCAGATTCAATAGGATCGAGCATATACATGCTTGGTACATTTTTAAAAACCTTGCTCCTTTAAGACTTCTTCCCTTCGTGCTTTCAGCAAATATATGAAATTTATTTCTGCTCATGAATAACCATGCACCACTTTTATCCATGAGCATGATTAGAACAATGGTTCGCTCAGTGTAGAATCCTGTAAGGCCCTGCTATGCAGCCCAGACTCAACCGTTCAGCAAGACATAATCCAGTCAAGCCCTTCCTGCGGCCGTGCCTCAAATGATTCCGGCCGACAGCGAAGGACGACTGGCCATGCCTGACGTTATTGACTTCTTTAAAATATTGTTTTTTGTCTCTGTCATTGGTATCCCAACGTGGGTGTTTGCGCGTGTGTGTGCGTGTGTGTAAGCTCTCCAGCATCTCAAGCTTTCTGTCTTCGCTTAGGCGAAAATGTTTTTCTTTGCGATCATCGTGAATGATAGAAAGTGGCCAGCCGCATTTAAGCAGCAAGTGCATATTATTCATGCTTGCAAAACTTCAAAGCATTCATGGAAAATGCATGTCCAGCTTGTGATCTTGCTTTGTGCATAATCTATCGCTCCAATGAGCCTTTGCTTCTCAGAATGAGCTCAACATCCTGAATTTCGCTCGTGACTGTCGTAATTTTATGAATTGCGGTAACAACCACATGGGAACTCGCATGTATTTCAATTGCACTTATCAGGAAAGGGATACATGTGCACAAGGTATTTATAATGACGAGCAAATGAATACAAAACAAACATAACATGATTATAGCTTTCACGACCACCTGTGAACTACAACACTGTAAGCTAGCCTTTCTCGTAACTTCTGCCGGGTTCAGTTATTTTTCAAAGTAAAGTTACTTAAAAACTGAACAAGCTTCCTCTTCCTTTCACAATATCTCGCTTGTCTGAGAAAAATGTTTAGCTCTAGGCACACAAACACTATTGGGTATTTGTCGAATTTATATGACAGCGAAGAAAGCCGTTATTATCAATTCAAGGTAGTTACGACAGTGCCTGTAATATTGCTTGCTCACTTATACATCGAAAATACACTGTCGCAGCAGTATGCCAGTCATAAATGAGCTGTTCAATTTCAGTGGCGATTTCGCTCCCAGACCCAGCGAATATATTCCATGGTGAAAAAAATTTTCGTGTCGGATGCTTGAAAGATGTGTTTAAGGACTAGTTATTTAGTGTTACACAATAATATTGAGAATAATATAAATATACCTTGTACTATTGTATTATTAACTTTGCATCTTTTAATTAGTATCAGATGTTGCTATGTAATAATCTAGACAAGATTCCTTGAACTTCGAGAAGTAACTTGTGCAGAACAATTAAATAATTTTTAGGTGTTCTAGATATTTCGACCACCTGTGTTTTTTTTTCGTGCACCCAAATCTGAGCACACAGGCCTGCAACAATTTCGCCTCCATCGAAAAATAAGGGACACTAAAGGAAAATGTGTGTTTTGCGTATTATTAAAACACAATTTCACAGTCCCTAAAACACCACTCTTACCGCGAGACTTCGCTTGGTAAGCGATGAAACGTCTGAAAATAGAATGTGGGTGGAGATGTCACGTTGAGATTCCCATAAACTTTGAAGACGTCTATATACTCGGCACTATATAGCTTCTAACCGAAAAGAATGTAGTACATTTTCATGTGTGGCTGCAATATAGACGGCTTAAAATGTTTCAGAAAATTTCATCGAGCCAACGCCATAAAATTACGAAACATACAGTTTGGAAATATTTTTTGACGTCATTTGCCCAGACTTCGGTGCGAAATAAAAAAAAAGCAACTTCGACCTTGATCTTTTTCCCGCTGTTGGTGAACCTATGATGGTGCAACTGATGTCATTAGTATTCTCACAGTCCAGTTTGTTCATGTCGACAAAATCATTGCTTCTTTTTGGGGTCTCTTTAAGGGACGCCCTCAACCTTTCCCTCGTTCTCACCCTCAAAGGTCTCTTCTTTACCATCACTGTCCACTTTAACCACCTTTTGAAACAACACTACTCTGACATGCTAAGCTTTGCCGAATGCCTTCTTCTCTCCTCCTCAAATTTGCATCTCTCATTCTCCCGATCACTCTTTTGCTCCCCTTCTCGCCATGCTATGCTATGCTCGGCTGTTCTAGGCCTTATCGTGCTCCTGCTTTCCATTCTTTTCACCCTCACACCACGCCTTTTACGTCCCCTTGAAGACGATACAACCCGTGCTAGTTATGTTTTTTGCTAGCATCACTTTACACATGGCAATTCTCTTCACATTTGTCTTTTTCCTCCATTTCTTTTCGATAAATTTGCCATACCTACAATATACGGATATTTGAAACATGGTTTCGACTGCAACGCCATAATGACTATGCTATTATATCCCTGTCACACGGGCACCCGCGAACACCATTCAGCGTCTTCGTCCTTACGACAAAGGAGATGCGGTCCGTGTCACTCGGCAACTCTTACGCAAACGAAGGTAAACGGAGCATTTCGCAAAGGACGTTCGACGATCTCCCTTTGCAGCGGAACGAGGTACTTTCGTTCCCAATATCGGCAGGTCAGAAAAAATAATTTGAGCACTAAATTGCCGCAGTGACAACAATAAATACATTTTGGCAATATTAAACGTTATTTTGTTGCAGTACTCCTTTATAACGAGTATTTCTTTGGCGTGGTGAGAACGGCACCGTCCATGCGTGCGGTTTTTGTTGTCACCGTGTTTGCGTGTGCCTGGGAGAGGAACTACTGACAGCGCTGCATCATTGTCCCCTGCTTCGACGACTGCAGGAATAGGTAATGGGATCAGACCTAATTAAAGGGTAATTTGGGATGCGCTCACGAGCGAAGGAAACACAAGAGCTTCGGTACACAGGCTACAAAACCAACTAGTCGCCGAGCACAGCGCAATTGTAAACAAAAATAGCGTTAGGCACAAGGTGGCCAGTGTCGCTGCCAGCATTGCTACAATTAGTGAATGTGTTTCCATTCGAAGTAATTTTTAATACTTGTATTCAGACGTATTGTGTTTTCGTAAAAACCGCATAACGAGGATTGACAAAAAACAGCTAGAGATGAAACCGGGATACTTCAGTGAAACTCAAACAGTGCCGGCTCAGCCCCATCGCGGCAACTATTGTAACCTTGTCATTGCCATGTGACACTGATACAACTCCATCTCCGTCGAACTACCTAGCTGAGCTTTACGTTGATGGAGTTTAACAGAGTTCGGTGGTTGCCGTGTGACAGGGGTGTTAGTTACATTCTCCCCCTTTCCATTACCTCTCCCCACTACATCACTCCTAATCACCCTCACGTCGCTTTGGCGCAAGTTTGCATATTCTTTTCTATACAAAGCTTTGTTGCACGTGGCTATGCTATACAGAGTTTTGCCTGTGACGCCAAACAAAAACGTGGTGTGATATACAATGAGAACATGTAACACACACCAGCCCGGGCGCCTAAACGTCGTTCACCTAATGTACTATTTGGTACACGTTTACTGGAGCCTGCGTGTCGAAAACATTAGCACTGTGCGGGGAAGCACAATTTTCTCTCATGTGCTGCCTTAACGTGTAGGTATTTCAGTAAAATTCAGAGCGTAGGCATTTCATCAGTGTCAGGTGAATTGCGCAGGCACCGTCTGTGCAATTCTGTGGGCACTGCCGTACAGTCCAGAATGAATTGAATGTAATCAAACAGATGGTAAGAGATGGTTCCGCACACAAAGAAGCCGCTGATGTCAGAAAGCGAAAACAACGTTTCCGCCGGCCCCGACGACGATGTACAAATAGTGCTGCCCAATCTGGGTCATCACATAATGCAACAAACCACCTGACTTCTCCTTCCCGATTGCTACCACCACTGCCTCGACCACCACCACCGACCAACGCGCCACATTTAGAGAGCGCAAAAGACGCAGCGGGGAGGAAAGTGGTGGTGGATGTGTGTTACCGCACATACTACCACGGCGAGCACTCAAAGAGACGATACAACATTCGACTAAAGATCTCCGTGAAGAAAACCCACGTGTCATTTGTGTTGAAGTCCTTGATAAGCTACATGCACACACTACTCACGTGATTGATATGACTAGCTCGAAGCGAACTGCAAGTTCTGGATACTTTGAAGCCAGTCCTTATAAGCCTTCTTTACTATCGTGCACTACATTGTACTTCATCTAACAAAGTCAGTGTCGACCCGTACTCTGTCACAGTTCACTGTTTCATGACTGTCTGGGCATAAGCGCTCCAAGTTGCTATGCGTTCTAGCGTATTACTTTATCTCCCTTTCTATTCTTTTCCTCCCCTTTGCCCCTTCCACCATGTAGGGTAGCAAACCGGGTTTAGCCTTGATAATGAACTTTGCTTTTCTTTCACTCTTGCGGGCACTGACCAGCGCTGGCTTCATTGCGAACGTCGATAAGGCTATTTCTGGGACTTTTTTGAGAAACGAGACCGTAGAATTCACGGGGATGGTTCACTTAAAAGATTGCTGAGTAATTCTTGCATAGTTCTACAGCCTTCCCTTTATATTGTCGTTACAGACTCTTTTTCTTTATTTCGCTGCCTTTTCTCGTTCTCAAGTGCGGCAAGCAATCCAAAGGTTTTTTTTTGTCTGGTTCACCTCACTGTCTTTGCTTTGCGTTTCTCTATTTCCCTGCACTATACACATTTGTTTTGAAGAATAAGTCTTCACCGCGCTCACTGGAAAGCTGGCGCGACTAAGGAAGATCATACGAGACATAGCTTCAACCACTCATAACGCGTGCTGTGGTAAAAGCGTACAGAAAAAAATAAGACGAATGTTGCATGTGCTCATTTCCATTCCAGGATTTTTCGTATTGCGCTCCTAAGTCGTGTGATTTAAAAACATGCAGGAAAAACTGCACATGTTTCACCGGCAATAAATTTAAGAAATGACATCGCGTGACGTAGTAAGAGGCTTTGGTGCGACATCCAGAGATAATATGTCATGTTGAGTAAGTGTACGAACAAGAGCTTAGTGTGGGCGAGTTGGCGTACGGACAGTTATACGTAGCAATGATACGAGAATGATAACAAAAGAGACAATTCCTTTGTTTTTATGAGCTAGCTGGTGGCTACATATTTAAAATCAGGATGCCGCCCGCATAGACGCCTGCTATGCCACTCAAGTGAGCAAGTTTTATTCATTGTAGAAAGACGTCTTTCCTTGAGTGCCTTCGTCTGTTCCGCGAGTGTCTGTATACCGAGGTACGTATCAGAGGCATTTCAGCCATCCTAATTCAGCTTTCCTATCTATACTGAGAGACTGTGTTTCGGAGTGATTTTTATTCTTAAACAGATTGCGGGTACTCGAGCCTTTGTTAGGCCTATATGTGACTCCTATCTTCTTTAGTCCATCATTTGGTTAATGACATTACTCACATCTCTTCACCCAATACTGGCCAGGTTTCCACTCTTTGCTGAAAATATTTGTGAGCACATACCACCGCGAACTTTTATTGTTTTCTGGACCACGCGAAACGTGCAGTAAAAGACGAAAAAGCGCAAGAAGCAATCTAGTATTTTCAAAAACGATGGTGCTGAAAAAGAAACCATTGCACCATCGTCCCTGATACCTGGTTCGTTTCAACTCAACCAGGCGTCAGCTATGAAAAGTGAGTCGAATTCTGCTGTGTACAGCCGGTGATTGCTCACATTGAATCTGGAGCAGCTGGTGGATTGGAGTGATAGCTTTTCAAGGAGTTTCCAGGTATGCTTTGCAATAGAATTATACGTTATCCGTAGCGCATCATTGAGGATGAATACGCAGATTTGTACGTTTGTCCGTTGAGAGTCTCACGAATGCAATTTCTTTAGCGTTCATGAATTGTGAATATTGTTATGCCTGAGAGCCCAGACAGGACGTCATTGCCTCTGAAAAGGCAATCTGTGTCAAGTCCAGCGAGTGAGCCCACCTGACGCCTTCAACTCAACGACGTAATCAAGCGGCGGCGTCGGTCTGTCTTACGCAACGCACGGCGAGCTCCCTCAGGCCACGGGCCCGATGAAGAAGTGGTGCCATCCAGTCTGGCGAGTCTTACGCAATGCGTGGCAACATCACTCGTCCTCGGGTGCAACCCAGCGCAGCGGCTTTGGATTTGAGGATCATGACGCAACCCGGTGGCGAGTCCCCCATTGGAGGATTCTTACGTGACCCCACGGCAGTTCTGATTGGACGTTGATGACGTAAAAGATCACCTGGGGCCCATAAAGAACCACGCGCGCCTCGTTAAGCAGCCGATCTAAGCGCCAGAGAGAAGCCGACGTATGCGTCGGAGAGTAGACATCTCGGCTCTTTGAGTCCCCACGCGGTCGGCGCGACTGGTGTCCTTGGCAGCAGCGAGTTTTGTGGCGCTCTTCCTAACCGCGTCGGTGGCGCGCCTTCGTAACAGCGGATGGCAGCTGCGGGATCAGCCGGTGTCAGCAACATCGATCCGGGAAGTGCCTGATGTTTTCCCCTCAGTTCACTAGACTACCTTAGCACAGGTTATAGCAGTTTAGAGAAGGGCTGTGTGAAGCGTTTGAGTGAGCTTTGATCGTTTCAAGCCAAGTCGGAGCGCTTCGAAACCAAAGTTAATGCGGAGGGTGTAAACACGGCTGTGTTAAAAGTTCTGGCGCGTCTTGCTAGTCGACTTATAGCGGGTGCGGCAAGTAGATTCTTAATAGGGGCAAACAACAAGAGGATAGTGTGAACGATGGAGAACTTTAAAGTGGAGGAACTCATCGAAATTTGTGAGGAACTTGGCCTTGCTTTGAGCCATGCAAAACGAAACCAAGTGATCCTTGAGATCATAAAGGATGGGGTGTCGGCTGAGAAAGTCGTTGAGGCCTGGGCGGATATCAAAGCACGGCATGAGGAGTGTGAAAGGCGAGAAGTAGAAGTTCGCGAACGTGAAGAAGCTGAAAGGCGCGAGCGTGAGGAGGGCGAGAGACAGAAGCGCCTCGCGTTGAAAAGAATAGAATTGGCACTTCTACAGTGTTCGCAGGCGCCTAGCATACCGTCTGCGATGATTCAGGTCAGTGGTCATAGGATTCGGGACCAACTGCCACCGTTCGTAGTAGGCGAGGACATGCCGAAGTATCTCGCCAAGTTTGAACACGTCTGCAAGCGAAATGCTTCGAAGTGGCCTCTTTGGGCGCAGAACCTGTTAGCTCTACTTTCCGGCGAAGTGTCCGACGTGATAACGTGATTGTCGAGGGAAGTGTTTGAGAGCTATGACGAGGTTAAAGAAGTGATTTTGAGATGCTATAAGTTGTCACCCGAGGCTTTCCGGCAAAAGTTTCGGTATGCAAAAAAGGGGAATGAGTCACACGTTGACTTCGCGCTTCGTCTCAAAGCCGATTTATTTGAATCCTCAAGGGCGAAGATGTTTATGACGACCGCGATAAGGTGGTAGAATGCATGGCATTAGAACAATTCTACTGCTGCATCGAGGAGGACGTCAAGTTTTGGCTGCAGGGCAACCTTAGTGAAATACAGCTAAACAAGGCAGCAGAGTTAGCTGAGGAGTATTATACTCGCCGAGAAGTTGCATAGTAGGGCAGTGCGCGTTGAAAAGGAAGAAAAAAAAGAGGGATTTTTAAAGAAACCTGTTTTTTTTTCAAAGAAACCCACTGCGGACCGTAATTTCAGGCAGGACCCGTCTTTTACGAAGGACACTGAAGGGGAAGGGCAAACGGAAGCGGAGAAATTGAGTAAGGTTCCAAAAGAACGCACTAATACCATACGGGCGTTTGAATCACAGAAGTGGCTAATGTGCTATAAGTGCAAAAAGGAAGGGCACATCACGGTGAACTGTAAACGAAAGTTTGCTTTCGCAACAATCCGAGAATCGGAAAAGAACATGCGGTTGTCAGAGCCGCATCTTCATAAAGTAAGTGCGAATGGGAAAACCTTTCGAGCACTGCGAGACTCAGCGGCAACCATGGATGTTGTCCGCCCTTCGTTTGTGTTTCCGGAAGACTTTACAGGAGAATGCACGGGGATCAGACAAGTCGCCGAGGAGCAGAGTTCTTGCTTACCAATGGCTACAGTTGTCTTTGAAGGCCCGTTCGGTAAGTTTCGTACCGAAGCGGCTGTGTCTGCCGCGCTTCCCGATCATTTTCCTTATCTTTTTTCGAATAACTCTGAGCAGCTTCTCAAAGAGCAGGGCAAGTCGTTGTTCTCTAACTTAGTACACATGGCCCTCACGCGATCACAAGCGCGGAAGCTTTCCCAGGAACTTGATCTTGTTCAATGTGGTGAAACACCACCTGCGAAAGCGGCTGATTTGGATGACCTTGGCGGCGAGTCGACGGAGCCTCGCACAGGAAATTCTTCGTGTGGGTCACTCGAGCAGTCACTCGGGCGGCCCGTCGCTGAAGCGACTTGTGCCGTTTCAGTCGGCGGAGCAGACGACATGGCGCCATTGAGCCAGAGCGAGAGGGCTGCAATGTCTCACCTGTAGCGGAAAGTTGGAGTGAGCTGCCCAGGGTTCATCAAGAAACGCTCATTCGAGAGCTGCGTGAGGAGCTCTCGATTAAAGCGCTAATAGAAAGCGTAAACTTGGGAAAAAGAAAAAAATAATGTTTTCTTTTTTGAGAAGGCAGTGCTCCTGTATCAGGGCTACACAAATGCGCATGTTCGCAAGTACCAGCAGCTCTTGGTGCCACAAAAGTATCGTCGCCAACTATTGGAACTGGCGCATGAAAGTGCGTGGGCAGGGCATCTCGGCATAAAGAAGACCAAGACTAGAGTTTCCCTTGAGTTTTATTGGCCGAAATGCTGGAAGGATATCGAAGACTTTGTACGCTCATGCGACACTTGTCAGAGAGCAGGGAAATCCACGGACAAGTGGAAGGCACCAGTGAAGCTTGTGCCGATTCTCACAGAACCTTTTAGGCGCCTAGTAATTGATATCGTCGGGCCATTGTCAGAGTCAAGGCAAGGTTGTGGGTGCATCCTGACGGCTCACTATGTAGCCACAAAATTTCCAGAAGCGATACTCCTTAAGGAGCTCAATTATCCTCATGTCGGAGATGCTCTCTTCTCTATATTCGCACGTGTCAGATTTTTTTCTAAAATCCAATGCGACAACGGTAGTGTCTTCACCAGCTGCTATACCTCTACCTTTTTGGATAAATGCGGAATAAAAGTAGTGTACAGCTCGATCCGTCACCCGCAAACTAATCCGGTAGAGCGTACGCATTCCGTTCTTAAACGGATACTGAGAGCTCTTTGTTACGAGCACAAATGCGATTGGGAAGCCTGTATCCTCCCGCTATGTTCGCTTTGAGATCAGCTCCTCATGAGAGCACTGGTTTTAGCCCTGCAGAGCTTGTGTATGGCAGGAGTTTGAGAACACCATTGCGAATGCTATGCGAGTCCTGAGAGGAATTCGATGTGGACCCTAATGTAGTTACGTATGTTCTAGACCTTCTTCAGAGGCTTCGAAAAATGAAAGATCCTGTGGAAAGCCACATAAAAGCTGCACAAGTGCTGTCGAAGGAGTACTACGACAAATCGGCGAAGAAGCGCACATTTGAAGTGGGTAGTCAGCTAATGCTGGTGCGGCCGCCAAAAAGGAACAAGCTTGAGGTTCATTGGGAAGGGCCTGCCAAAGTAATTACGAAGCTTTATGATACCAATTATAAAGTGAAATTAGGAAGGCGGCCGAACAAAATATACCACAGTAACTTGATGAAACAGTACGTTCAACATCAAGCGGTCATAAATCTGCTTTTGAATGCTTCTGAAGAAGTAGCAGAAATTTTTACTTCTAGAGATGTAATCTTGGACCACTTGAACCTGGATCCTAGGTTAAGCGAAGTTCAGAAGGAGGACTTGTGGATAATTTTTTTTCTGAGTTTTAAGACGTGTTTTTGGACTGCCCTGGAAACAGGATGGTGATTGAACACGATATCAAGCTAACTTGTGAGGAGCCATGCGTTTTAGTTAGTACCTCTTTCAGCTTTCGGTCTTTCACTGGGGAATCGGGGCAAAATTTTATCCTCCTCACGGCCTTAGCTGAGCGCTCTCGTCCAGAGTGATCTCAAATGACCAATCTTATGTTACATTCTATTTCGTTACGTTGTTGTACGTGTAAAAATTGAGTTCTCATTTTAAGAGTCTTGTGTCCCACATGTGCTTTTTGATGTACAGGAAACGAAATTCCGATAGACACGTAGCTAGGTATATGTTGTACTATACTTTGTCTGGTGTTCTGTCGGGTAACTAAGGGCCCTTGCTTGTGTTGTCTGTTGTCGAATCGTTCTGGACAAGCTGCAGAACCATCGACAAGTGCTGAGACCAAAAATCGTCAGAAGAGATGAGCGAAGCTAATCGACAAGTTTTAGCAACAAGCCAGTAGAGCTGGGATCTGTCCTCAAGAATGGGATGTGTTCACGGAACTAAGCCTGGAGCCACATCCTTCCCCTGGCGCTGGAGGCGAACCTGGAGGGACCTGGCGAACGAGTGCGCCCGACATCCGAGCCACGTGGAAGCAGCTCGTCTTTCCGGCACATTTTCTGGCGGCGGGGGTGCTGTTATGCCTGAGAGCCCGACCGAAGTTCATTTCCCCTGCGAAGGAAATATGTGTCAAGGCCAGCGAGTGAGCCCGCCGGACGCCATCAACTGAACGACGTCATCAAGTGGCGGTGCCGGTCTGTCTTACGCAACGCCACACGGCGAGCTCCCTCAGCCCACGGGCCCAATGAAGAAGTGGCGCCATCCAGTCTGGCGAGTCTTACGCAATGCGTGGCAACATCACTCGCCCTTGGGTGCAACCCAGCGCAGCGGCTCCGGATTTGAGAATCATGACACGAGCCGGCGGCCAGTCCCTATTGGAGGATTCTGACGCGACCTGGCGGCAGTTCTGATTGGACGTTGATGACGTAAATGATCACCTGGGGCTTATAAAGAACCACGCGGCGCTTCGCCAAGCAGCCGACCTATGCGTCAGAGAGAAGCCGAAGTATGCATCAGAGAGAAGACATCTCGGCTCTTCGAGTCCCTAAACTGTCAGCCCCAGTGCCGAATTCGTAACGCCTCTATTTTTATGCTGTACATAAACCTGGCTCTAATTCCCCGTCGTCTCGTCCGCTCGTCTATCAGCTCTGCGCAGGAGCAGTCGCGAGCTGATGAACGCACGCTACCAAACAGCCAGTGACCCTGGAAGCGGCGAGTTTCGTAGCAGTAGCGCCTTCGGGACCGTGTTGGCGTCGCGCGTCGTAACAATATAGATAGGCAGTATTCATTCAATGCGTTCACGAAATTCACGTTTGCCTCACCCATGTCATGCATGGGTCGCTTGACGGACAATGAATTTCACGTATGGAGAAAGTTTTCTTAGAAAACTTACCATGAATTGAGGCAGGGTTTGCTTGAAATAAATAGCATTGGCTGCCTTTATTTCTCATACCAAATGTGCCTGTGCTCAAATTATGTGGGCTATAGAAATTATTTTTTAGGTTTTTATTTATCAAATGCTTCACCATTCTATTCCTACGTATATTGTAATGTGTGACTGACAGATTCATATTTTTGCTTGAAGCATGATATATTTACGTGGCTCATTGCAGAGCGTACGCGAATAATAAAAATTATTTTAGCCACAGCTTCAACTCATGATGACAGTTCTCGCCGAAGACGCGTACAGAGTGAAAGAGAGAGAGAGAGAGAGAAAGACAAATGCTGCGTAGGATCATTTCCGTCATACGAACTAGTTTGATTTTAGTGCACAGTCGTGCTGCTTAAAAGAATGAAGGGAAAAATGATGTTCCATCACAAAAAAAGGTGCTGCTAAGCATATCAGGTATAGTAACTACACGGCAACAAAGTTAAAAAATAGGCCAGACTACTTCCCGTGATATGAATCCTCTGCCAGGCATCCACAGATGATATGTCAAGTCGGGAAAGAATACAGACGAAACGCACCTAATGATGCGAGAGTGATAGTTAAGCAAAAGCTTTTTTTGTTCTTCTTTGTATGCTACATAGGCGCTACGAAAATAAATTTAGGCACCGCACGTAGCAGATTAGTATGACGTCGATCAAGTAAGGCTGCTTCATTCATTGAAGAAATACGCCATTCTTTCCAAGCCTTACGAGACCTCAGTTAGGAAGGGTCATGAAAGGCATACTTTTAATGAAATTTTCATTTATAGGGGTTATTATGTGGGGTTTAACGTCCCAAAAGCACCATATGGTTATGAGAAATGCCGTAGTGGAAGACTCCGGAGATTTAGAACACCTGGGGTTCTTTAACGTCCACCCAAATCTGAGCACACGGGAAATTTTCAATTATAAAAACATAAAATATGACTTGCTTTATGGCGTTCAAATGTGCCTAAAATGTGCTTTATATTGCAGACTAATAATTTTTACCGTTAATTGCTTTTTAAACGAAATTTTCCATCACTTGGTTTCACACCTTAACGTACAGCCAAATCTGAGCACATGCACCTCGAGCATTTTCACCTCCATCAGAAATACTGCCGCCACAGCCGAGATTCGATCTCACGACCTGAGGGTCAGCAGCCGATTACGTTAGCCACTAGACTACCATGGCTTGTTTTCGTGATCAAACTAAACCGCTATGGCTGTGATCATATTTTGTAAAGGTTACTGGTAAACGAACTTTGAAGCTCTTGATTGTTAATGCAGTGTTGACACCAGACACCTTTATACTCTCGCACGTTGCTTTTTTTACCAAAATTAGAGATGATGGGGATAGGTTTGAGTTCAAATTTTAATACTCAGTGGTTTATGCGTACCCGTAAATTCATGGTAAAACTGGAAGGTAATATGTTGCTCAACAAAAAGACACCATATAAAGCACGTATTCCTGACGTCACAAGTAAAATATTTAATCCAGAGTCTTCTGGGATGTCTCAGAAATGTGAAAATTGGTTTAGCGTACGTTTTATTCCAATCATTCTTATAGCACTGATGTTTTGTCGGCTATGTGTGCTATCTGGATTATTGCGTAATTCAATCGTCTCGCACATCTGCGTATTGTAAGAAATAGGCTTTAGATCAGCTGTCACAAACTACTTCGAGTAATTTGGCATGATTACGCATATAGGGTGTTTTTCCTAGAAAGGCTCAGTTTGAATTATGGTCCATTGACGGTCTTACGGATGTATTATAACAGCCGCTAACAGTTCATCAAAACAGAGCTGCCGGAATCGAGACGAAACACAAAAAACAGACATTTATCGACCTCTTCCTAGTTTTTCAAGAGATGCAGGAATAAGCATTGTCAAGAATGGTAATAAACTTGCCAACAAGCAGTGTAATCATGTTGTACGCGTTTATTTACATTTATTGAATTAGGATGCGCACTTAGTTCTGCTTGAATCGCCTGCATCAAGGTTCAATGATTTAAAGCAAATTATTGTGTAAGATTTGTTCATTGTAAGATTTTTAAATCATGTGGGCTACATTCGATCGTTTTGCTCAATGAATGCGAAGTACCAAATATGCTAGTACTGACGGTATAATATTTTCGTGCTATTTCTTATGCGGTAGTTAGAATACACTACCGGGGTAATATGCGAGGGTTGTAGGCCACTGAATTCGATTACATATAATATATTATGATATGGTGTCTAACGTGCCAAAATCAAAATACCATTAAGATTCACGCCGGAGTACAGCGCCCCTAATTATTCCAACTATCTGGCGTTCTTTAAAGTATGCTGGCATTGCACAATCCTTGGATTTCTAGCCTTCATCAATATGCGACCGCTGTTGCAGTTAACGAGTCTGGAACCTTAAATCAAGCCGTGGAAAACTGTGCCCCCTCCATATTCAAGAAAAACTACCACTAAACGTTCATCATCACTTATAGCAAAAACAAATACAGTCTTCGGTTAAGCCCAGGCACTCTATGAATGTAAAATACATCAATTTTAAGAAATCCGTATTTTAACTGAAGCTCACAGTACTACGGCAATATAAACAGCTCGCAAATGTTCAAAAAAATGCTTCACAACCTTGCCAAGGCCAAATTCGCGCTGGTCTACTGTAATTAAAAACGAGTTAGAGTGAGTGCAAACAAATATAATGGAAACAGTACTGGATTGCCTACAATTTCCAGAAGCTATCGTTAGCGTTGCTCTCTTCGTGTGTCAGTATCTCACCAAGGAACCTAGGACGTAAACAAGAACTCACAGTATCATTTCTGCATTTTGATTAAATGGCTCTTTGGTGAAAGCCTTCTTCTTGTTCCTTTTTACCTCAGTCAATGGGATAAAATGACCAGCCCCGCTTCTAAAAGCTTTCTGGAGAATGTAGGTGAAAATGACTGTAGGCCCGTGTGCCCAGATTTGTGTGCACGTTGAAGAACACCAGGGGGTCAATATTTGCGGAGCCCTAGACTACGGTGTCTCTCATAATGATATGATGGTTTTGGGACCTTAAACCGCAGATATCAATAAATAAGTAAGTAAGTAAATAAATAAATAAATAAATAAATAAATAAATAAATAAATAAATAAATATCTATTTGTCTATCTATCTTCTCAATGGAGGCGAAAGTGCTGTAGACTTTTGTGCCCAGATTCGGATGCACGTTAAAAAACCCCAGGGGGTCAATACTTCCGGAGCCCTCTACTATGGCGTGTCTCATAATCATATGGTGGTTTTGGGACGTTAAACACCACATATAAATCATTCAATCAATATCTATCTATCTATCTATCTATCTATCTATCTATCTATCTATCTATCTATCTATCTATCTATCTATCTATCTATCTATCTATCTATCTATCTATCTATCTATCTATCTATCTATCTATCTATCTATCTATCTATCTATCTATCTATCTATCTATCTATCTATCTATCTATCTATCTATCTATCTATCTATCTATCTATCTATCTATCTATCTATCTATCTATCTATCTATCTATCTATCTATCTATCTATCTATCTATCTATCTATCTATCTATCTATCTATCTATCTATCTATCTATCTATCTATCTATCTATCTATCTATCTATCTATCTATCTATCTATCTATCTATCTATCTATCTATCTATCTATCTATCTATCTATCTATCTATCTATCTATCTATCTATCTATCTATCTATCTATCTATCTATCTAGCCGCCTCAGTCTCGGTGCTGTCATGATCACCTCCTTAATCCAGAATACACCAAAGTTAGTACGGCAGCGTAAGCGGTTCAACGAATACGACGTGCTGGTTGCGTACGTCGTCAAACACTTTCCGAAAAATGAGGCAGATCCCACGTTCCCAGAGAATCGAGGTTATGCGAAGCATGCGGAGGGAAGGTGAACGTGTTGTAATTTTGTGATGGTTCTGGTGCTCGCGCTGGTGCTCGCGAGGATGATAGCACAGAATAATGCTACATAAATCAACTTCAGCGCATGGCGACCAATTACAAGTTAAGTTAGCCCGATCTCACGGCTGCATTATAGGAGTACATATGCAATGTTTATAAAATTAGATAGGCAGCACTGCAACCACTTTCCTGGACAGTAGAGTCTACTTGAAAAAGTAGTTCCGAGACCTGGTGTGGCTGTGTGGTAGAATACTTGATTGTCACGCCGAATTCTTGGGTTCGGTTCCTGCTGGAACTCACACCCTCACATTTATTCTTTGCATTCGTTGGGTAAACGCTACTGATGTCAGATTTTTCTTAACGCACACACGTTGTAATTGTCCATGTGTGTTTTCGTCGTTCCTGAGTGGATACCAAGTGTCAATCACCAATGGCACATATCCGCATACCAGGAGCACATGCGCGTCCTCAGGTATGTGCCACTGTCTGGTGGGAAGTGTTAGACGACGTATGCGACAGGATTGTGACATTATCTAATTTATGATTAGCGCTTCACATTCGTCAAACAATCTTAACCTCCAATGCTGATTTTGGTTCGTGCTAAGTTGGGAGGCTGATCTTAAGATCACCCAGATGTAAGCGGCTGGGTAAGAGATATATAGATAGATACGCAGATAGACGCAAATAGTAGACAAAGAAATATAAAAGCAGTGAAGCATACCCTTGGGCGGGTATGTGCCACTGGTATGCGGGTATATCTACCCAGGAACAGCGAGAACGTGGACGGTAATTTTAGCGCTTGGGTGTTGAGAAAAAGCTTTCACAGGCAGCGTTGACCGGACAAATGCAAACAATGAATGCCAGTGTTCAAGCAGGAATTGAACCCTAGCATTCTGCGTAGCAATCAAGTATTCTACGACACTACCACGCCAAGTCTCGGAAATAGTTTGCAAACAGACCGTAATGTTCGTGAAACGTCAATTCTGGTGTCATTAGTGGATATAAAATTTTACAAACATTACATATGTATTCCTATAATACAGACGTCATGTCGAGCTAACGCCAATTTTAGTTGGGTGCCATCCGCTGAGGTTGGTTTGAGTAGCAGTGTTGAGGGGTACCATTCTCGTGATCCCCAGCGCAAACAGCAGCGCTTTATATCAGCTTACCGCTTTTGGTGTGACTTATATCCGCGTTGCTGTTCGCATCATTGCGCAACTGCAAACAAACGTTGGTCTAAAAGATCTTTAGTGTTTAACGTATCTGTGTGCACGGATACCTACATATATTGAGCGCCACTTCATAACGTCTCGCTCAATAAAAAAAAAATTACAACACATTCACCTTGCATGCACATGGTTCGCATAACTTCTATTCCCAAGTCACGTGGCATCTGCCGAACTTGTTTCTCTTTAGCATGGATCCCCTTATTTAGTACGTTGCTATCGCCAAAAAGTACTGATATAACACTTCCTGGGCGTTCAGTATACACTGATGTACCTCCACATTTAGTGCCACATTGTTGATCCTTGGTTGTGCATTGCTCCCTCATTGTTGCCTCATTGTCTCATTTGCACTGCATCTCTCACCACCTAGTGATTCCAGATGCTGGAAGGAAAAGTCCTTACCGCGCTTTTTAGCGTGCTTGCGCTGGCGGGGATGACTGAGTGTGGTACATCCATGAACAATACTGATCTGGCCAGCAGAATAGCTAATATAATCGAGGTGAGTGTTTTGGATGCAATACAGCACCACGGAGACAATCATGTCATGATTTCCACGTTAGGGCTTGCCACTTATGTTTGCCATGAAGTCATGTCATACCATACCAGTTTAGCAATATGTCTTGTGTACGAAACCACCACAAGAGCAGCAAGACCATGCCATATAAATAATGAGGTTCATGACATACATGTCATGATTTTCATGTTATGACTAGCCATTTATGGTCTCTATATAGTCATGTTACACCATACCAATTTTGGTATGGATATCATTATCAAAATCACACACACACACACACACACACACACACACACACACACACACACACACACACACACACACACACATATATATATATATATATATATATATATATTGTTATGGCGTTTATTAGCAGGCACACAGCGAGTATACACAATGGCGACAGTAACGGCCAAGCACGGACTCTCAGCGCGAGCGGCGTCCTTTTTTGGGTATACCCACTAGAGAACACTTGAGAGTTTGACCCACTTCAGTGTTCGGCGGCTTCAATTTATGTATATATATATATATATATATATATATATATATATATATATATATATATAGTCAAACTTCGCTGAGAAATGCTTCCCACTTGAAACACTCAATCTTCCACTGAGAGCACGAGTATCCTAAGTAAAATATTTATCGCTGTGCTGTAGAAGTTTTTTGTTACTTGGAACATTGAGTGTTTTCCTCTTTGTCGACAGAAAAAGTTTCCAACTGCCGAAGAGAGAAGGTTGCGAAGTCCAGCAGAGAGAAGGATTTCAGGTCGTGCTTCATATGTACTACTTTATCCAGTGGAAGATTATACATCTCTTGAAGAAGAGGATTGCAGAAACTGCTCCAGCTTAATGAAGAACGTAAGAGTCCTTGAACACTACATCAGTGCAGACTCAGACGGCAGTTTACATAGTACCTTTGTGTCTCTCCTATTTCTTTTGTGGTGTTTCACTTCGGGATCAGGTAACCACGCCCGCATTGAATGAAATCAGCAGTTACGGTAAGAATTGAATGGCCAGAGTGGGTGTCTCTGATGCACTAACACAGCGCACACAGTAATTCAAGCATGGTCACCGCTTCGTTAAATGGAGTTTCAACCTATTATTTGTATATGTGTCGTATACTGTCAAGAAATTTAGGGTTATTAAAATGAAAGCTGTCATGACGTCACAAGAACACCCATCGTTAGTCCCGAAGTGTCCGCTGCCATGACCGCCGCCGGTGTCTTATCCGCTATTGTGGGAAAGAAAAAAAATTGAAACAGAAAGCGAAAACGCCTAGCCTGCGTGCAAGCTGCAGCATAGTCACAATGAAAGCAGGAAAAAAAAAAACGTCATTTCTAGAGCCTTTATGAATCTTCAGACAACTCTTAAAGTACACTTTCATGACAGCCGCAACGCCGTAAATCATCCTAGTTTTTGCGAAGTAGGTAAGCAACCTCGCTCGTCACTATTCCTTATTGCGAGCAGAAGCGAGGTAGTCGCTAAACAGCTGTCAAGCACTTGGTCACTGCTGTGGCCGATGACGATGAAGAATAGTGGCTGAGTCATTCGTATCGGGTTAAAGGCATTCTATGACCGACATGCTCCGCAATTTACACTGTACAACGCTTGGTGGTTATCTTACTCTGTTAAGACGCTCTGTTTCCTGCGTACGGCCAATCGACAATTGCATTTTAAGCGCTGGTGTGGATCTATGTAGGATACTGGCATGCCTCACACAAAGCCCTGGTCGAGCCCCGTTCTATCTTTGATGCTATAGAAGCTAGCTCTTCAAGTTTCTTAGGCTCGCATCTTGTCGGTAGTTTTCGGTGGTGTGTACACTAGGTCTCATTTGGTCGTGCTAGATGTGCCACTTAGCTGTCTCACACTTGCGATCTCTTCGGTGTGTCATGCAAGCAGCGCACCGCCGCTCAGATGGCGCCCGCAGACTTGGCGCCGCGTGCTCTTTTCAGATAGGTGGCTGCTAGAGTTTCGCGCCGGTGTGGAGCACTCGCGTTTGGCCCGCTTACTTCCTCTTCACTGGGAGCACACTCAGTGATCACTCTACAACAAAGCTCTGCGGCATGTTCGTTGCCACTCCGTAGCATGAACTCCCCAGAAGCCAATACAACAGATCGTGGGCTCGCAACACAGCAGCAGCTAAGGCTAGCCGGGAAGACTTTGTGGTGAGAGCCCGGGAAACCAAAGCGAAGAGGGATCACCGCCAAGTAAAACGAGAGCTGCAGCCCAGTGAAGCTGAAGCGAAGGGGGTGCACTGTAATTCACACATGAAGCTGAGGGGACTGTGAAGCAGAAGCAGCATGGGCTAGTCCACCAGTGGACCCTTTGGTGAAAGCCCGCTAAGGAAAAACGGAGAATTCACCGGTTCCCTCATCAGTCCGAACAAGCTCCTCTAACAACATTCGATGTTTGATATTGGGGGGGGGGGGGGGGGGGGGAAGCGCCTTCTCTATTTTTTCAGTGCCCTGGTGAAGGAGCGGATTTCAATGGGAAGCGGCCGTCGGTGCTAGTGGGGCGTTTCGCCGCCAGGCGCTGCAACTGGAGTAGAGATGCCGCCGCGTCGTCTCTCGGGCAAACGAATGCCGCGGCTGCATTCGAAGCTGCTGTACGGCTCGGTTTTCAGCTGTTTTCGCATTGTTTAGGATGTAATAAAAACTTGGAAACTAGAATCGTGGAGCACTTGTTGTTCTGGACACCTAGCTTCTTTCAAAGTCACGTGTCGTTCGCGACTACTCGATCAAGGCGCTCGCGCGTCGTCTGCTAGGCTGATTCCAGATAGCTGGTGCCAGTTCTCCATGGAATATTGTTTGTCAACGTGGCATTCGCTTGACTGAGAGTTGTCTTTTTGACTAAGTGAAAGTTGATTTTTGAGAGAAACGTTTGGCAGAACCTAATAATAAAAGCTTGGGTGCCTAATGTTCCCCGATGCTTGCTACTCTTTAGTGGCGTAGCACATTATGCACCAGCCTGGAGTTCATGCACTAAATAGCACAAATTGCCACTAGACTGCTTCCACGGATATAGTTCAGTATCCGTTCCCTTCGCAAAGCATTACATTTGTTGCCACCAGGAAAAAAGCAAGTGACAGAAAATGAGGAACTATGACAGATGATTTGACCATTTGAGAGCCTAAACAACGAAATCATCGTGAAATAAACAAGAACAGCTCTATATGCGGCGCGATGTTTGCGATCATTGCTATGATTTGAACAGGTGCTGTTAAAGTCTAAAATCTAGAGCCGACTTTCAAGTTGAGCCTTAATATCCAGCTGCTGAGCACTGTTTCTTTCTTCTTCCCTCTGGCCTCTTAATTCGGTAGCGAGCAGAGTAGAGCCGAATGCCTGTGTGCTGCCTATAGGCTCCCATTCAGCTTCGGGGCGTACTGTTAGCGCTGCACACTGCAGTGATCACACGGTAGCGTTGTTGCGGATAGACTCTTTGTTGACTGCATGCAGCGCACTCTCATTTACTATACCAATTGCCATGTTGCCAAACGTGACGGGTAGTCTTCAGCCACCACTATTTGTATTCCATAAAAGACTCGATTTGCAAATGACGGCTTTATATTGAAGTGTATTACGAAGATTTATTAGGAGACCAATTGTTTTGCCTGATTACTGCAAGCACGCTCTCCTCGAACACCAGCAGAAGCTTCAGTGTCACCGAGGTACAGCCATACAGCACATTAAGGCGATAGCTTTAAATGCCTCATCAAAAGCGGAAATTTATCACCGGCTGCGTCCGGCGTCTTCTCGCGTCGGCGGTGCAAGAAATCATCCTTACGTGAAAACGTCACCAGATGACGTCACATATCATAAATATTTGTGACGTAGCGGAAGGTCACATAACCTGACGGCATCATGTAACTCTTTGCTTGCTTGAAATGGGCCGATCATGAGGGCAGTGCATAACCGGCCAAGGGGCTGAAAGCCAGCTTTGTTTCCAATCCTTGAGGCAGTAAGAAAATCACGTTGGGCGCTGAAATATCCCAGAGGGAAGTAGAAAACATTAAGTGCATGGAATGGTAAGAAAACAAGGATAGTTTTTGCCTTTCAGTCGTCTCAGGTCAATCCATTAGGGGACCAATGAGTTTTTTTTTGTATGTAGTGAGGGGTGAAAAAAAAGACAATCTGATTTTTCCCCTTCAGTTATGCAGCGTGGCACACAGCAGTATTATATACTGAGACATGAAAATAATGAGGTTGCAATAGCTTCAAGGAGAAAATAAAAGGCGAATGCTAGAAAACCCGCCCGCATATATAAACCGGTAGCACGGCCTGACAGAGCCAGGTGAAAACAGCGCGCTGCTATGTTCGTGTTACTTTTCATTCTCCCTGCATCCGTGAAAGCCGTCAAGAAGCACGACCGCGAGTTAACTCACTTGAAAACATGAATTCGCGAGCTTCCTAATAAGCGCGGCCGTTCAGCGCCAGCATCCCGTTCTCTATAGTATGCTAGTGCAGCGTCATGAAGCGGCAGCGGCAAGTGGAGGCGGAGAGCGTGCTCGACTTTGCGCTCGACCATAGAGTTTCCTAATATACACTAGAGGGAACTCTGGCGCTAGCGTCTAAGAGAGCTGCAACGCACGTCGCTTCCGCGAGCATGGCGATCATGGGTAGTATACACATTTGTCTAATTTTCGTAATTCTGGCCTGCTTCAGGCTCCGTGAGTGTTCGTGTGGCTCGGAACTGTTTTTTCACGAAAAAAATAGCAAATGCTCAGCGTTTGCCCTTCACAACCTCATTCTTTTAGGCTTACCATTTGTAATCGGGTCCCAAAGTTCAAAAGGGTTCGTCCTTTTCTTGAAAACAAAACTGTAACCAGCAACAAACGAAGCCGCAAGTACGAAGACTAGGAAAATGTGTGTACTACCCATCATTCCCATGGTCGCTGAACGATCGCAGTGCCAGAGTCCCCTCTAGTTATTTTTAGGAAACTCTATGCGCTCGACGGCCTGAGGAGAGTGTTCACCCGAGCACTGAAAAAAAAAAAATAGAGGAGGCGCTGGTGGGGGTTAACGTCCCAAAACCACCCCTGGCAACACTCATTTTGTAATTATAGTAGGGATTTTTGAACACTAAGGTATCTAAAGTCGGGGTCAACCAGGACTCCGTGACTTATTTCCTTCATGGATGTGGCGTTGTTAAACGTTTCCTAATAGATTGCAAAGAAAAAAAAATTGGCCCCATATCTGCATTTTACACTGCATATGTCGTCGAAAGACTATAGTCTTGTGTCTGGTGAAAGAAACGTTTATATGACGTTCTGCGCAAGAAAATTGGTGGATGGTATTCTTAAAGCGCTGCATTAGAGTGCCTAGAGCGTGCAGCGGAGGTGAACGAGCGCGTCAAGTCTTGTCACACGTGAGACATGAACACCATCTGGCAGTTATCTTGGAAAACGAAGCGCGTGCGCCCTGCGCTCTTGTCTCGGAGGTGATAAGGTGTAGGACGCAAGGCAACGGGTAGAAGGCACCACCTGGTCGTCTTAACAAAGCGTTGGAAACATTTGCCCTTTCGTTCAAGCGTTGCATAGTCAGCGCAACGGGATAAACGCTATGGTCCTCAGAATTACCTATGTATGCCTTTTCAGGTAGGATACACGCATACAGATTATTGACGTGTTGTTATGGTCCCTCAGATATGTGCAATAATTGCTTCCTAATTGACAATCGCACAAGTATATGAGCGCTGAATCTTGAGCAATATTGTTGGGTGCTGCTGGTTGGGTCGGCTGTTCGGAATATCGTTTGGCCACTTTGATGCCGTTTAAGGTACCGTTTTTAAGGGCGGACAAACAGACAAATGTACAAACAGGCAGACCAAAATTTTTTGCGTCGGAGGTCCCCAAGAATGACTATCGTCTACAAAAAAAATCACAGCATAATCACGGAGTGAATGATGATGAGGGGGAAGAAGCACCCGTACGTCTATCCATGCTTCCACCCGTCCATGTGTTCGTCCATGCGTCTGTTCATCCGTCTGTGCGTCCGTCGGCACGTTCATCCATTCGTCCATCCGTGCTTCCTGCCGTCTGTCTGCCTGTGCATCCGTCGACCCATATGCATGTCTGTTTGTCTGTGCATCCATCAGCCCGTCTATCCGTATGTCTGTCTGTCTGTCTGTCTGTGCGTGTGTCCGCCCGTCCGTGTGTCCGTCGGTTCATGCATGCGTCCGATCACGTTTGTGAATGCTGACGGCGTGCGGGTAACACCAACGAGATGCAGGCCAAGAAAGCCGAGCGCAAGAATCTTCAGTGCACCCGACACTCTGCTTGATCCATGCCCCATTAACAATCCGCCACGTACGGTAACTATCCAGGAGACTGAGGAGGCATTCCTTCGTCACGCTCCAAGGCACAGTCCGCGCAGCAGTCAGTCGGAGAGGAGAGGTAAAGTGACGTCTAGAACATCCTCACTCCACTGCTGTTTGTGTTTACTTTTATGAGACAGCGCCGTCTATATTATTGTTTCAGAGACACTGCCTCCATTTTTTAAATGCGAAGCGTTTCTTAGGAAACTTCGGCGACTTTGAATCTATCTATCTGTCTGTCTATCTATCTATCTATCTATCTATCTATCTATCTATCTATCTATCTATCTATCTATCTATCTATCTATCTATCTATCTATCTATCTATCTATCTATCTATCTATCTATCTATCTATCTATCTATCTATCTATCTATCTATCTATCTATCTATCTATCTATCTATCTATCTATCTATCTATCTATCTATCTATCTATCTATCTATCTATCTATCTATCTATCTATCTATCTATCTATCTCTCTATCTATCTATCTAATCTAGCCACCTACGACTTTTAGCTCTCCTGGCCGTTTCGATAATGGTATCGATACCAAACTTGGTATGGCATAACATGACTGTATGAAGAACATATTTGACTAGTCATAAGAGGAAAATCATGATATTGTTACGTCTACGAGAGGCGTTTATCCAGAGCCGTAGTAACGGTCGACTCGACGGTATACAGCAGTGAATGCGCAGCAGCGAGCTCTTGCCACCAACCGAACGTCCTCTTCTTCTGCCACCACCATGTTCCCCGCTATACAGGTGCACATACCTAAATTACACATGTGGTAACATTTCCCTCTGCGCAGACGAAGCCCACTGGGTGAGTCAAACAAGGTCCCTCATTGTGCGCTAGCAGTTTCTCGCTCAAACCGCGTTTTCTAGATGGTGTCCACAGTAGCACTAGGTCACCGCGATTGTACGTCACGTGTCGGCGTCGGTGGTCAAAATGTGCCTTCGAGCGGTCTTGCAAAGCAAGAGTGCGCAAATAAGCAAGGCGTCTAGCTTCTTCGGCCCGACTGATGATCTCGGATATGCAGGGATCATGGTGGTCTAAACACGGCAAGATGGTATTCAGGGTATGACAAAGTGGTGGAGCATATAGAAGAAAGATAGGACTGTAGCCGGCAGTTTCATGCTGAGCGGCGTTGAATGCATGTGATAAAGGGTAGAGTACTGTCCCATTCCTTGTGATCTGATGCAACATACATAGACAGCATGTTCGAGAGAGCTCTGTTCGTTCGTTCAGTTTGTGGGGTCTCGGCGAGGCGAACGAACGCATCGCCACGCCAGGCTCTTGGAGTGAACGGACACAGTAGACGTGGTCGGTACAGAGCACACAACATACATACATTTATTAACTAAATTAGGCGACAATATCATCTGCCGAATGATACATCAATTTTGATTAACACGCTACCATACAAACAACATAACGCAGTGACACACTAAACACACAATAACATGATAAACACACACTAACACA
This sequence comes from Rhipicephalus microplus, assembly GCF_013339725.1. Classification (NCBI taxonomy): domain Eukaryota; kingdom Metazoa; phylum Arthropoda; class Arachnida; order Ixodida; family Ixodidae; genus Rhipicephalus; species Rhipicephalus microplus. Next base: position 74,212,444 of record NC_051175.1, on the reverse strand, counting down.
CCCAACACACTAACACATACACAAGGCGGCGTCGCCAACGCCTGACTTTCCCCGTGGGACCCCGGCGCGAAGCCCGCGGTGCCGAGCACCGGGGACCCACGCTACAGACAACCGTTCGCGGCAGCCGCCACGCGCCGAAGAGGCTCGCTCAACTCTCGCCCACCACCAAGGCCTGCCTTCCGCCAGGGGTCACCGCTGGCGCTACCACTCTACCAACAGTGGTACTGAAAGCGAATACAATGCCATCTATCGCCCGGCGGTGGTCACCACCGAAATAAAGCCTTGGGGCGAGACACGTGCGCCACGCGGCGCAGACAACTTTACAGGGGGGGGGGGGGTTGTCAGCACCCGCACAAGTTATACCGTTCGTTTGGGGATAATATGGCGTAGAGTGCCGAAACCTTGAAGCACAGACACGAAGCATCTCTTCCATCACGTCTGCTGCGAATTGTCGGCCACGGTCACTGATTACAATTTTGGCAGGTCCATGTCGAAGAATTACAAAACGTAGCATGAAGGAAGATACATCAGCTGCAGTTGCCGATGGTATGGCAGCTGTCTGGCAGTACCGTGTTAAATGGTCGGTGCAAACGACTATCCAGCGATTTCCATCAGAAGACCGGGGAAAGGGTCCAAGGAGGTCAATCCCGACTTGCTCGAATGGAGTTCTAGGGGGCGGCACCGGATGTAATCGTCCTAAAGGAGCACTTGTTGGGCGCTTATGACGTCGACAGTCGTTACAGCTAGACACGTATTGTTTCGTCGTCTGGCGCATTTTGGGCCAGTAGAATCTTTCTTGAAGACGGCAAAGAGTTTTCGCTGTGCCTAGATGACCGGATGTTGGGTCATCATGCATAGCCTGCAAGACATAAACGCGAAGACTCTTCGGAACCACCAGAAGTTATCGTGAGCCGGTGTTGGTGTAGTTCGTTTTGTAAACCAGCCCGTCTCGGATGCAGACGCGCGTAGGCGATGATTTTGGTTTGGTAGCAAGAAGCTGTTGTATGGTGCTGTCCCTTTGTTGCTCATCCTTAAAGGTCTTGTTATAGGGAAATGGTTGGTCGAGTGATTCAATGTAGGTATCGAAGGTGTCTGCGTCACATTCCGTCGTTGGAAGCGGTAGTCGCGAAAGACAATCTGCGTCAGCGTGAGGTCAGCCTCTTTTATAGGAAACTGTGAAGTCATATTCTTGTAGACGAAGTGCCCAGCATGCCAGCCGACCAGATGGGTCACGCATATTGACCAACCAGCAGAGAAAATGATGGTCTGTCACGACGGTTAAAGGACGTCCGTACAGATAGGACCAGAAGCGCTGCACTGCGAAGACTACTGCAAGGCATTCTTGCTCTGTGACAGTGTAGTTACGCTCGGACTTGCTGAGCGAGTGAGTTTTATACGCTACGACATGTTCTTGATTATCCAAGCGTTGAGCCAGGACAGCACCTACACCAATACCGCTGGCGTCTGTGTGAATCTCAGTGGGAGCCAGAGGATTGAAGTGTCGAAGAATCGGATGAGACGTCAAAAGAAACTTTAACTCCGAAAAAGCAGACTGGCAATCCGGGGTCCAGTCAAACTGCGCACCTTTCTGAAGCAGACACGTGAGCGGGTATGCAATATTGGCAAAGCCAAGAATGAATCAGCGAAAGTATGAACAAAGGCCCAAAAAGCTGCGCAGTTCTTTCACCGAGTTTGGTTGCCTAAATGCTTCCACTGCGGCCGTCTTGGCGGGATCCGGTTGTATGCCTTCTTTTTTTACTGAGTGTCCAAAGACGAGTGTTTGGCGCTCTCCAAAACGACATTTCGTTGAGTTGAGCACCAAGCGTGCTTTGCTTAGGCAGTTCAGTACGAGGCCAAAGCGTGTGTTGTGCTCACAAAAGGTGCACCCAAAAATTACAACGTCGTCCAAGTAACACATACACACTTCCCACTTCAATCCATGCAGAATGTTGTCCATAAGTCGCTCAAAAGTTGCGGGCGCGTTGCAGAGTCCGAGCGGCATCACATTGAATTCAAATAATCCATCTGTTGTAACAAATGCCGTTTTCTCCTTGTCTTCCTCGTGCATTGGAAGCTGCCAGTAGCCTGGCCTCAGATCCACAGACGAAAAGTAAGAGGCCGATGATAGACAGTCGATAGCATCATCAATCCGCGGGAGTGGGTATACGTCTTTTTGAGACGGCGGCAGTCAACACGAAATCGCCATGTCCCATCCTTCTTCTTCACTAGAATTACTGGAGCGGCCCACGGACTACATGATTCTTCAGTTACATTTTGCTCGAGCATCTCGCAAACCTGTTCATTGATCACTGCGCGTTCCGAAGGCGATACACGATATGGTTTCTGTCGAAGAGGTCTGTGAGATGTCGTGTCGATTCGGTGCTTTATACGAGAAGCAGGGAATGACGGTAAATCATGCTGAGCGAAATCAAAAATACCGTCAGGTTTGCGCAGAATACTCGCCAGTTCATTACGTTCCTTGGTGCTGAGTGACTTATCAATCATATCCATATTGGTGGTGTCCCTGGCGTGCAGATTATCGCAACGGGTCTAATCCGGGAAGTCAGTGCTTTCTGTAAGGGTGGCAAGCGAGAATACTTGGTGTTAACGAATCTCTACAAGTTTCAGACCCTCCGGCAGCACTGTAGGTTCATTAGAGCAGTTAATCACCCATAAACCAGTATGCCCTTGCGCAACCGATAGCGTGCAGTAGGATATTAAAACTGTTTTCTTTATGCAACTGAGATGCACGGGCTCCACAGTTGCGTCAAGTGTTTTCTCGCTTGCAGGTGAACAGACAACAGGGACACATTTTGCAGACAACGGCGGCACAGTTGTGTCCACAGACACGCAAAGAGCGCTTTCTTGAGAGAGCGAGTTTTCCATAAACGAAACTGGGATATCGGAATCTACGGTAATTTGTCCTGTGCACCAATCAACAGTAGCACCACATAGCTTCAAGAAATCAAGTCCAAGAATGACGTCATGCATAGTATGAGAGAGAACAGCAAACTCTGTGACAAAGTTCTGGCACGCCAAACTAACAGTCACAGTGCAGACGCCAAAAGGTTGTAACACCTCTCCGCTCACTTCACAAAACGTATCAGGACGGTTCCAACGAAACAACCTTTTGTCCAAGAACGCGGGTGAAAACTAAACTCATCACTGACACGGTTGCACCTGTGTCCACCAACGCCATTGTTGGTACACCATCGATAAGCACTCGAACCTTATTTCTAAATATGGAAGCTAACGGAGGTATATCTGTTGAAATCGAAGACTGTCCGGCGACCTCACCTGCAATGGTCGTGCCGGCTAGTTTTCCGTAGGAGGCGAGGAGTGGCGGCGCCGAGAAGACGGTGATCGGTTGGCGCAAGGGGCAGGTGGGGGTGTCACACTGCGGTCAGAGGTGGGAGATTGGTTTCGTAGCGGTCCTGGGATCTCGTAAGACGCGCTTCCCGGGAATGCGGGTGCTCGGGTAACACCAGAACGGTTAAATCGCGGTGAACGGTCGTACCTTGGCAGCTTCTGGTAGTTGGAATACCTGGCAATGTGTCTTTCGAAGCCACAGTTGTAGCAGACTAGTAGAGGACGCTCACCGAACTACTTCTTAGACCACTCACCTGTGAAGGGTCGGTAACGAGCTTGCTGAGCGGGCGCTGCCCACCTCTGTGTGGCGGGACCGTGACGAAGGCGTTGGCCATATCGCTGGTCGGCCGCGAATGAGTCATGACGTGGCCGCGGATTTCCAGTTTCGCTGATGTCTTCCACACATACCGATGGTGGCAAAGGAGCTAATGGCGCCACCGTGTAGTAGGGTGGATTGGTAGGTGGATGAGGAATGGTTTCGTCAACCCTACCACCTTGTCGCTGCAGCTCTTCACGCACAATTGCCCGAATTGTAGCGGCAAGGTCGGTGGGTGGGCTCACGTCGACGCTGGCGGCCGTTGTCACATTTGCCACCCTACCAAATTTCGGGGCGATGCGACGAGTCTTCAATTTTTCAAACGTGCGGCAGTGATTTCAGACGTCGGAGGCCGAGGTGAGGTCATCCCTGCCTATCAGGAAATTGTAAACGTCTTCCGCTATGCCTTTCAAGAGGTGTCCAACCCTGTCTTCTTCAGACATCTGCGGGTTTATAATCTTGCAAAGCTTAAGAACGTCTTCTATGTAAGCTGTGCACGTTTCTCGAGGAGTCTGGGCTCTTCCAGCAAGAGTCCGCTCCGCGCTTTTCTTTTTTGAGTCGGAGTCGCCGAAACACTTCTTCAGTTCTTGAGCAAAAAGAGCCCATGTTGTCAAGGACTCTTCGTGGTTTTCATACCACAACAGGGCATTGTCCGTGAGAAACAGTGCGACGTTTTCCAGCTCATCGATAGAGTTCCAGTGGTTGTACCGGCTCACCCTTTTGTAGTGCGTTAGCCAAGCGTCCACATCTTCTCCTGCCATTCCCGCGAACGGGCGGGGTTCCATGTAGTGATGCCTAGGTGTAGCCAGCGTAGACCTGCGCGAAGTCGAGGCGGTGTATTCTGGGCCATGACGACTGTTGTCGGCGGAAGACCGGCAAGACCGGCCACTTCTGTTTTTGATTTATATTAATGATTTGCCCAAGTGTCTGTCTTCATCACAATGCATTTTGTACGCCGACGATACCACCATATTCACCTCTCATAAAGACATCTCATCTCTTGTAACCATTTTGAATGCTGACTTAGAAAGTATTTTCAAATGGTGTAATACTAATATGTTGTCTATTAATGCTTCTAAAACCAAGTTTGTTGTTTTCACCTCACACCAGCGGAATGTAACATCAGCACCTAATATTACTTTTGGCCCCCACTCTATCTCTCCTTGCTCATTTTCTTCCTTCCTTGGCATCCTTCTAGATTGCAATTTAAAATATCAGAGACATATTGCTCACATAAAAAAAAATTAGCATATGGTATAAGAGTCTTGGTCAAAACGCGCCCGTACTTCTCACGCAGCACATTACTATCCCTCTATCACTCTTTCGTACATTCTCATTTTACCTACGGTATAACATGTTGGGGCAATACTTACAATACTCACATTTCGTCTCTTCAAATCGTCCAAAATCATGCTATTCGACTAATTACATCCAGCCCACGTTTTTCTAATGCTAAATCTTTACTACATGAAAATAACATCCTTACTCTCACTGAACTTACTAAATTCAACCTTGGCATTTTTTTCTACAGACTTCTTAATAATCAACTTCCCCCTACCATTTTCCCGTCTTCTGATCTTGTTATTTATAGTAATACCCGATTTGCACTAAACAACAACTTCCTTCTACCCAGTATACGTACTAATTATGGCAAACAAACTGTTAAATTCACTTCTATCTCATTGTGGAATACTCTTCCACTTAACATAAAATCTATCAGTTCATTTCATCAATTTAAGAAACAGTATAAATTGTATTTGCTTCATGCGGACTAACCATAAGACTTACTGCTTGTTTTATTTGACGTATGCTTTTGTTTGGTCTGTTTTTTGTATTTCTTTTTATTTGTTTTTTTTATTTCCTTTTATTATTTAGTTTTGTATATTGATTGTTAAACTGTTCTATCGCTTTTTTTTTTCTTTTTTTTTCTTTTTTTTTTTTTTTTGTACTTCACACCTTATTTTTTTTTTTTCTCTATTTTTTATGCGTTCAGTTGTACGCTTTGATTTATACTTACGCTCCTGTTGCTTAAATGTGTTTAATAACTCATTGCATTTGTACAGGAGGTCCCGATACAGTCACTTGACTATGGGACCTCCTTCTGTATACTAAATTCCTGTCACTTGTACCGAATTTTATTAATAAAAATTTTCTGATTCTGAAAAAAGACGATGGCTCCAGCAAACTCCAAACAGCTGTGGCTCCGTGGTATGTCGACGTGCCGTACCCTGCACCTCCACCACTCTGTTACGTTTACGAGAGGGGTTTATTCGGAGTTGACGTAACGGTCGACTCGACGGTATACAGCAGTGAACACGCAGCAGTGAGCTTGTCTTGTCTTGTCTTGTCTTGTCTCGTCTTGTCTCCTAGGAGATCTTGGCTCATACCCACATGGAGGATTGGCCACACTGTACCTCTTGATAGATCATTTTTTACAACGCTTGATAAAAAATAAAAAGAAATTAGAAACAATAATGATGTTCCTTTGAAAAAAACGTGAAAAAATTGCAGAAGAATACGATAAACCAGAATATATAAAACAAATTAACAAGAATGAGGAAGGGGAAGAAAGAATTTGACATATCTGGCAGTACCACTAGCAGCGTAACCTTCCGGTTGCCTGAATGAATTTATGTAGTGCTGACAGAATAGCACTGTGGCCCACACCCAACTGACTGGCTCCAAACGATAATAGGGTGGATGTATTGACTGGCAATCCGAGCATACCAATCGGTATTTCAAGAATTATTCGGCGCAGTGAGGTGAAGCGGCGGCATGTGAGAAGAAAGTGATTTATTGTTTCCGGTTCATTGCAAACTACACATAGGTTAGTTAATGAAAATCCTGATTTGTTGAGATAAAAATTTAAAAGCTTTTGCCACCAACCGAACGTCCTCTTCTTCTGCCACCACCATGTTCCCCGCTACACAGGTGCACATACCTAAATTACACATGTGGTCACAATATGTATGTCATTAATTTCATGATTTACATTTAATGGTTCAGCAGTTCTTGCGGTGGTTTCGTTCACATGAAATGTTGCAAAACTAATATGGTATGGCATGATTGCATGACGAACACAAGCGACAGACCCTAACATGAAATTCATGACGTGCGTTTCATGTAACAACATGACTACATGCCACGCTCATGATACACTGGTGGCCGTTTCACGAGCTTGACCTATACCAAATTTGGTATTACGGAACGAGAATGAGTGACAAAATTATGATACTGGTGCAAACGTGATAAACATGAGATGCGTGTCATGTGAAAACATGACTACAAGCTACGCTCATGATGCGCTCGCGGCCGTTTCACTAACTTCACGTGACATATCTTCACGTGAACTAACGCGACATATCAACCTTCACGTGACTTAACGAGACATATCAACCTTCCTCATTTGTGCTTCGCAAATCATCGATTCTTACTGTACGAGAGATCTGCCAAATTTTTTTCTCGTTTCTTTTTCTCTCTGTTTCTCGTCTCTTCTCTCGGTTGCGCCACACGTCGGGCAAGGTTAAAATAAGAGAGCTTCACCCTTAAAAACGCGAACGAAAAAAAAACGCAGCATATTCGTGGTGTGAATGATGATGAGTTGGGCGAAGCTTCGAAGGATTTTATCGGCAAACCACGAATGAATTGCTGGCCGCGTCCAACCATCCGTCCGTACGTCTGTCTTTGTCTGTTTGTCCACCCGTCCGTTCATGCATTAGTCCATCCATCCATACGGTAGTCCGTCCATCTCGCTGCCTGCCTGCCTGCCTGCCTGCCTGCCTGCCTGCCTGCCTGCCTGCCTGCCTGCCTGCCTGCCTGCCTGCCTGCCTGCCTGCCTGCCTGCCTGCCTGCCTGCCTGCCTGCCTGCCTGCCTGTCTGTCTGTCTGTCTGTCTGTCTGTCTGTCTGTCTGTCTGTCTGTCTATCTATCTATCTATCTATCTATCTATCTATCTATCTATCTATCTATCTATCTATCTATCTATCTATCTATCTATCTATCTATCTATCTATCTATCTATCTATCTATCTATCTATCTATCTATCTATCTATCTATCTATCTATCTCGGTCTGTTGGTGTGTTGTCTGTCTAAACCTCTGTATGGGCATTCTGGTTAATGGCGTATTGACCAGAATGGGTGACCAGGCTGGCCCAACAGGCCCGTGCACCCTTCAAAAACTTTTTCAATTGCCTACAAAGCGAAAAGTGGCCATTTGGAGGTGGCGCCGCTCCCACTTTTTCTCTCCCCCCCCCCCAAAAAAAAAAAAACCTTTTGTCAACGCTCCTAGCTTTCGTGGTCGTCTGCTTAGCTTGACACGTACCAAAATTTGCTTGGTAGAGTATCAGTAGATGTCAAACACTATGCACAGGCCGTTGCACGAACAGATGAATAATGTTTTGCCTACATGATGCAAACCATTCATTCAGTCATGTGTGGTCCATACCAGGGCGAGTATGGCGCCCAGGCAAATCACAATTTCTACCAGCCCCTGCACGGCAATAACAGACTTCCAGAAATTCTCACGTAATCGCATTATGGAATTTGTATTGCCGGCAATTCAATAGAAAAATGTGAGAAAGTACTGTTATAACTGTCTTGCTGCAGCGAAGATGAGGCGCATACTACCTCGGCTAATCCGCATCGACAAGTTTTGCGGCAAAAAGAAAAATAACGAAGGCTACCCAAAATGAATTTTGAGCGTAAAAGAAAAAAAAACAATGTACCACACCGGAACAAGTTCAAATATGACGGCAGCATACAGTTTGCTTGCAGTGGTTCACAAACAATAGAACGTTATCCCGCAAACATTTCCATTTCTACCCATTGCATACGTACTAACACATAATTCCATATATACGAACAGCTAGCTGTATATCACAAGCGCTTATCTAGTCCGGTGTTCAATAAGCAGTCTTTCAGGAAGATGTTCGCCTTTTTTTTGAAGATGCATTTCAGACCATGATTCATACAATTTTTTTAAATATGAGTAGCTGTCTGCCTAAACTTGCTTGGTTCTTCTTTATTTTTCCTTTTTAATTTGCGTATTATACGACTCCTCTCCCCCAAAATATATATGACCAACATTCTAATAATCCTGACTACACTAGCATTCCGGTGAGCTGGACCGATGTATTTTGGGCAGGAAGCTGTTGGTATAGACCACTTCTTGTGGAAGTCTGTGGACAAACGCCTCTAATTGTAGTGGGAGATTTGTCGCTATTAAAAATTTTCTGTGTGGATGTGCCTCCTAATGTAATGATTGCTACGATTTAGGGCTGTCAAACCACTTCTCCGTGAACAGTTGTTCGCTCGCAGCGTGATAAAATTTAGAACATCTTCTTCAGACACAGGGATTGCGCAATTCTGTTATTCGTTCAAGGTTTTCTTGTCGAGTCTGTCTGCCTCGTCATTACCCTTTATTCCAGGGTGGTGGGTATTCATTGGAATACGATGTTGTGACCATGCGCGGAGGCATATTCCACGGTTTCTGAAATACATCGGGCTATTTCACCGTTTCTGTATGGTGATCTCACATGTTTGATCATATGAAGGGCGCGTTTACTATTCGTGCATACAACCGACCGTCGTCTGCCAGAATTGCCGCTGATTAACTTGACGGCTCCGGAAAGTGTCACCAATTGTGATGTCGTTGACGAAGATTTCTGAGATAATTTACACATTTTCTTTTCTTCAACTTCCGGTATAAATACCACACAGGCTGACGCTTCTTAAGCGCAGAAGACATCTCTGTATATATTTGTCTCTACATTGGGCATTGTATGAAAATTATGAAGCACCTTCTGTACCGGCACCAGAGGCGCCATGTCGGCTTCCTTGGACATGCAGAACCGGCAGCGTCCAAGGTGATTTGAATGTTGTTCAGCGTTTATACCCAAGTAATATTGCTTGTAACGATGGCTCACTATCCACTTGTTGCGTGGCCATCTTGTGGGTTAGTTCACCAGATAAGAAAGTGACTGTCATGTTGCATGAAAATACGAAATATATTTCGGGACGTTTCAATTTTCCTCGGTGCACTGCCAAATGTGGTTGACGAGCCTCCGCAACACCAAATCGCTAGAAGTCAACCACGGCCACCTTAGACGTACCGGCACGCTGTTTGCCAATAGCAAGTTAAATCTTGTTTTGGTGGAGGCTGGAAGTCTGTGCAGCTGAAGCAGCGAGTGCCTCACCATGGGGCGTATCCGCACAAAATTTAGGGACCAATAGCGGCTCTGTTGTACTGCCCCATTAAGCGCCGCAGAAATGATGGAAGATCTGAATAGCTTGATTCAGTTTTCGTTCAAGGGACCGAACATGAGACTAACATGTCTCCGGTCTAAAATTACCCCGAACAATTGAGGCGTTTTTGCCATTTGAAGAGGCTGGTTTTGTACAATGATCTAGAAATGTCTAGGTTTTGGTAAATGTAAATGGTAGTATGAATGTTTTTGTCGTACTCACAGCCATACCTATATTTGTAAGAAATCGGTCTACATAGTTCATTCCTTCTTGTAAAGTTTCTTGAAAATGCTAACATGGCGGGCCTGATGTCCATATACATATCTGAACAGCAGATTCTGATTAGGTAACGTAAGGTGTAAGATTATATGGGATCTGTACCATGACGGCAATAAAGAGCATTGGGCTTAGCCACCTTCTCTGTACCACTCCTTGGTGGGCGATATGTTGAGAAGTTGGACGCTCCTATCAAACCACAAAAGTTTGCCGATGCTTCAGGAAGTCAGCGATCTAACGCAGAATCTCCTGAAATCGCTGCAACGCTAGGCCTTACAGACCATGAACGTGGTTTATTGTGTCGTATGCTCCTTGAGCAGTAACCCAGATTACACCCCACCAGTAATGATAGAAGAAGTCAGAAAAGCTTTGGAGGGCATGCAAAGGGGCAAAGCTGCTGGTGAGGATCAGGTAACATCAGATTTGCTGAAAGATGGAGGACAGATTGTGTTAGAAAAACTAACCACCCTGTTTACGAGGTGTCTCCTGACGGGAAGAGTACCAGAGTCTTGGAAGAACGCTAACATCATCTTAATACATAAGAAAGGAGATGACAAGGACTTGAAGAATTACAGGCCGATCAGCTTGCTCTCTGTAGTATACAAGCTATTTACAAAGGTAATTGCTAACAGAGTAAAGAAAACATTAGAATTCAATCAACCAAAGGAACAAGCAGGATTTCGAACAGGCTACTCAACAATTGACCACATTCATACTATCAATCAGGTAATAGAGAAATGCTCAGAGTATAACCATGGTCCTTCAATACTTTTTTCTGGTCATGAAACTCCCGCGAAAGTTTCATATAGGGACACAAGTGGCCACCAGAGGCGCCACCGTAAACAGGAGGGCATCGATCGGCCGCGCTTGGCAGGGCTGTAGCGCGTTCGCGGAAGCGTTTCCCATCAAATACACTTCTTCAGATATTTTCCTTCTCCGTGTTATCGCTAACAAATCATAGCAGCTATTAGTATTGTCAAAGTGGTCCATGATGCGCGTTGTCAAATTGCCTAAGTCTTTGACTGCTGGCAATGTTTTAACTGAGTTCGTCTGTCAAGTGACGCGCATTCGTAGCGTTCCTAAATTTCTCGATTCCTGCATAGCCGCTTTTGGGGCTTAAACCGAACACTGTGACTGGTTCTAGATGACTGAAAGGTTAACATATTTTGCGCTAGAGATTGCGGAGCAGCCGTGCTCTGGCTGCACGTAACGTTCATTTTCGGAATAACTATCACTTTATTCCATATGGCATCACGAAGCAGCCAATAGAAGTTCGCGTGCCAATAAACAAATCTGTGTATCAGGGTGACTTGACATTAATAGCCTTGAAGTACCTCTTGAGGGATATCGTTAGTGAAACATAGCTGAAAAATTAAAAGCTCAGAATGAGACACCACAAGACAGAGAGGGATGCTCAAGTTGTGCTCTTTTCTTTTTTTTCTTTGATGTCATAATTAGCGCCCCTGATTTTAAAGATTAAAAAATGAGATGAAACTGTTGTGAGCTGCTAGATATAGGCACTACGTGCTATTTCGAAGCGAGAGCTTTTGTTTTTACGCATGCAGATTTGATAACGCAGCCGAGTTTTGATATACGCGGCTTTTTTTTATCCATTCCCATGTACTCTCCCAATGACCACGACTTCTAAGTCCGCGTTCTAATTAGCCACCCTGTTCCTTCTACGCGCACATAGAAATCAACCAGGATCTTCCTTCAACCCAGTTATTCAGTTTAAACGAATCAGTTGTACATGAAACTGCATTGCTCTTTTTGAATATTTCTAGAGATTTTCTTTATGCACTTAGATATCTCTTTCAATCCAACTTGAGCTTTTTATGTGCGAGATATTTCTGCCTAACGAAAGCAAATCTGTGTGCCACTTACCTAGCAGGGGGTAACATTTTGAATTTGGCAACTACGCTACGCGGCAATCGTCGAGAATTCGAAACTGCCATGAGCACAGGCACATAGTTTATTCAAATCTGCGTTTCAAAACTGTGGATGAAAGTTGGGAGACGGAGTGGATGACACAACAAAAATCATTGAAAAAATTTATGTCCCTGGTTTCCTCCCTCCTTTGGCCGGGCAGGATAAACGACGTCCGCCAGCACGAAACAGTTTGTTCTGCTCACGCGTAAAAAAATGCAGACGGCACTTAATAAAAAAGTGCACAACTTCTGCCGTAGTGCTCACGAAATGTGAGCCACAGCCAACACTGGCCGAAGAAGTGCGGTCGTCCAGCAGGATGTTCTCAACAATGTTCATGTAAACACTGGCACAGGCTATTTTGTCCACCGTGCACATTTCCACATGTTCTTCCACAATTTGCAAGAGCCGCAGTAATTCTCCGATGGCACTTGCAAAAATCCTCTTGTCTTGATTTGAGTCAATGCAGTTGGCTCTCGGGAGTTGCTTCTGAGTGTTTGGAGGCAGTCCTTGCAGCTTATTTTAGCAAACTTTTTTGCTACATACCCACCAAGGTAATCCAAAATACAGTCCCTCGTTGACTTCGGGATGAATCATGTCTTGCATGCATTCAGCAGGCTCCAGCAGTATATCGTCAAAAAGAACTGCCAAGGTATCAATCTGAAACATATTTTGCGTTATCACAATGGCCAGAGTGAGAAATTTGTAAAGTAAAATATAAAAATGCAGAATAAAACTTCTAGGCGCTTAAGCAAAAAAAAAAAAAAAAAAAAAAAAAATTTTTTTTTTTTTTTTTTTTGCTTAAGCAAGTGATCTTATCTTCTTTCTAATATATATATGTGTGTCGTAGTAGTAATAAATCAGTTGAAAGTCTGCGCTCGTCCTCGTCTCTTATGTTAGTTGTCTGAAGTTTTACGCGCCTAGAAGTTTTATATGGATTACCAACTAGCCCAATCCCACACTTTACTTAAGCAGAATAAAAGTCTGTTCTATATCATACGACCAGACGTGCATGTCATTAGCATCAAAAAGCTAGACGACATTCAGCACGTTTACGATGCACAAACACCCTACAAGCAGCATTGGTGGGTGCTATTCAAATGTTTACCTGATTAACAGTAGGCTCTTTATGTTGAAAGAGATCCTGCATTTTCAAGAGGAGACGCGGACCATCCCCTTCAACCGAGGCTCTCTGTGGAGGACGGATCAAGTTGTTCACCGAGAGCAACCGGTAAATGAACAAAAATTGCTGAACAGTTGGCTGTCCCCCTGCTCCAGCGACATGTCTTGCGATGCCAAAAATCTCTGAAAAATATAAAAGTGTGAAGAAAACGTCTTCAACGAGCAAAAACGTTTAAATGTACCTCGAGGTGGTCTTGTCCAAAGTTGCCAACTAAAACATAGCGAAAGCCACAATTCAGCAGCTTTTCAACAAGCGTCACTGTGCTGTGCAAAGTCATTCTCAAAGCATTGCATGTTGGCTTGCTGAGAAAGAAGAGTTGCTTTTGCTTTGGTAAACTCTGGTTGTAAGTGTGCCACCTGTCAAGCCATTCGATGTTCTCCTTCAGCGTCTGAAAAACAATCTGATTTAAGTGGAACTTCAAAGGATGTGACAGTAGGTTTGAAATATTAGGGCTTACAGAAATGTGTTCCGCTTCATTGTACTGCACATCTTGTGGCCTTTTAGAATTGAAGCAGTCGAATAGACTATTCATTCGCCTCGCAAAATCCGAAGTTGCTTTGGAGCCACGAAGTTTCACACATTCTTCTCTACTGCGATAGAAGTCCATTGCTGAAGCAGTGCTTTCACTGAAGAGCTGAAATGTTTTAGAGAAGTTATATGGCAGAGTGTTGTATTCTGATGAAGCAACACCACTTTTTGTTACACATACTGATTAATGACTCATGCTAGAGCAGCTGTTATGTCTTACCTGGACAGCAAGTCTCACACTCAGTTTTTGGAAAGCGTTGGGGCTGATGTGAGCTTTCGTAAGCTTTGGCACAGCCCGAAGTCCAGCTTGCTGCTCCTCGTAGTCCAGCAGAGCTTCAAAGTGGGAATGCTGTACTTCTTTGTCACCAGGCAACTGTTACATTTATAAAAAGGCTGTGAGACAAAGTTAGCCAGAGCACTGTGATGACTTATCTTAAACTGTTTTACGCACCAGGAACTTTCCGGCCTTCAAAGGTTATTCCTGATGCACTTGAAGATGTGCGGCGGGTCAATTATAGCCTGAATGACTTTGGAGGAGTCACATGGATGCTCAAACGATGTTGATACTCTTGTGACATCACCACTGACACCTAAAAGAAAGGCATTTCTATTATTAAAATCACTTACTAAATACCTTGAAAATAAATAATGACTGCAAATATTTACCCAAGGAGTTCAGTGCTGATCGGTTCGAAGTTGAGTTATCGCAAGTGACTGCCTCCACAATGACGCCGGCATTCGATAGGAGTACAATGCACTGCAGGATCAGTTTGGCAACAGTGGATCCTGGTGCAGCCCCGGACGTGCAAAACGCTCCGACAGTCTGCGACCAGCCACCAAGGAATGGTCGGAAAAGGAACACCAACACGTGGTCCCCATCTTTCACTTGGTCAGTCGGCTTCGTGTGCTCTGCTAAGTCCACCTTTCCAAGCAGTGCCATATCCGATTCCCTGACGTGAAGGCTCTTTCTCACGCTCATCTCATCAAACATGAGGACACCTAAAGAAAAAAAAATATTTCAGCTCTTTACCTAGAGTCCAGAAAAATCAAATGCAAAAGAAAAAAAAAGATAAAAACCTCGCCGTTCTCTCTTTGGAATCTTTTCCACTTTGTCTTTGAGGATGTCAATAAATTTTCATCAAATCCGAAGCCGGCCTTCAGATTTTTCAGATAGGAGTAGAGTGTGCGAGGGTGTGGTAGAGGCAGAAAATTATTCTCGTGAAGAAATGTATAAACTGCTGTGGATTTGATTTTCAGCAGTAAACAATCGTAAAGCCATTCCTTTTTATACCTGCAATAAATAAAATGCAATTTTTGTGGTCACGATTCTGCTACAGCTCAAGCAAACAGCACCATCAAAGTAAAACAAAATATTGCGTTTTGTCCCACGGCTTCACTTAGTAGTTTCTGTCAATATCCAGAAAGCAAACGAATGCGCACCGAACATCGCACTTCACATAAAATTGCACACACACACAAACTTTACAAACCGGATCTTACCGTGCTGCTTTCGCAGACTTCATATTTGCTTTCATGATGCACTGGTCTATAATGAGCTTCTCGCGGTCTGAAAGCTTGTGAATATCTGCATACACTCCATTCTTTCTATTCGCGTGCGCCTCCGCTTTTGTGAGTTTCCGCTGACATGACTGAAGCTGTTGCTTCACGCTGCGAAGTTGGGCCTTCACTCTCTGTAGCTCCGACGCTGAACAAACGGTGACCTCTGTTGACACTCTGCATCAGCGTAGCCATTGCGATTCTCAGTTCTCACAACATCTGCAAAGAGTGAGAAAGGGCAATATTTATAAGGGAAGGAACCAATTTGGTTAGCGTAGTGAGCGAATTTTGTTAGCGTGGTGAGCGGGTAGGATACTTGCAAACTTTGTGCCAGACTTACCCTTCGATTTCTTTGTCGGCTGCACTGGAGACGTCTGCATTCGCGACTGTCGCATCACAATCCGGAGAAAGCTCTCGCGGCCTTTTAGAGGTGGGCCCTTCGTTGCACGCGAACGCTGCTTTGGTTTCGAGAGGTAGGAAGGCAAACCTTCAAAAATCCTTGGTACGGCGTCTTCCACCAGTCTCGGTCGTTCTCGGGGCAGCGAAACGATGTCTCCGTTCACAGTGCACACGTCCGCACGTACAATGTCACTGGCGTCGAAATGTTTTTCACACACGCGAGCGTACTTTGATTCGAACGAAAATCCGGGCAGTCTCCTGTCGCGGGATCGCACGTTTCCACCTGACGCGTTGTTCTGCGTTGGCTGGTAAACAGAACAGGGAAACTTTTTCGACGGTGCCCTTGTATCCAGAATGACAGCCCGGCACGCAGCAGGTGTTGGGCATCGCTGTCAACACGATGCGACCGCGAAAAGCTAAAAAGGGGGGCGATCAGCACGACCACCACAACTCCGCGCCAACAGTCCGCTAATGGCGGCCAACAGAGCAGCCGGCCGGGCCGGCTTCCTCGTCCCCCGTCTAGCTACGCCAGCGCCGCGGCGCGGAAAGTGCGGGCGGTATATGAAGCTCTCCCATTGAGTGACGCGGGAGTTTCATGACCAGAAAAATATTGAAGGACCATGGTATAACCAACCACTATACATAGCCTTCATAGATTACGAGAAGGCGTTTGATTCAGTAGAAATATCAGCCGTCATGCAAACACTGCGGAATCAGGGCGTAGATGAAGTATATATAAACATTCTGGAAGAAATCTACAGGGGATCAACTGCTACCATAGTGCTTCATAAAGAAAGCAACAGAATACCAATCAAGAAGGGTGTAAGGCAGGGGGACACAATTTCCCCAATGCTATTTACCGCGTGCTTACAGGAGGTTTTCAGAAACCTAGAATGGGAGCAGTTAGGGATAAGAGTTAATGGAGAATACCTTAGTAACCTGCGCTTCGCCGATGACATTGCATTGCTGAGTAACTCGGGGGACGAATTGCAACTCATGATTACGGAGTTAGACAAGGAGAGCAGAAAGGTGGGTCTTAAAATTAATCTGCAGAAAACGAAAGTAATGTACAACAACCTCGGCAAGGAGCAGCGCTTCGAGATAGGTAATAGTGCACTTGAAGTTGTAAAAGACTATGTCTACTTAGGGCAGGTAATAACCGCAGAGCCGAACCACGAGATTGAAGTAACTAGAAGAATAAGAATGGGGTGGAGCACATTCGGCAAGCACTCTCAAATTATGACAGGTAGATTGCCACTATACCTCAAGAGGAAGGTATATAACAGCTGTATCTTGCCGGTACTTAGCTACGGAGCAGAAACCTGGAGACTTACAAAGAGGGTTCAGCTTAAATTGAGGACGACGCAGCGAGCAATGGAAAGAAAAATGGTAGGTGTTACCTTAAGAGACAAGAAGAGAGCAGAGTGGATTAGGGAACAAACGGGGGTTAAGGATATCATAGCTGAAATCAAGATGAAGAAATGGACATGGGCAGGGCATGTAGCGCGTAGACAGGATAACCGCTGGTCATTAAGGGTAACTGACTGGATTCCCAGAGAAGGGAAGCGGGTTAGGGGGAGACAGAAGGTTAGGTGGGCAGATGAGATTAAGAAGTTTGCGGGTATATATTGGCAGCAGCAAGCACAGGACCGGGTTAACTGGCGGAACATGGGAGAGGCCTTTGTCCTGCAGTGGACGTAGTCAGGCTGATGATGATGATGATGATGATGATGCTCCTTGAACACCAAGGGATATAGCGGCAGCGATGTTTCCTCGCGTACGCTGGTCTTCAACAACTGGGAACAAGTCCAAAATGCTGTTCATTCTGCATCTATACCTCTTCTCATTCTAGCCATACTTTCTCGTAGTTGTTTTTTCGTGTCTTCCTACCGGAAAGTTCGTTCACTAAAAATCCTTTCCATGACATTCGAAGCAGAACTTGTCAAATATCACCGGACCTGAACAAGCCCAACTTCATACGGCTTCTGCCTGGCTTTAGCAATGATACTATTTTTCATATTTTCCAACTTTTTGGCACATTTTCTTATTGCCGACATTTGCTGTTGATGCCCAAGAGATGCAATTTTCCTTTCTGACATAACTTAGCAAGAGCGGCGTATGTAAATCTATGTGTTCTTGGGGAACTTGCTCATTTCACTGAAGACGGTAATTATTGGAGCTCCTCTGCAGTGGCGCTATATATATTGTCCATATCTGATGAACTGACTACAGAAAATTTAACTACAACAAACGAATTCAATTCTGCTGAGAATTTATATTCACTCGTTTGGTCGGCCTTCCCTTTTTTCAGTATCAGATCGTGAAGTTCTTGGGCATTCACACGTTCACTAAGTGTTCAATCGATCATCGAGTGGCCATATGGCAGGGCTATCACGGCAATCAAATGATCTTAATTCACCATAAAGCTGGGAAATTACTGAAAGGAAAGCTTACTTAGTGTACCCTCTGTAGTAGTAGTAGTAGAAGTAGTATTGATAGTAGTAGTAGTACAGGTTTTCCCGCTCACTTTAATCCAAATACTCTGCATGCCATTGAAATAATCTGAACGCCGAGCTATTTATTCTATGTGGCAAACATTTAATCCAAGCGCCAACATGTTTAATCTAAGCGCCAACTTACTCAGGCCACGTGCCATTGAGTTTAATCCAAGTGCCACCGTGTTGATTTAATCCAATTGCCAATGGATTTAATTCAGGTGCCAGTCAGTTTAATACACGCACAAAAACCAGATTATGGGGCGTAAAAACTGCAGTGCAAAAGAAATGCAGTTCCTACAGTATAAAAGACAATAGTCGGAAGGTAGAATCAATCATTATTATTTGTATTCGCCGATAGTATTCTTGAAAAAAATTACTGCCATGGTTCGCTTAAGCCATGTTTGGAGTGCTTATACTTTGCTATGCGCAAGTCTGTATAATGAGTGCTTGGCCCAGGTGAAATAAATTTAATGAAAACGAAAAAAAAAAAACGCAGGAACATATTACTGAATATTTTACATTGCAATGAAATTCAGTATCCGTCACTGAAGCTCATAATTGGCTTTGGTACACACTACAACATTACATGACCACGACAGGTCATGTAATGCGAACGACACACTATGTTTTTGGAGTGCCGGAACGCATACTAAGAGATTAAAAGCATGGTCGCGGGCAGTGATGGGTCAAAGACAGCTACATAATCAAGAAATTAGGAAGCCGTCACTCGCACGCCCTGTGAATTAGAGATAATTCCAATGTTTTTTTTCCTGTAGTGAACATAAAACGTAAACTGATCATCCTGATGTGGCAACAAAAGTTTTATTTTACATTATTGTATGCTCTTATTTTTTATTAAAGCAAAGTTAAATGTCTCCAATGATACGAACAGTACTGAATGTTCGTTTAGCTTTTTAGTTTTGTGACGTACTTGACGAATGCGATGAAACGAACACAGAGGAAATAAAATGATAATAACACGCAACTGACCTTGGGCCTAGCTTTCTTTTTTGTGTACGTCTTTATTTTGCGCAGCACTATGCCTCTGCCTCTCATCGCACATTAGAAGGTTGCGGATTCAGTGCAATCACTAAATTATTTGTTCTGTCCTCTTCTTTATCTCTACACACACACACACACACACACACACACACACACACACCACACACACACACACACACACACACACACACACACACACACACACACACACACACACACACATATATATATATATATATATATATATATATATATATATATATGGCACAACGGCAGCATTGTCGACAAGAATTAATATATTTATTTCCCAACAGTTTCGGGAGGGGTCCTCCCTTATTAACTCATCCCCTGATGAAGGGAGGACCCCTCCCGAAACTGTTGGGAATAAATATATTTATCTTTGTTGACAACGCTCCCGTTGTGCCATATCCCATACCTTCAAGAAGACTAACTGGCCCATCGAATTATTACTCCTACTATATATATATGTATATATATATATATATATATATATATATATATATATATATATATATATATATATATATATATATAGTTATATATTTATATTGTCACGGGGACGTGACGTGGCCGAAGACAGGAGACTTTGTGTTGGGATTTAACCGTTTATTTGGGTGAACCTGTGCCCGGTAAACGGAAAGTCCAATTACTGCAGCAGTCTTGCACAGATAGCAGTCTCGGACTGATAGCGGCGAACGCAGCGTCGGCTTTTGATCAACAACTGACAAGCGGCGAAGCGCGTCGGCATTTATACTCTTGCCGTCGAATGTTCTAGCGTTATCGCTGGCGGTGGCGTAGGTTCCAGAACAATCTGTACCGTTCGCACAGTGGGCGTGATCTTATCGAAATGATCTACTCCAGTCCGGAGCCCTCTCGAAAACTGCAAACGCGGTGGTTTGCGCAGAGAATCGTGTGGTGTTT
Organism: Rhipicephalus microplus; assembly: GCF_013339725.1. Lineage (NCBI taxonomy): Eukaryota > Metazoa > Arthropoda > Arachnida > Ixodida > Ixodidae > Rhipicephalus > Rhipicephalus microplus. The sequence continues at coordinate 74,192,204 of NC_051175.1, read as the reverse complement.
TGGGACGATAACAAAAACTTGGGAAACGGAACGTGGCATTATATATATATATATGTGTGTGTGTGTGTGTGTGTGTGTGTGTGTGTGTGTGTGTGTGTACACATACATACATATACATATACAGGAAAACAAGAGTGGTTATTACTACTAATTATTCAAGAAATGCAACATAGGCACAGGTTAGTGTATTTATTAAAACAGAACTGTCTCATAGGGCTCGGAGATGGATGTTCACAAGACATCTTCACGCAGAGCGGCAGGCACGAAAGAGAAATTGTGCTGATCAAAGCCGCGCAGTCCACGCGCTGTGTTTGTTGCACGGAGTGGCGAGCCGCATCCAGCAGCAAAGAACGCCTGTGCTCCTTTTTCGTCATGCCTTGCGGTGTCACTAAAGCTAAAGTACGACGTTCGCTCCGATAAGCCTTCACGTGTGACTTGAATTTCGAGAAGGCTTCTTCTATAGGGTTAAAGATGGGACTGTACGCTGGCAGGCGCTTAATGGAGTGCATGGAGTTAGCCAAAGCCAGCTGATCTGCTCGAGCGTGAGCAGGTGCATTATCAAAAAGGAATACAGCGTCGGAATTTGGCTCATCACGTTCTACGCGGGCCGAAACATCACTGAGGAAGTCATTAAAAACAACCCAATGAACTTTTTCCACCACAGTCCAGTGAATAACTCCATTTGCGGACATGCATGCTATAATGTTAAAGTTCACTCCCTTTGTAGTTGTGATCATGTGCACAGGTGGTTGTCTTTTAGCTGCCCTGCCGAAGTTCCTGGAACACCAGATATTGAAGTTAGTCTCATCCAAATAGAAGCGGCAAACACGCGGTCCATCAGACTGCAGCCATTGAGCGTACAGCATGCGGTTGTGCTTGATATCGTCACGGTTGCGATCTGTGAGCCTCTGCGCCACTAGCTTCATCGAGTAGCAGTGGGCATCCAGCAAGCGGTTGACTGTGCTTGCACTGATTGTTACTCCCGGCATTTCTTTCTCCAGGGCTTCCTTTATTTGCTTCAATGTAAATGTACAGTTTTCGTCGACAATTCGTCTGAAAGTACTCACGACGTCATCTCCAAACTTCCTTTTTGAACCCCCCCCCCTCCCATGCTTCGATGTTTCTCTGTCAGTAGCGGCAATCGATCTTGCTGTTTTAATATTGATGCCTAGAGCGTCGGCCAGTTGCTTTAAGTCACCGCCACGCCTGTAAACGTCCACAATTCCAGCCCTATCGACAACCGATACTCTGCTGTTTTTTCGATGAGGTTCATCGGGGTTCTTAAAGTGTGGTCCTCGTCTGCGTCCAGCCATGACTTCTAAGCAAAGCTCTTTTTTCGTCTGCAAATGTTCCCGTATGAAAACACACGTTTCAATTAAACACGCTTCAGCTACACTAAGCGTTGTCTGTTACATGAAAACCGGAGTATCCACTTTGATGCTTTTATAACAACTTATTTCCACATGAACGCGAATAAATGCAAGTTTGGTATTTTTAAGTGATTATTTCTGATTTCAAGAACAAATGAATATAATCTGTCGGTCACTGTTCTCCCTGGGCTGAGCAGACGACTGCGGTAGCCTCAGCGCATAAGTAGCCAAATGCCGTCTGCTCAGCAGACGACACGAATCTATGCATATGCGATGGTGTAGATGGTTAACCGGAATGAAGCAGTAGCAATGCAATAAAGACTAACATGGACTCTATGAGCAAATACATTTAAGTACCCATACATGCAATTACTACTGACTGTTTTTTATTTTTTAGCTATGACACCAAAATGTTAAGGGGAAGTCGCACTGCGCACTTCATTTCATGAGCGCGCTACCATGTACAGGCGAGGGGAATGTTCTTGCTGTGACGCCATGTTGACGTTATTCTGACATTTATACTATATATTGTGGCTAACTGTGTGTTTCTAGCGCGTGAATTACACTGACTTGGATTAAACTCAATGGCACGCGACCTGAGTGAGTTGGCGCTTGGGTTAAATATGTTGGCGCTTGGAACAAATGTTTGGCACATGGATTAAATAGCTCGGCGCTCAGATTATTTCAATGGCGTGCAGATAATTTAGTCTGGCACTTGGAGAAAAGTGAGCGGGAAAACCTGAAGTAGTAGTAGTGATAGTGATAGCAGTAGTACTAGTAGTAGTAATAGTAGTAGTAGAGGCAGTAGTCAAGCACGTTACATGATTAGGTGGGTAGTCAACAAAACTAAACAAAACAAATTGATAGCCATGATGATTATTACGATGCATTTTAGAAAAAAATAACGGGACGGCCATTTGCGGTTTCATCGATAACATCAAATATATATTTACATAACTAGCAATAACAAACAAGCGCGCTTACAGCTACCCCGTCCTAGGCTTTTTATGACGTTTTACAGGCCGACATTTACGCCCATATCAGCCTACAGGAGGTCAGTTCAACCGAACGCAAGCAGTAGTCTTGCAGGCGTGTGCTGAGAGTTGTATTTTCTCTCCACAAGCGGCCAGTGCGCGACTCGCTGCATATGTGTACAGAGCTCCGGACAATGGAAACTATGCTTTCAGACTCTGCGAAATTTATACGAAAAATTTGTTACCGTGGCCTCAACTGATGCCCTCAACGACGAAATATGCACAACCTATACGAGGAGCGGCTGCCTCCAGTGTGACACCGATAGCGGAAGGATGTGGCAAGACTATGATGCTGTGATCAACTACCGAAAAATTGGGTAAGTGAGACTCCGTCAGATTTTTCACATTCTTGCATCATGCGACCACGGCACTGTAAGGCGTACTCCCGGCTGCGTGAAACTAATTTACTGCATATAGTTTTCAATTCCAAAGCGGATGGTTGTGGGGAGACTAAATTGAACAACAAATTTAGACTTTGTTTATTAAACGCTTCGAATATAATAGACGCAAAGGAAGCACGAGCGAGCGGCGGGTTTCACTTGTGGTGAAACTGGCTTAGACTTTGAGATCGCAGCTCTCAGGCGACCATTTCTGCATTGATCACCGCTACCGCCACCCTTTCCTTTACCGCCTGATGCGTAACCAATAAAATAAAAAAATTATAAATTGAGGAAAGCTTACCCAGAACTGAATGGTATCTGAACTCGAGCCCTCTGCGCAGCAATCGAATGTTCTACCAGAGAGCTACGCTGCATTTGGAATTTCCGTCATGACAATGTACAGTATTACTTCTTTTGAATGCGTCTAGTTCATGTGACATTTCAGAGATTACCCGCCACGAAAAACGGGATGTTAGACACACATACAATAAGACCAGTGCTTAACTACCAACTTGGCTTCATTCGATATCATCATCTACATCATCATCATCAACATCAGCCTGACCATGCTCATTAGAAATGCCTCTCACATGTACCACCAATCAACCCGGACCTGTGCTTTCTGCTACCACGTTATACCTGCAAACTTCTTAATATCATCTGCCCACCTAACTTTATTTCTCCCCCTCACGTGTTTCCATCTGTTGAATTCCAATGATTTACCTGTAATGCTCAGCAGTTATGCTGCCTTCATGCCGCAGTTATGCTGCCCATGTCCATTTCTTCGTATTGATTTCAATCAACCATGATATCCTTAGCCCCGGTTTGTTCCCCGACCCACGCTGCTCTCTTTTTGTCTCTTAAGGTTGTACCTATCACCTTTCTTTTCAGCGCTCGCTGTGTCATCCTCAATTTAAGTTGAACCCTCTTTTTAAGGCTTCAGGTTTTTGCTTCGCAGTAAGTACCACAAACAGGCAGCTGTTATGTGCCTTCGTCTTGAAGGTTATTGTTAGATTAGCATTCGTGATTTGAGAATGCTCAATAAATGTGCGTCACAACTTCCTTATTATTCTATACTTATTGAGCTCTCACGGTTAGGTTGCGCGACTACTACCTGTCCTAAGTAGATGTATTCTTTTTAACTTCCTAGGCCAATCTACGCATTGCAAAGCGCCGTTCTCTAGTGAGACTGTTGCACATTATTTGAGTTTTATGTATAATAATTTTCAAAGACTGGATAACTGCTGGTCATTAAGGGTAACTAACTGAATTCCTAAAGAAGGCAAGCGAGTTAGGGGGAGACAGAAAGTTAGGTGGACAGATGAAATTAAGAAGTTTGCTGGTATAAAGTGGCAGCAGCATGATCAGGACTGAGTTGACTGGCGGAACATGGCAGAGGTCTTTGTCCTGCAGTGGACGTAGTCAGGCTGATGATGATGATGATGATGTCGATGATGATGATGATGAATTTGCAAACCCACTCCTTTGCTTTCCGAGTGTAGTTCAGTAATCATAAGTTACAATTTGTCCCTGCGTTACTCATCAATATAAATTCATCACTGAATCACAGGTTACAAAGATAGTCTCCAAAAGTTCTTCCTAACTCTTCCCACCATAGGGCCCAGAAACCTCCTGTAAATACGTACTGAGTAACATCGTGTCGTTCTCACTTATACCTTTCGTTATTATGATTCTATCACTTTCTTTGTGGAGGAATGTGGTGAGTGTGGATCCGCTGTACACTTCGTCAGAATGTTTATATGGGCTTCGTTGACGCCCTGATACTGCAATGTTGGCCTGATTGCTAATACCTCCACCAAATCAAATGTCTTCTGGTCATGTATGAAAACTGTGTATAGGGGTCATAGGCCAGCCAAACTTCCGGAGCTTAGACAGACTCACTCATGAAATATATTTGTAGCCTCGGAGTCACTCGGACTCAGACTCACCGAAAGCTTCCTCAACTGAGCTCATTCGTACTCACGCCCACGAAAATTTTTCTCGACGTGACTCATTTGGACTCAAACTCATTAACACACTACTAACCCGGACTCATTCAGAGTCAGACTCACTGCTCAGTCTGAATGTGAGTGAGTTCCAGTGAGTCGACTCATGAGTTTGCCGACCCATGATATAGGTTGGTTGTATTCTGCGTATTTCTCTATCACAGGATTGATAGTGTGTATAAGGTATTTTTAGGAGTAGCCTGTGCTAAGTCCTGCTTGGTGTTTTGGTTGACTGAACTCTAATGTCTTCATTCTTTTAGTGAATATTTCCGTAAAATGCTTGTAGACAACGGACAGCTAGCTAATCGACCCGTGAAGTTAACACAAAAGTGTTTCATTCCATGATCCACCACGATTACTTTGACTTATTTCCATCACAGATATGATGCTGTAAAAAATACAGGGTGTTTTTTAAGCAACACAGATTTATCCTTAAAAAAACTATATTATTAGGCACTTTCCGTTGTCGCAGACAATTTCAAGACTGGAGCGAAAAAAGTTTGCCTTTGATTAGATCACCCAGTAATGAAAAATTATTAAGAAATAGTTCTATTAACTATTATCAATTTAAGGCGGTGATTTATACGGAAAATTTCTTCTGCATCACAAATTATGGTCAGCCCAGCTTTTTTTATATCGAAAATGTTGTGTGTAGGTAAACAGGTCCGTCATCCAACAATATACAGACCGCGATGCGGGAAAATCAGACACTGAACACACCTGGTACGCCGGAAGTGTGGTCCCTCTGCTGCATCACGCGCGAACTTTACGTAATTACAGCGAGACGCGAAACTAATCTGCATTTCGCACTTTGCGGATCGTTCAGACGCCATCCGCGTTCAATCACTCATACAAGGCTCATTTTACCCTCCAGAGTGAGGGAGAGACCCCTAAGCTGGCACCGTACCAGGGGACCAGACATAGAGTTCCCTAAAATGAACTAGAGGGAACTCTGTTGCTGCGATCGTTCAGCGACATGGGAATGATGGTTAGTACACACATTTGCACTTGCGGGTGACGAATCGTACTTTCGGCTTCGTTTATTGCTGTGTTTCGGTTTTGCTTCGAAAGAAAGATTCAACCCTTTTGAACTTCGGGACCCAATTTGGAAAGGTTAGTCTAAAATAATGGGATGGTGAAGCGCAACCACTGAACATTTGCTGAATTTTGTTTCGTGAGAAAATAGCTTCAAGCCACACGAACACGCACAGAGCCAAAAGCAGGCCAGCAGTACGAAAATCAGACAAATGGGTGTACTACTCATTATTCCCATGCTCGCTGAAGCACCGTGCGTTGCAGCTCGCATAGACACTAGCTCCAGAGTTCCCTCTAGTGTATATTAGGAAACTCTATGGGACCAGACACCACCATTACGACTAATTGACATTCATGGCTTTCGCCTTGATATTCGAATCTTGCAATATTGAGATAACCAATAACGAGATAACTACTGCGAATAACGCGTGATGGACCATTGGCCGGCATGCTCTGCTAGGATGACACGTTTCTAGCGCGGCGAAGTTTTCGCGTGACACGCCATCACTCGAATTACGTAAAGGGAAGTTCGCGCATGACGTATCACAGGAGCTGCTTTTCCAGCGCACCCTTTGCGCTATGTTTCGGTTTCTATGATATCTGATGATGAAAAGCATTTAGCTCTGTAAGATAGAACCATGCGGCGTTAGCCACTGAGCCACGAAAGAGCACCTCCTCCAACGTCAAAACCGCAAGCTATTTATATCTACTGCTTAGTGCTGGCGGCGCCTATCTTGGGGCAACATCGTGTTTTCAGCATTGCCACTAAGATGGCGCGATGAGCGCACTCGTCGTGAAGTTCGGCTACCAGCTCTTCTTCGCCAGATGAGCACCGATGCGCGCTCATCTCCCATCTCCTAGTACATGGTGCCGTGGAGGGAGAGCGGCCTTATCAGCGCATTTATCCTGTGCGCGGGGCGACTCTCGCGCCTTCGGCTTTTACCGGAACGATCGCGTTTAGTTGCCGGGTGAACAAACATCACTTCGCTTGCTGCACTGGCCCCGTTTGCGAAAAGAACGCGCTTTTCAAACACAGCGAAGTAACGACTGGGACACTTTTTAGTTTGCATTCATTTCCCTACTTCAAGTTCTGATTACGCCTTGTGCGTCGTTTTCGTTCAAACAGCGCATTAAGTTTCAAGCTGTAAAGTTTGCTAGCTAGTTCTTGTCCTTTGTGTGTTTTTTTCGTGCGTCATGTTTACGTGGCCAGTGCGCTGCACGTTTCAATCTACTCGCCGTTCATAGTTTTACACTTCAAGTTGTTGCTGCCACATTCATTGCTTCGTACTTGCGGGGAAACTGTGATTTTATTTTTCAGCTGGTCCGAGGTTGTTTGGGTTACCTTCCTTGCTATTCTGTGACTGCCATATTAAAGTTCCATGTTTAAGTGACTCGACGTGTAGTAGTACCTTCAGTGAACCTTAGCACCCTCCCCCTTCCTTAGCCTTCCCTCCCACCCCGATAGATTTCTGCACCTAAAGTGCAGAAAGCACTACACCAATGGTCGAAGTCATTGCAAGTGACTCTCGGGATCAAGCCACTTTGAACCATTTACTGATCTTGCTTGCTGACGCTATCAAGGGACGTACAGCAATCTTATTACGGCGCCACTGTGACGTCAAGAGTTCTGGCCTTACGCACAGTTTTCATTAGGTTCTGATTCAATGTATAAAGCTTGGAAGTGTGAACGCTCATATATACCAGAACCATCACTTTTTATCTTGATCGTTGCCCTCGTGACCTACGTCAGCATACCTCTAAACTTGGTTCCCCTACTCTTTCTTTTTAAATGAATTCACTAGGTCTTATCTCTCCTAGGACACCAGGCAAGCAGAGTTAATGCTGGAATACACGCGGGAAAAAAGCAAAGAGCGAAGTTTCGCTATTACACCCGAGACTTGAACTTGACTTCAATAAACATAGTAACGCAAGGAAGCTGTACACAAGCGTAACACTGAGACAGACACAGCACTACTTCCATCTCTTCATTTACTTCTTGTGTCCTGTTTTGCAGCACCAACATTGTTATTCAAGTATGCCGTGCCATCAAGGCCGCCTTGCAACTTTACTTGAATGGGACGTTGACACTTTCAACCTTCGTGCGTCACCCCGTGAACGATGTCTCATTTTCTAATTGTAATAGGGAGAACCAATCCACACTAAGTACTTATTCAGTTTTCGGCCTATCACACACCTTTTAACCAGCCCAGGCGTATTAGCCATCTTTCTGTCTTCCTTAACGAACATATCAGCTAGACGTATTCATATAATGGAAGCCCACTACTGCAATTTTTTCCTAATGTCAAATGCTTGAAGACAAATAAAGCGTGATGTCTAGTTTTACATTTTACTAACTCAACCCTTCCTGTTGTCTTCCTCACAGGAAATCTCAAGAGTCAAAGGTTACTTTAGCAATGTATCCTAATGCAACCTTCGATATTATTAAGAGAGGAGGTGAGTCCACAGACTATAGCATGAAATTTTTTCTCGTCTTTTGTTCACCCACGAAAAGTGGTGTGTGTGTGTGTTTGATTCATTCAGTGCTAAATAGTTGTTTGCAAGGTAAATATCTGTTTTCAGCCGTGACATACGCCGACAGAGTTGAGCAAGGCAAGTAAACAAAAAGTTCGCGAGATCTCTCGAACCTTGGGATCTGATATCATGCAAAGCATGCCGAAAGACAATGACTAAGTTGTACTTGATTGTTTAGCGACACCTTACGAAATGGTGCTAACGTTATGTAAAAACCTTTAAAAATCTTTCACAGCAGGGAAGTAAGAATGTCGGTGGCATAGTATCATGCTGATAAGCTCAGCTATCTGTCCTTTATTCTGCTAAAGTAATTCACAAATAATCTCACGAATTGTCCACAAGAGGGATGTGAGAGAGTGAGTGGTCTAATATCATTGCGTTGATGTGGATAGTGGTGCGTGGCCATGACAGTACGAGGAGGCTACCGGGGAGGATGATTACCAGGTGGCCACAAGCGAAAAGCAGATGATGGTGATTGCGGAGAAGACAGAACACGGACCGGGATAAAAGAAGAAGAGCGGAAGGAGAGCGGACAAACATTTGTAGCGTTATTATTTGATGAGTTCTATTGCTGTAAAATCGAATAATACTTTATAAGACCACTCAAATATTGGGCGATCCCCCACAGTGGGTATGAGCCACAAGTGGAGGTCAGCAAGAACAACTAGAACAACATCACCGACGGCAGTTCATCGAGATTTTAGGTGCACTAGTGGCCTTCTTTTCGAGCGACCTGGTGTGACTGTCCTGTGGCACCGAGATCTCGTCATTGGCTCCTTGGTGCGCCAGTGGCCTGCTGCCCTAGTGGCCTGGTGTGGGTTTCCCGGAGAGACCAGAGGCGATGCCGCAGCTGGAAGTGGCTAGACTAACTGGCAGTCAGGCATGGTAACGACCTGGCATCAACCGGCCGTTACGACTCCTCGCCGACCTGTCACAACCGGGGCGCACGCTGTGACGAGCATCGCGACCTTCGTCGGGACACGCTGGGACACCGCCACGACACCGCCACGACGACGACCACGGTGGTGACTGCGGCGACAGCGTGAGGGAGTGCACGTAGGAGTGTGCGGCACGTCGCGAAAGTAGACGGACGGTTAATTGCCAAACAGTATTGAGGCTGTTAATATTAGGGGCGAAGCTCCTTTAGCCGTGGGTCGTGCGTCCCCTATATATGTGGTAGTAGTAGTAGTATTTAATGGAATTGAATTTTTACTGACATAAAAATTGTTTACAGTATACAATTGTGTAAAAATTGCATCTGAATCCCTAGCTAAAGGCTAGTTTAGTTTTATTCAAAAAGTATCCCAAAAAAGGCATGTCATCTACCCACAAAAAATGGATTACGAACGAAAATATTTTACCAATATTACAACAGGTGGAAAACTGATTATAACGCAATGTATTTACAGGGCTTGGCGCATTATCATAACTGCAGGCAAAAAAAAGGAAACAAATAATGAAAAACAAACAAAGATGAGTAAGGCATCCTTTGAAAAGAGCATATCGAACTGCAAAGCAATAACTGAACGTATGAAAAAAGTAATAATGACATTAGGATACTATTAAAACTAATCATGACATACGTATCCGGAGAGCATAACAGCACCGGGACAAAGAAAAGATAAATTGCAATGCATATATAGATATGCTATGTTTGCAAATGAGCATATACATAAGTGCGTTCCACGACGACGAGCAGGTCGTCGTCTGCTGGTACACGCACCTTGGCATGACTTCGTGTCGGCTTTGTCGCTACCCGACTGCGGTACTGTGAGTGACGCTCGACGGGCTCATACGTCAGGATGCGCCCGAAATTTTCGCGTGGTGGTTAAAGACTCCAGATTAGAACTTGGGGAATATTCGGATTGTTCAGTCAGATAATGTGTGTGCGAAGTCAATAAATGTGTTTCTTGTTCGTGACTTGGTATTCCTGCTTATGAGGACCCAAGAATACCACAGGACGAAACAAAGAAAGAGAAAGAGAAATAAATAAAATAAAATAAATAAATAAATAAATAAATAAATAAATAAATAAATAAATAATGTATGGGGGTCGATGTATCCCGGAGCTTCGGCAACTTGTCATCATTCACTTTGTGGATATACTGTGACTTTTTTTCTTGAATCGCACAGAAACTGATAAGCAACATTTTATTCCCCGCCGCGGTGGTCTAGTGGCTAAGGTACTCGGCTGCTGACCCACAGGTCGCGGGTTCAAATCCCGGCTGTGGTGGCTGCATTTCCGATGGAGGCGCAAATGTTGTAGGCCCGTGTGCTCAGATTTGGGTGCACGTTAAAGAACCCCAGGTGGTCGAAATTTCCGGAGCCCTCCACTACGGCGTCTCTCATAATCATATAGTGGTTTTGGGATGTTAAACCCCACATATCAATCAAGCAGCATTTTATTTTCATATCATATCATATATAATATTTGTTTGAGACAACCCGTATACATGGTTGCCAAGGGGATTTGCGTAAAGGCAAAAAGCCTGAGAAAGCGCCAACCCTCTGTGTACACACACATGCATAAGTGGTCATACATAGGAGAACAAAATTGAACGCATACAATAGCATCAAACATTCCCAATTTTTTGAATGCGAAGCATTCTTTAGCACACTTCGGCGACCTTTGAACGTAATCTATCTAATCTATCTATCTGTCTATCTATCTATCTATCTATCTATCTGTCTATCTCTATCTATCTATCTATCTATCTATCTATCTATCTATCTATCTATCTACTATCTATCTATCTATCTATCTATCTATCTATCTATCTATCTATCTATCCTATCTATCTATCTATCTATCTATCTATCTATCTATCTATCTATCTATCTATCTATCTATCTATCTATTATCTATCTATCTATCTATCTATAATCTATCTATCTATCTATCTATCTATCTATCTATCTATCTATCTATCTATCTATCTATCTATCTATCTATCTATCTATCTATCTATCTATCTATCTATCTATCTATCTATCTATCTATCTATCTATCTATCTATCTATCTATCTATTTATCTATCTATTCTATCTATCTATCTATCTATCTATCTATCTATCTATCTATCTATCTATCTATCTATCTATCTATCTATCTATCTATCTATCTATCTATCTATCTATCTATCTATCTATCTATCTATCTATCTATCTATCTATCTATCTATCTATCTATCTATCTATCTATCTATCTATCTATCTATCTATCTATCTATCTTGGTCTGTTGGTGTGCTGTCGATGTAAACCTCTGTATGGGCATTCTGGTTAATGGTCACTAAACGTTTTTAGTTATTTACTGAGTTTTTTCTAATTCGTGCAGTAGTGGTTACAGACATCGGCAGTGGCTGCGCATAGCTAAGGCGCACATGCGGACCATGTTGTGATCTTACAACAGCTTTCGCTTTAAACTTTATTGAAGAAGAACTGCGATAAAATTATGTTTCACAGTCACCAGTTACGAATTGCATTGACTCATATGGGTAATGGCTGATGCTACGAAAATATATCTTTGCGGTGAGAATTTTGTTTTCCTGGGCTTTTGCTATCGCGGGTTTTGAGTGTATTTGTCGTTAGTGTCCACTTAAAGTAAGACCATAGTCTGTAGCGAAGATGACAGAGTGCTCGACCTACAAGTTTAATTTGTGCAATAATTTACCATGGTTTTGAGAAACTATACCCGTAAGAACTTTACAAACACGACGTAATGTCTTAAGCGATGACCTTTTTTTAGATAAGCTAATTGGTGCCTTATTTTTTTTAAAATGCCAGTTGAGCCAGAAGACTGGCCTGAATGAAACGGGCACTACGCATTGGTTCAAAACAGCCGTGGCTGCCTAACGGCTCAACGTATATTGAACGGTAAGTGTTCCTTTCTTTTCCCTTACACTGGCACATCAGTGGTGCAGTATATAATTGACATTGAGTGTCAAACATTACAAAATATGCATTATTAGAACGAGTAGTGAAAGGCCCGTGATACCTGGCTCCAGTCGTAGTCTGTGTTTTTAGGGGTATACTCTCATGGTAAGTGTTGGCACGGCCACGCTCGAAAGGTACGCCAGAGTACTTGTGTGCCTGGACAGGTCGCAGCGGTGGACCTAAGAAGGCTGCAGACGGGCACGTTTACCAACCCCTACCATCTGCACCGCCTATGGCCTACGGTGTACCCGTCGCCTGGATGCCCGTGGGGCGCGCACGAACGGGATATGGCACATATACTTTGGCGATGCGTAAGAGATGAAGATGGGCCACGAGAAAGGATGACGTCAACTGAGAGATCCTCCGAAATGGGGCGCCTTGCTGAGCGATGGCAAGCCACTCTTCCCAGCGAGGCCCTCGAAGACCAGGCGTGGGCCGTCCAGCGGGCCAAGGCCGTCGCCGAGGACCTTGGAAGATGTTCCTCGAACGAAGTGTCCCTGGCAGCCTAGCACAGGGCACAGCAACAACCGTTGAACAAAGAAAGTTCATTCAACTCAGCGCCACTTTCAAGACTGGTCTTGGTGTACGTTGGCGAACACATTTTGAGTCGACTTACCAGTCTGAGTCTGAATAAGTCCGCTTTACAAAATTTTGCTAGGTCTGAGGCGAGGTCAGTGCGTATGAGTGGGTGTGAGCGTAACTGAGAAAATTTTGTTGGAGCTTAGCACAAGTGGGTCTCACTGAGGAAAGTTTTTGTCAATCTTCGTTCGAGAGGATCTGCTTGAGGACTGTATTGGTGATAAAAAGTTTGAGTGATTCCGCTCGAGGAAACTTTGGGCACTGCTGAGTACATAATGCAACAAGCGCCATAAAGTACAAAACTCGGAAAGGACACAGGAAAAGTGCTTACTAGCAAGTGAAAATTTCTATTGCGAAACAAACAGTTATACATGCATAACACGCATGTACTATCAGCGTCAAGTGAAACCCGAATAGCGGCAAGCCTTCGCGATGGTATAGCGATGACCGTCCACTCATCACAACGAACAGGTACGCATACATGCGCAAAGCTGCTGAACATGATGCGCGTGCCTGTTAATGGTGATAACTGGACGCACGCACTACGCTATCGCAAAGGCTTGTCGGTGTTCGGTTTTGATTTGACGCTGATAGTACGTCATCTCAAACCAACCCTGTTACCATTAACAACGTGATATAATGAAAAATCCCCTGCCATAATCGATAGCACACAAACGAAAAAAAATGTGTCAAGCCTCCCCGTCCCCCCTAAAAAACCAAGAAAAGAAAACTAAAAAGGAAAATGCAATGATTTATATCCAAAAAAGCAAATTCCGAATCTGTTAGTAGAACGGATTTCTCGGTGAGGTACTTTTCACCTCCTTCCTATTTCGAAACGCTTGAAATATTTCTCTCGTCGTTGGTTTCTTGTGCCTGCCAATTCTTCGTGTGTCTGAACACTTCGGTTGGCAAGTGCACTCCTTGCAGTGCATCGCTAAGAGCGAGTACGGGGCACCCTTTGATGAACTCTCATGTTCGCGAAGACGTGCATTCAGTGAACGACCTGTTTGACCGACGTATTCCTTTCCACACGGCAAAGGAGTTCCGTAAACACATATTTACTCCACGGTATCTTTACATCTTTACTCCACAGGTGCTCCACGTACATCTTGCTACGTTTTATGCTACATTCTCCAGTTCCTTTTTTTTGGCTAGCGATTCTACTGCCGGGCAAATCTTCGACAATTTGCTTTCAGCTGAAAAAAGAACTCACGTGTCGTATCTTAACGCAATGTTTTTCAACAGATGTGGAATGTTGTGCAGATAAGGATTGACCACTGTTCGCTTGTTTTCACCCTCAACATGTCTGTTTCCTTAAGCTTTAGGCGAAAAATCTACATCTTCAGGGAGTCTGTAAGGCCAGGTAGTTGCAATCGCGAAAAACGAAACGTGTCGGAGATGCTATCTGCCGTCTTGCTGTTCACTGGGTAAAGCATGCGTGCGCATCTTTCGTTCGAGCTGTTCTATCTTCAAAAGTTAGGTGACCAAGCTGTGTTGTTCAACCGGTTTCCTGCCACCAGATGCAATAATAGGCTTCTGATCGTTGGCGTCTCCATTCTAACATTGGCGATGAGGACGAGATAAAGTGGCACAGACGCTATAACCACCACCTTCGGGTTCGGGTTGCTTCCGGAGTTTTGTTCGGACTCGGGTAACATCGACGTCTACCTGCAAAAGGTCACGCTATTTTGCGAAAGCGGATGAAATACACGGCGGAAAGAGGCTTGACGTCTTCCTGACCCTCACAGGAAAGAAGGCCTACGTGAGGCTGCGTAGCTTACGGTTGCCAAAAATGCACACCGATGTGATGAACAAAGGTGCCAAGAAAGTGTAAAACAGCACCACGACCTGAAGCTCTGGGTGTTCAACGAGCGACACCACTTCTACCGACTGAACCAGGAGTCAAATGAAACCGATGCGCAGTTTCTTGTGGAATTGAAAAGGCCTGCCACTACACACTCGCTTGGAAATTTCCTGGAAGAAGTGACACAGAACTACCTTATTGATGAAGGACGGAGCGACACCATTCAGTACTGCCTGATCGCTTTGCCCGACGACGATGTCACCTGAGACAGGGCGTGCAAGGTAGACACCACCATAAAAGCAACGCAGCACGACCCCACCTGGACGTGCTGCTCGACAACGCTGGAGCCAGCTATGCGGCACTGCACTGGCAAGAAAGCGAAGTGAAGCCTACTGATATAAGCAAGGTACCTGAAATCATTGTACGTGGAAAACTTCAAGTAGGTTGTCGTAGGTGCAGTGGACTGCACACTCATATACAGGGCGCCCAGAATGGGCCGGTTTTAAGTGCTATAAACTTGGTGATGTCAGAAAATTTGGAAAACTTGATCTCACACTGTAGAAGTACCGGCAACATAGCTGGTGATTCATTGTGCCCAACGAACGGAGCATGCAGCCCACCTGTCATAGTAGTAAAGTTAATCATAACTGTTAATAAAGTACCGACGGAAGTGGACATGGAGGGTGCCGCCACAATTATGTCTGAAAGACTGCAGAAAACTTCCCTGACCTGTCGTACAACTTTGAGGACATAAAATTCTGCGTGTACAATGGTCCCGCAATTAGTTAAGTGGTGTTGCGCAAGTTCATGTCAGGTGTGGGAAGCAAAGCCACCGCTTACCACTTGTCATTGCAAGTACGAAGAAGGTGCGTGCATGCCGACTCTTCTCGGTTGGGGCTGGCTGCCAAATATCAAAACTTAACTTGTATGATACCCCACAGAACGTGTGCTCAGATTTGGGTGCACGTTAAAGAACCCCAGGTGGTCTAAATTTCCGGAGCCCTCCACTGCGGCGTCTCTCATAATCATATGGTGGTTTTTGGACGTTAAACCCCACAAATCAATCAATCAACCCCGCAGAACTGCACGAGGTTGTGGTCACGGTGCAATCAGTCACGCACATAAAAGTTGTAGAAGGTGCAGAATCTATAAAGCAACAGTACGCTGATGTTTTTCAAGCAGAATATGTTGCTACAAAAGAACACAACGGTAGCATTCCCACGAAAGAGAATGCAACCCCAGTTTTTTGTAAACCCTGGCTTGTACCGTATGTTTTGCGAAAACAAGTCGAAGAGAACTGGTGGCACTAGAGAAGGCTGGGGTAATTTACCGGGTGCAGCACAGCACCTAGAAAATGCTGCTAGTTATTGTGCCCGAGAAAAATACCGAACATATAAGGATATGTGGGGGCTATACATTCAGTATGAACATGTCGTTCGGCGTATATCGCTACTCCTTAATTCTACTAGAGGAAATTGGTTTTTTTAGATACTGGTGTTTGCCGTATGGCATTGCAAGTGCATAGATGAGGTTTGGCAAGGAATACCTGGCACAGCATGTTACTTAAATGATGTAGTCATTGCTGAAAAAAACAATAAGGGGGCTACAGTCGAACGAGGCAAGTCCTAAACGCTCTGTGTGAGCACGGAGTGTGAGTATATGTAGTGAACGTATTTTCTTTCAAGAAAGAGTGGAGTACCTGGGGCACGAGATAGACCAGCACTGTCTGCATCACACATCGGACAAAGTGAAAGCAATCCTTGAAGCACCGCGACGTAGAAATCTCAACCCGTTGAAAGATTTTCATTTCTATGCAAAATTTTGGGCTCATTGAGCTGTCCCATTAGAACCGCTTCACCCGCTTCAATGAAACCAAGCGTACTGGAATGATCGTATCAGTGCGATAAGTCATTGACGCGGTGAAAACAGTTGCTAACTAACGAAAAGTTATTGGAGCTATGTGACGTGAAAAAAAATTGATCTCACTTGTGATGCTTATGCTTAGAGGCTGGGCGCGGTGTAATTGTACGTTGGTCATGGCGTTCGCTCCCAGATTATGGCACTCACTTCCAGATCAATGTCGAAAGCAGAAAGAAACTATGCGCACGTCGAGAAAGAATCACTCGCCATCCTTTTCGACATAAAGAAATATCATAGGTATCTTTACGGTCGCATCTTCGTTGTTATCACTGATTACCAGCCACCCGCGGTAATATCTCAAACTAAACGTCGCGGCAGTGCTGTGGCAGTCGCGCGAGTGCACCGCTGGGTCATTTGCCTGTCAAACCACCACTTCCGCATTGTACATAAATCAGGCGCAATGATTATAACGCTGCCGGCTTGTCGCGTCTACTGTTGTCAGAAAACAATGAAGATGTAGATAACATTCTTTCTACTTTTCCCTGGTTTCACATCTACAAGGATGGGTCGGAAGCTGCCACCTACAGAGACTCCAACGGACACTATTACAACTCACGCACCTCGTCAAGAGAATTGCGAATCAACAAAATGGACTCAAAGAGCACGAGACGCTACGTGTAATGCAAACTCTGTTCACCAGCCGCATTACGTACGGCACGCCGTACCTGAATTTCAAAACCACTGAAATAGAAAAACTTAATATCATGAGAAGAAGGGCCACTGAAGTAGCCCTGGGACTTCCCCCAATGGTCTCTACCACATGTGTCCTGAAGATGGGCGTCCACAACACGTGACAAGAGCTCACCAAAGCGCATAAGAACAGCCAGCTGGAGAGGCTCAAGCTGACGCCCACTGGGAGATCAGTGCTCCGATACCTCAACTACAGCGACACGTTCATCGCTGATGCAGACCGGAAAAAGCGCATCCCGCTGTACGTTAGAGAGTCGCTGTCCATCGCACCTATTCCACGCAACATGCATCCTACTTTCCACAAAAGCAGACGCAAGGCTAGAGCTGACGCTATTCAACGAAAGTTCAAGCAAGACCCTTACTGACGCGGCCAAGTATCCGCATAGAAACGCGTACGCTGTCAGTGTCATAAATTCTCAAGGCCGAGAATTGGCGTCAGCATTTGTCAACGCACACAATTCAGACGCGGCAGAAGAATCGGCGATCGCTCTAGCAACCACCACATGTACAGACGCCGCGGTGATTTTCACTGACTCGCAAGCCGCCTACAGGAATTTTGCTAAGGGCCATATCTCAACCAATGCCATCAATATTTTGAAATGGCGAAGCACTCCACTTCCATACACTTGTATATTATGGGTACTAGGACACGAGGATCGGCAGGAAAATGAAGTCGCCCACGCCGCCGCCCACGAGCACGTCATACGGGCTGCCCCCTGCCCACAGGACATTCGACCCGTCATTGAAGAGACGGAAGTTGTTCAAAACACCTACTCGTCCCTACTCCAGCATTACAGACTGGAGCGACGAGTTTATACTCCGCCACACCCAAAACTGACAAAAGAGAAAAGCGTGATACTGGGACGCTTGCAAAGCAGCACATACACACATGGGGTACTAATGCACCGTCCCTATCCAACGAAATATAGCTCTATGTGCCCGCTGTGCAGCGTTCCGGACACCCTGGCACACTCGCTTCTTGCATGCCAGTGTATTGTGCCAGACGTATCCTGCAACAACACACGACTCATAATGAAGCAGGACGGACGAACGAAGACCTAACTGAAACGTGGAAGGCTAAGCTCGCCCTCGAGGACCTGAAAGACCAAGAACAACTTGTCACCAGGGCCAAGAGGGCAGTAGAAGCCAGAGGGTTCCTGGACTAAGGAGCCCTCCCATCTCATGGTGACACCGGACATTGCTCGGGGCACTGTTTCAAAAAGAAACGCTTACTTCTTTCTGTCCCCGGTAAGAAAATCATTTGAACTTTTGGTAGATGAGGCCTGTTGAGAGAAGTGAGAGAACCAAGTGGTTATAACCCGCGTTCTTCAGGAGAAAATACTGCCGTGGCTACATGAACAACACATGGGCATCAGTAAAATGAAGGCCTTGGCAAGGTAAGTGGTATGGTGACTGAAAATCGATAGCTGCCTTGAACGAACTGTAAAGAAATGTCACATCTCCCAGAGTGTGAGATCAGTGGTCTAGCCAGCTCTACTGATCCCATGGAAGTGGTGCACTATCAGTTGGTAGCGGGTGCACCTTGAATACACAGAAAAAAAAACAAGATGCTTGTGGTTGCAGCGGATTCGCATTCCAAGTCGGGAGGTGTAAAGATAATGACTCCAGCTACTGTGCAGAAAGCTGCTGCAACTGCAAGGCCACTGCTTGCAGGCTACGGGTTGTCTCATGAGATAGCCATGGACATGAGGCGACAGTTTGCGGCTAAAAATATGTGGATCTCTTGCAGGCGAATGGCATCAAGCATACTTTGCGTCCACTTTATCATCCTCAATCAAATAGTGCAGCACGACGAGAGGTGCAAACTGCCAAACATTCACTGCTGAAACATTCATTGCTAGAGGAGGAGTGGAGGCAAAGTTCCAGATCCTTGCAACACAAAGTTGATAACTTCGTTTTTCGGTTACAGAACTGCGCCCCACACTTCGCTGGTGAGGCACCAGCAGTTGTTTTTCGGTAAAAACTTTGCGCACGCCCCGCCGCGGTGGTCTAGTGGCTAAGGTACTTGGCTACTGACCCGCAGGTCACGGGTTCGAATCACGGCTGCGGCGGCTGCATTTCCGGTGGAGTCGGAAATGCTGTAGGCCCATGTGCTAATATTTGGGTGCACGTTAAAGAACCCCAGGTGGTCGAAATTTCCGGAGGCCTCCACTACGGCGTCTCTCATAATCGTATGGTGGTTTCGGGACGTTAAACCCCACATATCAATCAAACTTTGCGCACAAACCTATCTTTTCTCAAACTAGACATGAAAGCTACGATCAATGTGAAGTACGAGAGGGAAGCGCCAACGCCAATGAATGTAAGTGGAAGCCTAGAGCGTTTTCTGTTTGCAATCTTGCTTTCTTGCCTACTGTTCGGGTTGAACTAGTGAAGTGGCGGCCTGGAAAAGTAGTGAGCGTGAAATTTCCCTTGGTGTTTCTCGGGTACGTTGACAAACAAACATGATTTGTGCATCCCGATCACCCACATTGTGCTTCTTTGAAACATGACGTGTATGTGGAAGGCTGTGGTGATGAAATGTCGTTGTCGCATGCCAGTGATGCTTTGGAAGGGGCAAATAGTTCAGTGAAACCAACAGTGTCATCGCCGTAGCAACCAGCCACCCTTCCTGTACTTCGACGTAGCACTCAGGTGACGCAGCCAGCATATCGACCGATGTACGGCCGACTGCGACTTTGCTCGGGTAGGAGTGTTGTAATCGCGAGCGATGTGTCTGTGATGCTGTCTGCTTCCTTGCTGTTTATTGCGTATACAGCATGTGCGTGCATACTTTGTTGGGAATTGCCTTGTAAAATGCGCCACGACCTGGCTGTGTCGTTCAGTTGTCTTCCAGTCGTCAGAGAAAGTACGTGGTTTTCGAACATTCGCGTCTGCATTACAACAAGTAGGCTCCCTTTAATTGGCTGATGTAGGCTTCTATGTCATAATTCTAACTAGTTTGCAGCGGCTGAGAAATGCTTATTCCTCTGTTGTATCTATTTTTAATACTTAGGGCGAAAAATGACCTCGAAGCACTCACAGGAGATAAACACATATTTCACCAATAAAAAAGAACAAAAAGCATTTAGTAAGGTAAAGAGGTGGGCGAGTTGGATTTGATGCATCGCGTGCACAATCAACACAAAGATGACGGATCACAAGAATAGAAGCAAAGTACGAGCGCTTCGTACTGTGTCCTTATATCCTCGTGTTCATTCCTACTTCTGCTAATTTTCTACAGAATGCATCAAACTGCGACCCAACACGCGTCATGCGCACTCACCCAAACTCATTCACTTTCTCATTGAGCCTTACTTGCAGGGGTCATTGTCTTTCACAAAATAAACAATAGATAATGCGCTCAGTGACGAGAGCTCAGCCTTGTCTTGGTGAAACGTGAGCAGATTGATTAGGTACCGTGTGAATTCAATTTTGCAATTATTTCAGTAAGCAGTAAAGAAAATAGTAAGGTAAGGTAACTGAGAGCTACCCCGCTTCCCCGTATTACAGGTATATTACAGTACATATTACAGGTAACGAGTTGCACGCAGACAAAGCACTAAATATCTGTTTCACTTGACCTTGTATGGACCAATTCGTAAGCGTGTTCCCCACTAACTCCTTTTGGTAATATTTACTTCATCTTATCTAGAATAAATAACTTTTAAGCTTAAAGTAAGCCATACATCAATGCTGCAAAACGTGGAGATATCAGATTTGATTGCGTGTTGTGTCCAATAAAACACTGTCGGGAATAGCCATATACAAATGGTTTCTTGCACACCATAAATTGATTCAACTTGCCTGTGTTGCTGTAATTAATAAAATCTGAAGGTTGGCCCACATTTCGGCAAGCAATAAAAAGAACAGTGCTAAGATGGGCAAGGGTAAAGAAGTGCCTCTCATCATTATATCAAATACTGCAACCGTGGCTTGTACAGCACCTTCATAAAAATGCAAGCACCTTCCTAACAAATTTACTAGTGGACATAGAACAACATAAGCTCTTGCGATGAGTAGTCATGTGCAGGTATGAATGAAGTGATGTGCTATTCCGTATAGTGTGGTTAAAAATTGGACAGAATTCTGTGCGTGTGAACACTTGATTTCAAAGTGCACTTTTGCCGTTGACCCGTCCACAACCATCTTTTCGCTGAGCTAATAGGGGCGAAGCTCCTTACGGTTGAGCAATGTCCCCTGTCCATCGGCGTGACACGCTTGGCACATACCCACTCTAGAGCGGGTACGTGCCACAGGGGATGCGAGATGCGAGATGGTGGTACTTAGAGTGTTCACTAGATGGACGCACAGACGGACGCACGGACGGATGGACAGACATACTAGCAGACAGACGGACGATGAACGGGCGCACGAACAGACGGGTGGATGTACGCGTGGACGAATGGACGGATGGACGCACACACAGACGGACGGACACACAGACGAACGCACGGATGGTCGCGCGGACGGACGGAAGCAAGAACGAACGGACAGACAGGCTGACGGCCGCTTCGCCCCACTCATTACACTCCGTGGATATGCTGTGATTTTTTTGTCTCTGTCCTCGTTTTTTTTTTGCGCACAGTGTAACTACTGTTTCCTTTTACAATCTTTTGCGCCGTATCACGTGGAGCGACGAACTGGCATTAGTGGTGTACCAACCTCTCCACAGCAAGCGAGCTGGAACCGACTAAAAGAGAATGTGCTTGTGGTATATCGGTGTGCTTTAGGACTGTGTTGCTGTGAAGCCTCATAAAAAAAGAGAGCGAGAGAGAGTGCTGCTACTAGTTCAGCCCAGTATTGAGTGTCCGCATAAGAAACTGTCTTTGAAGAAACGCGTTAGTCCTTTATTGAGTGGAATCACTCTAATGAGAGTATAGTGATCTCCAAAGAGCGTTTTCGGGTCTCTCTGGAGAGAGTCATACACGCGGCAAGTGAGGACTCGAAATGAGAACGGAGTCAGCGGACCCTCTCTTTTTATTAGAACGTGGCCGTGTCCCATCGACGCTGCTGTGCATTACGAATGCCAACCTGAGTAGGTGCACATGAGATTTTTTTTGTTAAAATGCTTTTGTATACTGAGCTCGTAGTATTGTAACACACACAAATCAGTCGTAGTGTTGTCTGTTTGGGAAAGCGATAGAATAATCTTGCTCACGTATACAAGTTCACCATAATGTGGGTCTATTCAATATCAACGTGTGTGTGTGTGTGTTTGTGTGTGTGTGTGTGTGTGTGTGTGTGTGTGTGTGTGTGTGTGTGTGTGTGTGTGTGTGTGTGTGTGTGTGTTCAATGAGTGCTGTTTAACACATTACAATATTTGCAGGTGAACCAATATTCAAGGTGGCCTTCAGCGTACCCTATTATTGGTACCCATTCCGAGCTTGTGCTGAACGGATCGAGCAGAATGACAAGGTTTACTATATGTGTGATCCCTAAGAATATGTCAATGACAATAAACAGCTCGTTATTGGGAGTACGTATCACGGCATTTTTATTCAAGAAAGACCACTAAGGGGGGAGGAGGCGAGTAAAGAAGCATGTTTTTTGGAGACAAGAGTGTCCTAGGTGTAAATAAGGGTCTTAATTTTACTCTCTGTGCTGATAATAAAACAGAGTAAAAAGGGTGCTATATATTCTTGCATAACCAAGAAAACAGATGATGGAGGGGGGGGGGGGTCTCTTCAACCTATCTGATATTTCGATATTCATTGGTTATTGTGTGTAGGCTTCCGCTGAATCATCCCATACGTGACGGACATGCATTGATTGTAGGGCACTGAAAAACATTACTCCGAGAATTGAAGCAAATGTATTGATGTGCGCGCGAATCGCCCCTGCAAAACACCACATCCCTCCCCATATTCTACACGTCGTTGTTTAACTAGAAGCTCGAAAAAGATGCTTAATAAGGAGCACAAACTGAAGCTCTGAAACTCATCGCTAATGTTCTGAAAACAACATTAGCGTCCCCATAGCTCTTTAGATCAATGAGAAGCGAGAATTGTTCGCCGCAGCCATTTCGCGGTCAATATTTTGATGTCGAAGCGGCATAGCTGGGAAGCGACAACTGTCGCATGCGAATAAGGAAATAAAGTCCCTGAACCTGCAAACTTAAAAGAAGAAAACCGGCAAAAAGTGATTTGATTTTCTTTCAGATAAAGCATGGGAACACCTCGCATTATCGGTATCCCCGGAATAGGGTTAAATTGGCGGTGCACTGCTATTAATTGTCCCGCTGTCAATGATGCCGCTGTAGCGCATGGCTAAGTTTGTCAAGGCTAATCGAACACGTCCATCAACTATGGGAAGGAAGTGGTCCAACGATTGTCGTAAAAATTCTTCCTCCCTAAAGAAAAACAATGCCTCCGACAGAATCGATAGAAAATCAGAGTAAAAGCACTCCAGAACCAAAAAGAAAGCACGACGACGATGACCTATCGCGACAGCTTCGCACCTATTACGCCACAAACAAAAAGCCTCCACAGCAATTAGAAGGCGTACAAAACAACTATGCGAGCAGCGACCAGATGTGACAAAGCGATAGACACGGCACGGAAACCAGCGTTAACGGTCTTCCAAAACACCTTTGCAATTACACATTACTGCAGCATATACTGGTTAGACTCGTGTAACGAGCAGTTATGGCAAGTGGAAGATGGGGCCATGCCTCAGTTCTTCTGTCTGTACCACGTTGGTAGTACTCTCCATTCAAGACGCCACATCAAGTCACGGGGATGACCAGGCAAACACGAGGCCATTGTCGCGCACTACGAGACATGTCTAAATTGTGCTAGACGGGCTGAAGGAACCAGAGGAAGCCGAAGAGCCGCCGTCATATATACAACACAGCTTTCTAGAATGTCCACATCGGGACAAACTTAATGAGTCGATAAAATGCTACTGCCGTGTAGTAGAATGCAGGCACGTGAAGTGCTTGCGGTGCAGAATCAAGCCGTGCATCTCGTAGCAAATAGCGTATCTTGGTGCCGTTGTCAGCTAGGAAGGAGACGCAGTGCCGAACGCTTTGCCCCAGCGTCTCACATAACTCATCATCCCAGCGTATCTTGGTGCCTGTTAGCGAGTTTCTTGATTGAAAAAATGAACTTCTCACACTGCACAGCCGTTCATTGGCTGCTTCCCGGATCTTGACCTCGAAGGTAGTGCCGGCGGGAGATTTCTTCTGAACGCAGTCAAGAAATGAAAATTTGCAGATTGAGCCTTAGCTAAAGGCGGACTGCGGGTCTCCATGTCCAATGGGAGTCGTCCGTCTTTTATTACTCAATAACAGCGATAGGCATGTTCCAGTAGGAAACACAAATTCATCCTTGCGTGCTTTGCTCCTCCTCGGGTGTATCTCCTGCGCAACGCTTCAATAAGCACCAGCGTCAACGCCAACGTCAACGCTAGTGAAAGTGTTAGCACCCAATTCTTCGCATCTACACATGGTTCTCTTAGTGGGAGAATTGTCTAATTTTTTAAACAATTGTGCTAGCAGCAGAAATGAGTCTACTCTTGAAGGAAGTTGGTGCACTCTAGCTAGACCAGATTGTAAATCTCTGCAAGAGAGCAGAGTAGCTCCCACAAAGATTGTATGAACGCTATTTCAGAAGAGTGACTGCACTCAGGAGAGGGAGCTTGTTTACTCTCGGTCAGAGAGTACCGGCACTCAGTTGAGAGAGTGTGCCGAAGCTGTGCAGCAGAAGAGTTCCCAGCCCTCCTGAAAAGGGAATGAATGATGGAACAAGAATTTACTCCCGCAAAGGAAGTTGTCAGCACCCTCTTGGGACTGTTAGTGTACAGTTCGTAAGAAGGAAAGTATCACTCAAAGAGATGTTTTCTCACACAGAACACTGGATGGACGAAAAAGTTGATGGTCCTACTAGTACGAATTTTTTTTTTATCTTACAAACTTAAGACGGAATCCACAGCATCTTGCACATACATCATTATTGTGTCGTCACGACGTAATACCGTAATGCAATGACTGTGGCAGTTTTACGACCACCTTTTTCGTGCATTGCGGGGAACTATATTGCGTCATGACGACGTAATAGTTTACAGAAATCACCGTGGCAGTACTGTAATGGATATTTTTCTAAATGATGAGGAATGCTAAATAACCGCACAGTTTCCACTGGCGAAATCCAACCATTCAATGTTTCTTTTGTGTTTATGTACAGACAGGGGGTAAATTAGCTCGTATTCTGCCTACGTGTCTACGCATACCGATAACCATAATAGAACTAGCTCACGAATTGATGGCGTCGCATGTACATTTGAGTCCCACGTTTTCAATATTTCAATATAAATTAGTTAAGTGCATCATGTAGACAGGCTGAACAGCCAGGCAGTCGCTATGGACGGCTGTTATGCCTGTAAAAGTACCACGAGCTGTTCTTGTTCTAGTATTTTGTCGTCAAATTGGGAATCGGGGCACGCAGAGGGCAAGAAAAAACGAACGTAGACGTTTCCCGTGGTTGGGACTCAATCTGACGTGATAACGTTAAACAGGTCAATTCGCATAAATTTTAGCAACGGTGTTGATGTCGTCATTGGTGCCGCTGTAAGAATCGTCTGGGCGTTGTCGGTTGTGAGTTAAAAATCGTAATCTTGTCCGTGACTGAAAAATTCAGAAAGACGCAAATGAAACGAACAATAGTTTACGGTGCCGAGCGAGGATTAAACCCAGGCCATCCACGCAGCAAACAGGTGTTCTATCACAAAACCACGATAATAATTTTTCGCCTGAAATGTAATCAATTGTTTGAATGCGCAACGAAAAATAAAACAAATGAAGCATACAAAACGTTCAGTGACGTGGTGACAATAAGCGCTCAAGTGCTACCAAGGAAACACTGAATGCCTAACGCAACGATTGCTGTAGAGCAGCGAGAGGTCTTGCCATCGCGTTACACAGGAAAGGTTGTGGACCAACCATCTCACTAAATTAGGGTAGGTACCGCGAGTCATCTTGCGAATGCAGTGTAAAAAAAACGCCATGTGGATGTCGTGCAGTGAAAAGGACTCTTCAATGCATACTATATTGCGTCGCGAAAGAGTGGAATCACGCCGGCGAAGGTCCTCAAATGAGCAACGAGCGATTGTTTTAAAGACCTACTTACCACAAAGCAATCGGACATACTTATTCTTTATCGTCAGCAGAACCAACAGATAAATGAACTGCTCCGTAGGTTCACCTGTTGTCCCACAGACTCGCAAAGGGCCCTTCGCTGGTTAGCAAAAGAAGTAATTGTGGCGTAGTGGCCAATTAACAGCTGTGCTTGCAGTAGGCGTTCAATGATACTTTGATACGGCCAGTGCTACGCGCGCAGTCGTTGGCTTCCTTAGGGAATGGTTGAGGCATTCACGGAGAACCGAAGCAGGTTAGCAGTTCAGATGGCGATGCGTCCGAGTCCCCATCATGCTATGAGAACTTATACTTGAAAGTGAACCTCAAGCATCGTCCAAGTTTTTTTTTCACCTTTCTCACAGGCAAGCACGCATGCTGGCGTTTCTAATGTGTTACCTGCTTGGATTCCTTGGCGGGAAAGCAATTCTCACGTAAAGCGAAGGAGTCTCTCTGTCCTCCTTAGACTCCTCCTTACCATCTCACGCCATTTCTCCCCTAAACCTCCCCCCCCCTTTCCCCTTACTGTATTGTACTATGTATATCTATGCTATGCGCTAGCATCTCTTTTCTTTTCACGCTATTCGACCTCCCACCATAGTCTTCACTGCCACTTCTGTTTCGCACTTCTTGTTATGCATTAATATACGTGGCCACACTAGGCTTTATTGCCATTCTCCTTTTCATACTCCTCGCTCTTTCAAAATTCCGCTTTGACACGACTTCCCTTTCCCAACTCGTTGCTATGTGATACCATACGTAATTGTACTATACATTTTATTGCTTGCGTGACGTGTCACAGGTATATGCTACGCTTTACTTTTTCCCCTCATTTCACTTGGGTTCACTCTCACTTCTCTTTCCCTCACAATTACGATACCACAACTTCCAAGCCTAGGCTGCACATGCTTTGCTACGCCGTTACAATCCTGTGAGCTTCATTCTTCTTTCGTCCTCTGCCTACTAGCGCAAAGTGGCTCTCCCCATTCTTCTTCTTTCCCTTTTCCGCAACGTTGCATGGCTAGGCTATGTATTGTCTTGCTTGCATCACGCCAATCAGACATGAGATGACGGCAAACGATGAGAGCATGTAGAATAGAATAGGCCGGTACAGTAAAGTGCTGCACATTTGATAAACTATTTCGTGCATGGTTGCTGTCTCCTGTGAGTGGACAGACAGCGTTAGGAATGTGTGCCAGGGAAAAATAATTTTTTACTTTTGTGCTGCTTAAAAATTTAGAGAGTATAGTGATTTCTGCAGCACTATATATATAAGTAACGTGTAAGACCACCGTCTCACGTAAACCGAAATTCTGCTGGGTTGGTGAACCAAGATTTCAACGAAATTCACAATGAGGTTGTTGGTGCGATTTTCCAGAAAAACCAGACTGTCGAACGCATGAAGCTAGTTAGCCCAAAATGTTGAAAAGTGATTCTTAGAGATCTTTATTTTGACTACCCTTTCTCGTTGTCCCAGACTCTTCTGCTCTATTTTCCTGTCTTTCTCTTTCTCAATGAGATGTTAAGCAACAACAGATTTCTTCTCGTTAACCGATGTGGTTAGCCGATGTGGCTGGATTTGTCTTTCTCCCTCTCTTTTTCTCTAACCCTCTACCCCTTCCCCTGCAATACGTATGATCCTTTGAAGAATATAAATTCGCCAAGATCATTGAAACATATGCGTGACTAATCGAAATTATACAAATGATAGCTCTAACTCGCCATAACAAGTGCAATCGTAGAGCCTATAGAGAAAAAAAGAATACAAATGTTGAGTGTGCTCATTTTCATCGTGGAATTTTTTCATTTGACTGCTCAGTCGTATATTTTGCAAACATGTGCAGGAAAAAGCTGCACTCGTTTCACCATATACCAGGTACTCATAAACATGTAAGATAAAAAACCACAGCCATAAATCTCACTCAACGTAGTATGAGGACTGATGGTGACTTCCGGATATGATAAGACACATTGGGTAAGCACACTGACAGTTAAAGGTCACCATGATACCAGAATGATAACGGAGCAGGTGCTTCCTTTTTTTGCACGCTATAGTTGATCGTTACGTATTTAAGTTCAACATGCCACCAGCAGCAGATACGTCCGACTTCACTCAAGTGAACTTGCTTTATTCATTCAAGAAAGGCCTCGTTATTCCTCTTATCATCAGGAATTTTGCTAGTCTAAGAATACCGAGGTATGTATTGCAAGTATTCAAGTCATTCTGGCTTACCGTTTATATTAATAGTGGTTTACAAATTTTTAACCTTATTTAATCCTGTATTGCATTGAAAGGAATCAACGCTTCGTTCATCCTATGTTATTTTTTGCCTTTGATATTGTAACTGATATTTTTAAAGCCATGTCACTCAGTACTGCTCAAGTTTGCGTTTCATATATACGAGAAACACTCGTGATCACATACAACTGCCAACTCCCGTTATTGCCTGGTCTACAAGACAAGGACACTAAAACGCAAAAAAAAAACTTAATCAGCAATCTAGCATTCTTTACACGCTAGGGTGTTTAGGAACTATTACAACCTCTAAAGATAGAGGTGTGAAAATACCCAACCCTACAACATATCTCATATTCGTATTGTCGTTTGGGACGCAAGAACTCGGATATTAAAAATGTATTCCTTAAGGGTATAGAAGACGTGTTAAAACGACTATTGAATCGCTAGTAACGACTCCCAGTTCCCATTCGCGCATGCTACGATGCACGTAGTAATGCTACTAAAGCACGTAGGGCACGGTGCAAGATACAAACAAGTCACAAAAAATGTTTCAGTTTACAGAAAACCTTGCTGGTAAATCGGTGCCAGAGGATTTCAGTAATTGATAAAACATCAGGCTTCGTTTCACGAGGGCTTTGTATATATATTTTTTGTATCACCACGTAGAGCAAGCTTCCGTTATTACGCGCACGTCATCTGTCTTTTCCTAAACACGGCAACTCTGTTATCCTTAACACAGCATGGCTCTGTAACTCAGACAACAGCGTTTCCGTTATCTCAAAAACCGAAATATGGAGTCACCTTAGAACGAACTGACCCTCAATTATTTCGTTATTGAATGAAAGCACAGGCTTTTAAAACTCCTGTCACCTTAGAGGAAAAACTTCGACGCAATACGAAGCACAGAAAGAGAGTAACATGAAACTATTTTCCCGTGTTTGGAGGTGCTCAAGCGTCTAAAACTTTTTAAGTGCTTGCCAACTATCCTAGCAACAAGTTTTTCTAGGCACTCCTGTCAGCGGTTGTATTTTTCTTTACATTTTTGTCGTAACTCATAGTAGAAAACGGGTCATATCGTCTAGTGGATGGATCTGTACTTGACTGGGCTGCTTTTTTTTATTATCTTAAAGTAAATGTTACTGTTTTACAAATTATAAATTACAGTTAGTGTTGGAGGTAACTTAATTTGCAAAAATAACGAAAGTTTTTGTTAAATTGTGGGCAGATGGGGTCCCTAAGTATTGTGAAAAGCTGATGTTTCATACGACAGTCGAGGCTTTTTATGTTTTAAAAGCAGCACGTTTCATCGTATTCAATGTACACACCAAGAATTGATGTTCCGTATCGCATGTGTGTTTGTACGTTTCACATTGCTGCTCCACCTTGCACTATAATGCTGTCTGCATCTACTGTGCATACAGCACTCCTGCTGCATCAATCTAAATACATAATGTCAACCCATTCAACAAAACATGGCTTGATTTGTTTGAACGAATTAAACAGATTTCGTTAACCGGCTTTTGACATTATGAAGGTCCTGAGACTGCCAATTCAGCACTTTGTTTACTCCTGAATGGAATGTGGACAATAAAAAGTTATTAAGACATTTCCGTTGAGTTACAACGTACACACTCCCGATTCTCGGCATATGTGTACGGCCCTTGGTGTGCTCATTCCCATAATTCTGGAAACCAGGGGCCGTGTGCTACAGGCATTGCCCGACTGGCTCTCATCCCGTCAGCTGTCCGCAGCATCATTTCCAGAAATTCTTGTTGCTATCATAAAGAGAATATAACATTTGAAAAACGTGAAATGGCCCACGACAAATGTTATTATTGTATGTGTTAGTGTGAAGCGATCGATGCATTAAACATGGCAATGGAGAAAAAAACACGACCGAACAAGCAGCGCCAGCTAGCGTAATGTTTGCTTGCGCTTTCACACTTGTCGCGCTAATTTCGTGCGCTGCTTAGCACAGGCATTATGTGATTCTTTGGCCTCGCGTGGACGAGTTGTCGATCTTAGTGCTTGTATAGCATAGACAGCTGTCCTGCCGAACTATACAGGCTCAGCTACACCTTCATCTATATCGGTGTAATATACACTTCGCGGTCCCAACAAAATTATCGTCGGTAGTGGTCATGTGCTAATTGGAATATCGGAGCGCTTCACGGCTGCTAGGCGCTGCCACCGGCTGTAAGCACCTTCGTGCAAGCGCTGTTTCATATTGGACAGCCGTAATTATAACTGGTTGGGTTTAATTGCGACACCCAAAAAGTTCGTTAGCGTGCACTCAGAATCTAAATACACGGGACTCGAGCATTTTCACCACCATTCAAAATGGGTCATTCCACGCCAAATTTTCCAGCCATTTTGGCGACCATCTCAAATGTATTAGAGAATAATACATCTGATATACTGCATTGCGGACAGTAAATTGCTAGAATATTTCGAACAGCAAAAAAAAAATGGTCACATTGGTGCTTTCTGAACTTCCTAGAATGTCGTCCGGGTGTTGATTGAAAAAAAAAAGCATTTATTTTAACGGTACCACTCTTTCTTTCTGTACCAAATTTAGTGTGCATGTTACGTAAAAGTAATTGTGTAAGGTGTTTGAAGTTCTGTAATATTAATGCAACTTTTCTGCCTCATGCGCCTCCAAGATTTCAGTTAAAATGTGTTATGTTCGCATTTTTTCTGTTGCAATACTGCACTTTGTATGAATATCTGAAGAATGAATACTTACTCAAAAAAGATATATTTTGTAGAAAAAATATAATTTGAGCGCTCAAATTGTTGAAATATACAAAAAAATATCACAAATTTCACAAAATTTACATATTTTTTTATATTGAGAAGCAATTGGCACAATGTGGTGGTTCAGATAAAATTCACCTTTAGACCTAACTCAAAAGCAAATGAACAGTTCTTTTTATGTGGCAAGTTTTATCAGTATATTTTTTGTTTTAAGGAAGAAAATAATTTTTGAGTTTCCCATTGACGACTATCTTTCCATTTGGTCATACCACAGCTTTTGCCTTGAAGTTCCCTATTGCCATCAGTATGAAACTTCAAAAAATATTTTCTTCCTTAAAACAAAAAATGTAATGATAATACTTACCACACAAAAAGAACTGTTTATTCGCTTTCAAGTGTGGTCTAAAGGTGATTTTTAACTGGACCACTACATGGTGCCAATCACGTCTCAATATGGACCAAAATGTCGATTTTGTGAAGTTTGTGATTTTTTCCCGTAAATTTCGACGACTCGAGCAGTACGAATGTTTTTATCCCATCGTGGTCTTTACCGACTCACAAACAGCAGCACGGAACTACCTGAAAGGCAGCGTCTCCACGGTGGCGATTAGGCTACTAAAGCGCATGGACAATCCTCCTCCCTACACATGCATCGTGTGGATTCCGGGTCATGATGGTCTCGAGGGAAATGAAGCGGCACACACCGCAACTCGCGAATGCGTCAACCGGGCATTGCCATACGAGATCCGAGGCACCTCCCACTCAACAACAGAATCAGAGGCAAGAGAAGTCATACCACTAACGTACCATGCATTACTGCAACATTATCGGCTCCAACGCAGGTTATGCCCTCCGCCACATCCAAAACTCACAGGAGACGAAGGGACTCACTATAGGCGTCTTCAAAGCAACACGTTCACCCACGACGTACTATTGCACCATATGAGGCCAACGTTGCACAGCTACATCTGCCCTCACTGCAATATGGCAGACACTCTGGCGCGCCTCCTACTGCAGTGCAAAGTAAGCGTCCCAAAAATACGAGCAGCAGCACCAGATGCGGACCAAGACCTCCTCAGTGAAGCGTTGGAGGCTGCGCTCTCCCAGCTGGACCTGGTCGAGCAGCGTCAACTCGTCGCTCGAGCTCAGTGGGCTGTCCAAGCCAGAGGGTTCCTGGAATAAGGGACCCTCCCACTTTCACTCACAAGCTTCTTTCAATAAATGTTTTCTCTCTCTCTCTACAAGGTATACCTTCTGTAGAGTAAGTATTCATTGTTCCGATATTCATACAAAGTGCAGTATCGCAACAAAAAAAGTGCAAACATAAAACACTTTGGCTGAATTCTCGGAGACGCATGAGGCAGAAAAATTGCATTACTATCACTGAGCTTCGAACACCTTACACAATCAGCTTTACTTATCATGCACACAAAATTTTGTTCCGAAAGAAAGAACAGTACCTTTCAAATAAATGTTTTTCAGTCAACACCTAGACGAAATTCTAGGAAGTTCAGAAAGCACTGACGTGACCAAAACTTTTTTCCGTCCAAAATATTCTAGCAATTTACTCTCTTCCGTGCAGTAAATCAGCACAATTTTTTTCTAATACATTTGAGATGGTCACCAGAATTGCTCAGACGTTTGGCGTAAAATGACCCAAATGCGGCCGCCGTGGCCGGAATCCTGCGGACTTCGGGCCAGCAGTTGAACACCATAGCCACTAGACCAACGCGGTGGGCGAATTCGGTGGCAGACCGGCTACCAGTAGTCATCAGATATGAGAGCAATGCGAAAACCAGGAGAGGAATCCCACTGCAGTCATGCCAAACACGCTTCTAGTCGTTTTTTTTGCAAATAGGGTTCGCATAAAACAAGAAAATCAAGGTACGGATGCTTATAGTCGATTTCGAGCTTAGGACTGATGTGACCGAGGAGCGGGGTACAGGTGCACCCAGGAACCGAGGAAGGAGATAGTCTTGGGAGGTTTCATGCTCACACAAATAGCACACGATTTATTTACATATTTACACCGGGTATTCAATAGACTAGGCGTACAGGTGCTCCTTCGCACACGAGAGGGCCAGTGAAGGCCAGAGAGAGAGAGAGAGCGAACAGCGCACACTGTTACGTTTGGCGCGGCAATTCGTCTGGGCAGACGCCATTGTGCGCAAGCCGCGGTCTGCTAAGATGCTTTCAATCCCATCGGCGCCCAGTCTGCAAGACGCTGTCCTGTAGATGTTCCAGGTAGCAGTCGGGTCTCAACAAAAACTTCGCGAGACAAGCCTTTCGTTAAACGGGCTCGACCAACGTGGGACGGCGCCAATGTGGAGGTTCTTTTGGAGTCAACCTTTCGACTCGGCTGTTGTCACCGACGCCAAATTGCAACAAAAGCACCGATAGCCCGGAACCATGGAAACACCCCAAAGAAGCCGTTCTCAGGGTTCGAGCGTTTGGACTGCCATGTTCGGGAGAGTTCTGGAAACCTGTAGCTGAAAGCAGCGATGGACCGTTGCTGACGTTCGGGTCAGCGGCCATCTCCCCGGAGGAGCTCCGATTTCCCTCTCGGGACTCCACCTCCTCGCCCTGCGGTGCCTTCCAGGCGTGGGCTGGGGGCGTCATTGTGAGGTGCGCTCGTGCCACCATTGGAACTTTTCACCCAGCCAAGTGGTGCAATATCTGCACCCTTTCTGATGGGTAAACCACTGAGACTTCGTCACCTGATTTGTGGCAAGAGTGGTCACCGCCCTTTTTGGACCTCCATGTAAGGAGATGGCGGGCTATAAAAGCCGCGGCATTTTATAAATAAGCGGGGAATCATGAGCTGACTCTTTGTACATAGCTGATTCTGTGCTGAATCTCTGTACAGGCCCATCTTTATAGTATCATGTAAATAAACCTTCGTTCTATCTTTCTTACGAACGCGTCTCCTCACTGGCGAATATCAGCAATGTTGAAGATGGCGGTGTTGCGAAGCCACCTCCGAAATCCCACCGCTGACCTCCACTGTTGCGAAAGCGGGCCGATCCCGCCGAAGCCACCACTGTTGCGAAAGACGGGGACGCCAACATGGTCCCGAAGGCGCCACTGCTTTCAACTCCGCCGGGAAGGTCACCAGCCGTTTGGTAGCGTATGTTTATCAGCTCGCGACTGCTTCTGCGCAGAGCTGATAACACGAGCGGACGAGACGACGGTGAGTTAAACAAGGTTTATGTACAGCATATATACAGAGGCATTACAAATTCGGCACTGGGGCCGACAGAGACTCGAAGAGCCGAGCTCTCCTCTCTAATACATAGGTCAACTTTTCGCCTAAGACCGCCGATCCACACACATGTCGGCTCTCCGACATGGGGACTCCTCTCTCATAGGACCGCCGATCGCGACGCGCCGCAGGGCTTCTTTTATTTACACCGGGTCCAACCAAAATGTCCAATCAGAAGCGCCGCTGGTCGTCAGGGCAGATTCCTCCAATGGGGTTGCCGCGCCATGCGTCAGACCACCAGACACGAGGACGCCGGCTCGCTGTCACGTGCGCAGCTGACTCAATGCACGTGGGCCAGAGGGGCGCCGCGCGTGTTCACGCCGTCGAGTTGATCGCGCCAGGCGGACTGCGGGCTGGCCTTGACCCAGATTGCCTTTTTCAGAGGCACGGACGTTTGACGAGGACTCGCTGGCATAACAGCGGGGAGCCAGGTACCCTAATGAAAACCCTCCGTACATGCCATCATCAACCTTCGAACCTCTAACAACTGGTTGACAGTGATGAGAAGGACCTCGCGACATGGTGCTGTGTTGCGGTGAGTACTTTCCCCTTGCTTTGACTTTCCGGGCTTCATTTTGCGAGTGTGAGTTGATTAGAAGTCAGTTTGATTGTGAGGTAGGGAGATCACCTAGTTTGAGTATTGAGTGAATAATAGGAATAACCTAATTATGCGTGAGACGCAGGAACAAAGTAAAGCAGCAATCATGGCGTGGAGGTCAATGCTTAGAGAGGAACTTTTGGCTGTGAGTAAGCATCTAGGCATTGAAGTGGAGGATGGAATGGGCAGCACACTGATTGTAAGGCTGATCTTGCAAAAAGCCAGTGAGGAGGAGTTAAAAAACGTGCTAGAGACTTTCAATAAGCAGAAAAAAGAAAGAAAAGAAACTGAAAGAAGGGATAGCGAAGAGCGTGAGCGAGCGCTCGACCTAGAGATTGAAAAATTGGAAAGGAAAGTCGAGAAAATGAGACGCAAGATTTAGCCATCCGTCAGTGTAGCACACGAGAAGTGCGAGAAAAATTAAGTGAGGTGCAGTTTATAGCCGTTGATAAGGCTAGCGCGTTTAAAGACAGCAGCAGGTTCGATGAAGAACCCAATTTGAGTGCTGCGAAAGATGCTGCACTGAGTAGAGAGGCTGACGAAGGCCAGAGCGAGTGCGATGAGATGCTGTGGCAGTTAACGGTCAGCAAAACAGCTAGGATAGCTGTAGAAAAGCTGGTACAGACCTCAACTGAGGTTGTCGTGACAGTGGATCTTGCAAACAATGTAGAAGTAGACAAGGACACCAGAGAAAGCTCAGACGGAGCGATAGAGAGTGAGGATAACAGCGCAATGTCAGATAGCACCCAGGAAGGCGAGCGAAGTTTTTCGAAAGGAAGCAGCTGCCTTGTTACGAAGTCTGTTAACCTGTCCGCCAGTCTAGAGTGTGAAAGAGATGATCTTTCTGAAAATCATTTATACTGCGTGGGTGAGACAGTGACAAAAGCTGTAAGAGGACTGGCGAGCTTGAGAAACGAGCGAGAGGTGTAGAGACGAGTCTCAAGAAGTGGTGCAGACGAAAGAGACGTCAGAGAGCAGCAAACGAGACAAAAGACAGCACACGTGTAAAAGAAGGTTGGAAACCTGACAGCGTAGCAAGCATACCTAAGAGTTTTGCTGCAGCGTCAAAATTGCTCCGCATGCGTCTGAACCGCTGCACGAAAAAAAGAAAAGAAAAGTGGGTTCTTCGCGAAGGCATTCCCGTGTAAGGTGTCGGTATTTCAGTTCTATCAGCCCGTTTCAGGTCACGCGCGAGTACAGATTTAGCACAAGTGAATCGGACCAACATGACAACAATGCCAAGAAATTGAACTGCCGAAGTGCTATGGAAGGTAGTGCAGAAGCGCCCTTGAGTAAGTAATACCGCCGATGACTCAACCCGCGACCAATTTCGAAGCAATGAGGGAAAGGTTGGTCAGAGACGTCACCGTAAAAGGAAGAAGTGAACACGCGCGACAAAACGAAGAGGTGAAAGAAGTGGCACACTGCCCGGCGAAAGAAAGATGGGTAGATCATTTGCCAGTTCAACGAAAAGGTCTTTGTGCCGTGCAGTAAGGCGCCAGCGGCGAAGTGGTAATCCACAGCGCGCATCCTCGCGACTAAATTCGCGGCAGAGGTTTATGGCTTAGCGTGGCCAATTGTTTAGAATGGGTCCTAGAAGAAAGGCCACAGAAGCTAAGCACCGCACGGGAGCAAGCCCAAAGAGGGCATAGCCTTTCTTTCCCACGTATTGCTCGGGTCCCTCCTCCCGATGGACAGAAGTCGGCTGAAATCGCGAATGAGGCGTAACGCTGCAGTTCAGCTGGTAGCACGTACACCGTGTAGTCTCAGGCGTTCTCGAAGTCCTCCAAAACCACGACCACCGCGTGTACGATTGAAGAGTAAGGGACAGCTGTAAGCTGGAGATTGCGACGCAGGAATTTTTGAAGGGCAAGTGGTTTTGTATGTTTGCTTATTTTTGGTTTTAAAATATTATTCTTGTGTCGTCTCCACGACTTGTTTGTTTAGATAGATTTTCACTTCAAGATTTCTCGTAAGCGTTAAGAGTTCTAAGTTGTTAAGCATTATGCGGAAGCAGTGACCCACAGCAGTCGGCCGACTGCGTGCAATGAGTTTTTCTTTGATATAAGTACACGTTAGTCGAGAATGAAGATTTGTGCGCCCCGCTAATTTGGAAATCGTGGAAGCGTTCTACAGCGAAGCAGTGTTCAGTATGCATCCTATCTTTTGTTATGTAGCGCGAGGTTGTACACTATCTTGAAAGGTTAATGAGCATTTATAAGGAGTGATTCAGAATAAAACTAGAGGTGATATTTGAAATTATTATGTTTAAAAACGTTTGGTACATGGTTTTTAGCAAAAAACTTAGGCAATTTTTGTTAGATGCTCCTGAAGTGTGTAGCATGTATGCAGTTATTTTCATTGTGTACGTGTCGTTCTTTGTAAACATTTACGTTCAGATGCGTGTTTAGTGATGCCTAGGTTATATGAATATGACTTATAGCTAGGTGTGTTTTAGTATGTTAGCGCTCTTTGGATGAGAGCAAGATTTCGTGCTAGGGCGCATAGCGAAATCCTGTGCGTTCTTTAAAGACATATGGGCTGACGTGAGGCTACATTCAGCATACGAGGGTGTAGTGCGAGTGGTTTATTGCCTTTATTTTGTTATTTTAGTGAGTGCTTTGATATCACGTGATCTCTTGAATTTAGCGTTGCGCTTTACCTAACGTTAGGGTTAAGAATACTTTTCAAGGAGTTCAGAGACGAAGTTTGGTTTGTTGCGAGAAAGCTTTCGTTGGCGTCAGGGTGTCCTACAAGTAGGTACTCACGGCTACGCCTTGAAAGTATGTAGTTAGTAAATGAAGAATGCGTGTCTGGTTTACGCAGCATTCACGTGAGCACAATAAAGTTAGTCATGAAGTTAGCAGTTATTAGTTGCAACATAGTAATGTGGATGGTAGGAGCTAGGTTAGCTTTGAAAGAGGTTGTTTATTGTTGTCTGGGACCAAATTTCATTTGCCATTGCTTGTTTTTTGCACGAATAACTGGTCCATATTAAGTAAGGATCTCCACATCCATGATTGCTGTATCTTTGGTGGCACAAAATTTTGTAAAACTTTTAGCGTACGGGTTTTTCATTTGTTTGTGTTTGTTGAGAAGCCTGGAGGGTATTGAGCGAGTCCAATGCACTTGACTGGAACAAGGTATTCTATTGTGTGGTTCGTTTTGCTATTGCAAATCATTGTGAAGTTCAATGGGAGTTGGTTGCAAGTTCGCAGCTGGAGGTTCCAAGCCAGGCCATCGTCCTCGTCACCAGCGTTTCTCTTCGTGCCCACTGGTTAGAAGCGCTGACTAGCCGACATTTTCCGGGCGGTGGAGGAGCTGTTACGTTTGGCCCGGTGATTCATCTGGGCCGACGCCATTGTGCGTAAGCCGGTCTGCTAGGATGCTTTGTACCCCATCAGCGCCCAGTCTGAAAGACGCTGTCCTGTATATGTTCCAGGTAGTAGTCGGGTCTCAACGAAATCTTCGCGAGACAAGCCTTTCGTTGTACGGGCTCGACCAACGTGGGACGGCGCCAATATGGAGGTTCTCTTGGAGTTAACCTCTCGACTCGGCTGTCGTCGCCGACGCGAAATCGCCACAAAAGCACCGACAGCCCGGAAGCATGGGAAGGCGTCGAAGAAGCCGTCCTCAGGGATCGAGCATTTGGACTGCCATGTTCGAGAGAGTTCTGGAAGCCTGTAGCTGAAAGCAGCCATGGACTGCTGCTGACGTTCGGGTCAGCGGCCATATCCCCGGAGGAGCTCCACTTTTCCTTTCTGGACTTTACCGCGTCTCCCTGCGGCGCCTTCCAGGCGTGGGCCGGGTGAGTCATTGTGTGGTGCGCTCGTAATACTATTGGACCTTTGCGCCCAGCGAAGTGGTGCAATATCTGCACCCTTTCTGATGGGTGGACCACTGAGACTTTGTCACCTAATTTGTGGCAAGAGCGGTCACCGCCTTTTTCGGAGCTCCGTGTAAGGACACGGTGGGCTATAAAAGCCGACACATTTTGTAAATAAGAGGGGAATCATGAGCTGAATCTTTGTACATAGCTGATTCTGTGCTGAATCTCTGTACAGTCCCATCTTTCTACTATCATGTAAATAAACCTTCGTTCTATCTCTCTTACGAACACATCTCC
Source organism: Rhipicephalus microplus (assembly GCF_013339725.1). Classification (NCBI taxonomy): domain Eukaryota; kingdom Metazoa; phylum Arthropoda; class Arachnida; order Ixodida; family Ixodidae; genus Rhipicephalus; species Rhipicephalus microplus. Next base: position 74,152,805 of record NC_051175.1, on the reverse strand, counting down.
TCGCTGGCGAAGATCAGCAATGTGGACGACGGCGGGGAGCCAGCTACCTAAGAGAACCCGCCGTACATGCCATTATCAACCTTAGCACCTCTAACAACACCCGACGCTCCTATATAACCCCTGGTTAGTGCACCGACGCCGATTTGCGTTCCCTGCAGCGGGGGAGACGCGCCATAGATGCCACCGGGAGTGGCCGCGTTTCGCAAGTGCTCCGGCAAAACTCCTGTTTCTTACTGTTTAAGTCATTCAATGGCAACTTGAACAAATGTGAAGCTGTCTACGGAATCGACCGCATCATCTGAAGTGATTTCAAGTGAGTGCTTTGCAGTTCGTATCCACGAAGATCGACTTTTTGGCAGCGTTCGACTACCTCGGTGGGCCTACCGGCTAGGCCTACCGGCTAGGCCTACCATCATCGTCATCCACGAAACAGAGGGAGAGGAGCTTCCCTTCGCCGAAGCTCTCGACGATGATGAAGACAGCTGGCGTCAAGTGTATGCTAGGGCCAGAAAGCCCGCTGCATCCCCGAAGAAATCGACGCTTGAAATCAACACTTAGCACGAAGAGTCACAGAAAGCTCTCCCATCGACTCGTCGCACTGCCCCCAGACCCCCTCCACTTCCTGCGGACGACTGCAAAATGGTTCTGCGAATACGTGGAGGCCTCAGCTGTCCTGACACTCCACTTCCGAAGCTCATCCATTCCGTCCTAAAAGTGGCAGCTCTCACAAGCTCCCTACATGACCAATACCGCTTTAACTCTGTAAGCAACATTCTGCTCATAAGCACACCGGACTAGGCACGTACGGAAGCATACCACCGTATCAAATCCATCAAGATGGACGAGCGCAGCTTTGAAGTGGTCCCCCACATTACCGATCTATCGAATACCTGCCGAGGGGTCATCCTTAATATTCCCATAGAACACACATCTGAAACCATTTTGTCTTGTCGAGTCTGTTGGACTATGACAGACTAGGCCTCATCCTGACCGGACGTCGCATGGGTTCCACAACGTCCATCTTGGTCACCTTCAGAGGTACGCGCGTGCCTTTCTACATAAGTTATCAGGGTGGCATTACCAGATGCGTATCCTATCGTCATAAGACGGAAGCTTGTAATCTCTGCCGCAAACTTGGCCACAGACCACACATATGGCCAGGCACCCCTCAGCCTTTATGTCCAATGTGTGGCATTCCGAACCCGCCCCTTGATCACGAATGCGAACCTAAGTGTGTGGTGTGCAACATATTGACCACCCCACCGGCTCGCCCCAGTGCCCACAGCTCTACAAGCCCAAACCAAAGCACGCACCGTCAACTTTCCAGCAAGATGCAGCTCCCTTCCTCGACCCAAGCCCATCTTTCAGGAACGCTCCTAGAGTAGATGACGCTCACCCAGTATCACAAGACAGCAAAGCCAAAAAAGCCGCAGCTGCAGCCGAAGCCGCAGCAAAAGCATTCATCAAGACCCCAGCCCTCGAACTGGCCCTGGACACGAGGTGAGCTGGGCTGATGTAGCCTCCCCTGAAAGCTCCATTCAAAAGCAGCTCAAACTATTGCAGGATGAGATTGCTAAATTAAGGGCAGAAAATGCAAAACTGCGCCTAGAGCTTCAGTCCTTCAAACAACCATGTACCTCCCCACACCTCCCCGCCTCATCTTTCACCCCTACGCCTATCTCGCCAGCACCAGCTCCTCTCTCAACCACCCCTATAGCTAAGCACCCCACTCTACCACTTGTGCAAAAACGAAAAGTCTCGACTCTCACATTGTCATTCGATGAGCGAGTAGACCAAGTCGAAGCGAAAGTAGAGAAGGTTGACAAAGAGAAAGAAAAAGTAACCAAACTTGAGGAAAAACTAGACAATTTTATTACCTTCTCCACAGCTTCCTTGCAGAAGCTAAATGAATCCGTGGCCTCGATACAACAAGCCATGTTACCGATGCAACAAACCCTAGTTAGAGTCACGCAGTGGATCGACACGGTCCACGCTAACCACCCAGAGCTTGCCCAACCTAAGCCAAATCAACTTAGCGAAAATGGCTCCTCGTAACCGCACTGAACTTTGTGTATGGAAATGGAACTGCAGGGGGTTTTGCCGAAAAAAAAGCAAACATCCTGCAGTACATCAGAGTACAAACTACCCCTCCCCCAATTATTGCGTTACAAGAAACAAATGGTGTAGTGCAGCTGCCAGGTTATAGAACTCATCAAAACCCGGCTGATGCCAAACCAAACACTGCTGTCTTAACTCAGATGCACCTTACAGTTACCTATTCGAAATTTGCTGACATTGACAATGAGCACGACTTTCTCCAAATACTACCTGATAAACTTAACTCGCCATTCTTATACATTCTTAACGTATATAGTAGACCACAAGAGCAAAGGCACCGCTTCGATTCCCTATTTGCCCGAGCTACATCCTCGGCAGGCAAACACACCCTCCTCATAGTGGGGGATTTCAACGCCTTCAACCCAGCGTGGGGTTACACCGCATCTACACCGAAAGGTAGAGCCCTCTGGTCCCATATTCAGGCACATCGTTTTACGCTGCACAACGTCCCGGAGGAGCCTACTCGTTTGGGGAACAGTTTGAACAAAGATACATCCCCCGACCTTACCCTCACTCACAGTGCCCCCACAGTGGTTTGGACTAACACCCAAACTAATCTTGGCAGTGATCATTACATTATTAGCATTACTTTACAACTAAAACACAGACCAATTGCACCTAAACCACTGATGCTCACAGAATGGGACAAATTTAGAGAGACCCGCAACAGCACTGCTCCCTAACGTATTGCAGACCTTACCGAGTGGACTGAACAGCTTCAAAAAGATGTTGAAATTCACACGAGAACTCTACCCCCTGACCCCCCATAACTACTTTCGACTCCAAGCTTCTCCATATGTGGGAAGCAAAGCAGTCACTTCTGCGACGGGGGAAACACCAGCGCCACAACAGGAAACTCCGCTTCAGGATAGCGAAGCTAGACCAACATATCGAGCGATACACGACTCAATTGGCGGCACAACAATGGGGTAAGCTTTGTGAAGGAATGCATGACCACCTCAGTAATAAACGAACGTGGCAACTTCTTAGACATCTGCGAGACCCCAGCAATTCTCGTGCACGACACTCACGCTATCACTAAACTGTTACACGAGCACAGTGACTATTCAGGACAGCTGTTCGATAACCTCCGCACGTTGCATTTACCTCAATTACGTAAGAATTCTATACCATCTTACACAGAGAAACCTAATGAGTCATTAGATGCGCCGAAAACGGAAGAGGAAGTTAGGCACGCCCAAGCAACACTATGTACCACGTCGGCTTCAGGCCCAGACCGCGTTAACAACAAATTACTTAGAAGTCTTGACCCTATTTCTATTGAAGCTTTGACTGAGTACTTTAACGACTGTTTTGACACCTTCCACCATCGTGGAAAGATGCCAGAGTCATACTTATACCTAAAATGAACAAAGCTCTCTTGTTAGAAAATCTGAGGCCCATTTCCTTAACATCGTGTCTCGGAAAGACTATGGAGCATGTTGTTCTTGCATGCCTCCAGAGACACGTGGAGGATAATGGACTACTGCTTCCAGAAATGATTGGTTTTAGGGCCTCACTTTCAGCGCAAGATGCGATGCTTCATTTTCAACACGACATCATAACTCCTAACCAGAGCGAGGATACTCAGGCAATCCTTGGTTTGGACATACATGGAGCATTCAATAACGTAGCCCACTCAGCTATATATGCTGGCCTCAACTGCATTTCTTGTGGCGCTAAAATGTACTCTTACATCAAAAGCTTCCTCACAGACCGCACAGCTACATTAACATTAGGACCAGAACATTCCTCACCCTATACACTAGGCAGCTTCCGAACACCTCAAGGGTCAGTGCTCTCTCCAGTCCTTTTTAATCTGGCTATGCTACCGATACCCAACGCGCTTCAACGTATCCCTGACTTGAACTTCTCCATATATGCTGATGATATCACCTTATGGGTAAAAGGAGGCTCAGATGGACAAGTTCAAGACACCCTACAAACAGCTGTAGATATAATAACAGCACTAACATCTCAGATGAATCTCTATTGTACCCCGAGTAAATCGGAGTTACTCCTTCTACCAGCTCATCGTGGGAACAGACACGTTCCAACGATCGAAGTTCACATAAATGGGTGCCTCATTCCTAGAGTATCACGCATTCGTGTGCTAGGTTTATTTATCCAAAACAACCAACTTAATACGCACACAGTCGAAGCTTTACGCAATACCGTTGAAAACACCCTAAGAATGATAGGAAGAATCTCAGGGTAAAATGGAGGGCTCCGAGAGTCAGAGCTACTTCGTATAATACAAGCTTTTGTGATTAGTAAAATCACATATACCCTCACTTACCTTTACCTTAAATTAGCAGAGAAGGAATTGGTCAACACCCTCCTCCGCAGAGTTTACAAATACGCACTAGGGATTGCAATAAATACCTCTAATGTGCTACTCCACCAGACAGGAGTTATAAATACCCTATGTGAAATTCGTGAAGCCCATTTAACAGCTCAATACGCAAGGCTCACGACCACTAGCGCAGGTCGCCACATTTTATCGTCTACCCAAATTAACTCTGCCTCACTCACCAATGCTAAATACAACACGCCCCAAAACACGCACAAACAATTACTCATACTGCCCCTTCCTAAAAACATGCATCCAACATATCACACTAAGCGTAGAATCCAAAGAGCAAAATTTCTTCAGAAAAAAGTGCATGGAGCCAATGACGTGCTCTATGTCGATGCGGCAGAATACCCTTTCTCCTCATCCTATGCCCTCTCTGCTGTCGACTATAACGGCAAGGCGCTCCCAACAGCATCCGTCGCTGTCAACTCTTCGGGGGAGGAAGAGGAGACTGCCATCGCTTTAGGTCTATCCATCCCCAATATCACTATGATTGTAAGTGACTCCAAAACTGCCATGCGCAACTTCAGCGCAGGTCGCATCTAATCAACTGCCCTTTCAATTCTTGAGAAACATCCTCCCACGCAAGACGTTGCTCTCATATAGACGCCCGCACATGCGGGGTTGAGTGGCAATAAGGCGGCTCATACCTGTGCTCGAGGATTGACCGGCCGAGCGCAGGCCTTTGATGGCGTCTTAGACCACGCGGCCTTTTTCAGCGCGAGAGATCGTCTTTTGACCTTCCACGATATAACAAATCACTACCGCCTACAGCGCACTATGTACCCCCCCCCCCCCTTTACATCATGGAGCTTCGCGCTACCATGAAATACTATGTCGCCAGCTACAGACGCGTACGTTTACTACCCCATCTTTTCGCCATCTTATACACCCTGCAATTACCCCTCCGCTTTGTGCATTTTCTGTCAACAAAGAGCTAACCAAGACCATATCATGTGAGGGTGTACTCGAAACCCACCACCCAATTCTCTACACATTAATAATATGGAGCAGTGGGAGGCTGCTATGTGCAGCTCGGCGCCCGAGGTCCAGGACCAGATCTTGGATTGGGCCAAGAGGGTAGCGGAGACCTACGCTGGGTAGGCTCCTCTGGCACTCCACCACCGCACCTTTCCCTCTTGGGATAAAGTTTTTCTCCTCCTCCTCCCTGCAGCGCGCACAGACACCGCGTGCGTTCCTGCAGGACGCGTGCCGCATTCGGACGGTACGCCAACGAGCGTGTTTGGAGGCCATGTTCTTGCTCTGCCGGCCATAACAGGACGTTAGGTGCTTCGGAAAAACACATACAGTAACGCACGTGTGGACGAACGGCACACATAGCAGCGCAGGGCGCACCGTGGAAGGCACACTTTCAGCGCGTGAACGTGTCGCTCCGCGAAAGTTCGACGACGAGAAAAGAGAAGAAAGCGCGAAGGTTGCTGCAGCCAGCAATAGCGCAAAGCAGCCGGCGTGTGCTTCCACATTTCATTTAGCACTAAACGGCTCAATACGTACGGTGATAACACTTGACACAAGAGACAAACACCCACGAAAAAAAAAACCGAGCACTTGCCTGCACCATTCGTGATGACAGGATCATTGACCACCAGCAATGGCGCATAATTTACCGCCACGCCGCCACGGCATGTCAGAGCCTCGATGTATCCGTTTTAGAGAGCACACAGCCGCTTTGAAATGCGAAGCATTTCTTAGTAAACTTCAGCGACTTTGAACGTTTCCATCCATCCATCCATCCATCCATCCATCCATCCATCCATCCATCCATCCATCCATCCATCCATCCATCCGTCCGTCCGTCCGTCCGTCCGTCCGTCCGTCCGTCCGTCCGTCCGTCCGTCCGTCCGTCCGTCCGTCCGTCCGTCCGTCCGTCCGTCCGTACGTCCGTCCGTCTATCTATCTATCTATCTATCTATCTATCTATCTATCTATCTATCTATCTATCTATCTATCTATCTATCTATCTATCTATCTATCTATCTATCTATCTATCTATCTATCTATCTATCTATCTATCTATCTATCTATCTATCTATCTATCTATCTATCTACGACTTTTAGCTCTCCTGGCCGTTTCGTTAATGGTATCTATACCAAATTTGGTACGGCATAACATGACGGTATGTCGAGCATAATTGACTAGCCATAACATGATTACCATGACATGTGTGTCATGAATGTCACTATTTACATTTCATGGCCTTGCTGCTCTTCCGGTCGTTTCGTTCACACGACATGTTACGAAATTGGCGTGCTATGACATGACTGCATGACGAACACAAGTGTGGCAGACCCTAACGAAAAAACTATGGTATGCATGTCATGTAAGTCATCAGTCATGACTGCGCACCACGCTCATGATACGCTCGCAGTCGTTTTGCTATCTTCAGATATACCAAGTTTGGTATTAAGGGACGTGAATGAACGGCGAATGTATGTGAAACGTCCAAACATCAGAATCATGTCATTGGTATCATGTAAAACATGACTACATGCTACGCTCACAGCATGCTCACGGCCGTTTCGCTGGCTGCACATATGCCAAATTTGGTATCAGGTGACCCGAATTAATGAGAAAGGCAAATGACACGTCCAAACGTGATAGTCATGACATGAAAGTCACGTACGGCACAATTTACCTCCACCTCCTAACGTTGTGCTGATTTTAAAGTGACATATCAACTTTCTTCATTCGTGCTCCGCGTATCAGCTATTCCCACTGTAGGTGGCATCTGCCAATTTTTTTCGTGATGATGACTGGCTAACGGACAAAGTGTGGACGTCATCTTTCATCGCACAACGCCCAAAAGCAATCACACGTATAAGTTAACGAATTGCTACGTACGAACAAAAACCTCAATATATCACACGACGTCCCATTACCGCCGTCGCCGAGTCCAAAAGTGTCAATGGCGTTGCTTCCGGCTTCCAAAATTCCAGTGCCTCACGTGACAAATACATCAGCTTGACGTAATTTTCGTCTTTTTTACAGAATGAGCACAGGAACGAAAACTTTATAGTGCTCTTTTATGGTCTTTCGCTCCGTTTTATTGTTGTTGTACGTCCACTTCCGCCATTTTTTCGAGAAACCAATCATAGTCTGTGATCGTTACGGTCAGTTCCGACGCTGAAACACGATATTTTTACACTGTTGTCTATATCTTACGCCGTGTCATATGTGCACATATATGCGAGGACTCGTGCGCTCTGTTTACATTTGAGGCACTTCCATTTGTATTGCGTAGTACGTTCCCAATTGTTGATTACCTATTGTGCATCGATAGTCGGGTACAACTTTAGAAGGCAGCGGCAGTTTCCCCTGAAATGTGGATGCACACAAGCCTCTACCTATAGGCGCTCTCTTGAGGGGACTTCGTAATTCTGACGGCTGGTGAACCCACCGACGGAGAACATGTTGCTTTCGTTGTTTTCAGTTCAGCGCGCAAACGAGTGACCTTTGGGGGGAGGGGGGAGTGATGTTAAATGAAAAGAAAAGTGAGCTCCGTAACTGTCTCGCAGGGGGAGGACACCTCAACATTAGCTCACGAAGGGTGGGGGTAAAGAAGGGATTAAAAAGAAAGGATGAAAAGGTAAAGAAATAGAGAAAGAGGAAGGAGAGAGCGAGGCGCAGGGACAGGGAACGACGGAAATAAGATAGGAAAGATGGACGTGGTCGCAGGAGTCCGAGGACGGGTAACCACTCGGCGAGAGCTCTTGTCGGTGTCTGCAAATGGCGTAGGGCGAGCCTAGTCGGCCAGAGCTGCGCTGTCGTCTGAGATCACGGGGGCACTACTGGTGGGTACGAAATCCAGCGAGCGAGTCACCCAGAAAGCAAATGTGATCGTTGGCAGCAGAGTGACTAGGCAGCTGGGCGTCTAGCTGCCCGAAGTGAACATTTTGAGCTTGCCAACGACAATCAGGGAACAGTAGTATTTCAATTCAGAAATATACCAGCTTTGAAATGTGTTTGTATGCCACTTCTCCAATCGAGCATGATGTGTGAGGGAAGTTGCTTATAGAAATACGCATTTTAGAAGCATTCACAATTTTTTTGAGCAGAAATATTTCTTTAGTCACGGAGCGAATTGGCTGCTGCGCTTCGGTCATCTGAACGCGGCCCCTCCTGTCTTCTAAAGTTGTACCCGACTATACAGTGTTTGACGCTCTTGCACTGCTCCCTTCCCAGGCCACATAATCTAGGATGATAGGAGGACAAGTTGCCGGTGCAATTTTCAGCGTGGTTATGCTGTGCGGTATCAGTGAATCTTCTGTTGATACCTATGAGACCAATGCGGTCAATATAATGAAGGTAAGGGTTCCTGACAGGTAGCAGCTGAGGGGAGAGAATTCCACCCTAAGGAAGTCGTGTAAAAATCGGACACATGGGTTTCTTTCTTTTTTTTTTTCGGCAGAGAAACTTTCCTGATTGGGAAGTGAGTGGAAACAACACTATCGCCGCATGCGTCTATGATATCCTAAAGCCTTGCGTGGCGAATTACACACCATTGTACTGCCAAGGCGAAGTACGCAGATTTAGTGCCTACTGTAAATCGTATGCCTATACGACACAGCGAGAAGTCGTGAGTAACTACCATGCACTTAAGCAATGCAGAGAGCATTTTAAAATGACGGTTTGTGGGAACCAGAGCCATGATTTTTTATTTGTCTTTGTCAATAGGATTTCAAGCACATTTTTGAAAAGTACTCAAAATGCAGAAGTTGCTTGGATGACTTTAAGAACGTGAGTGCGCCTAATGTACTACAATCATTGAGATAGTATTTTACCATGATGCGTTTTGCGACTACGACACTCATTGTTGTCTTTTTACGCCTTTGTTAATAGAGAGCCGACGCATTTTTGAACGGAATCTACATTTACAGCGAAACCGAAGCGGTGAGTACCTCTGATTACAATACAGCAGCGGTGAGAGTGGTTTGAGAGTGATCATAAGAATTAGAGCGTTGCCATAGCGTCGTTAAATCGAGTTTCAAAAGCGCATCTATTTAACGCCTGTCGTGTTTAGTCAAGGTTATCACACCAATTACCACTGGTGCTTCTTGGCCACTATATATAAATCAGAATTTGAAATGAATATTCTGCACCAATTTTTTCAAGTGCAACATACTCAATGTGAAAATCATTTAAGAAAGTGAAGCAGAGGCCAGTTATTCACGCGGCTTTTTTTGCTGTATTTCCAAGAATGCAGTTATTAAGCACAACTTAACCTTGACTAGGATTATTCATTGTCCTTAGTTTATTTATTTATTTCTTATTCTATTCCTTTCGCCGGGTCACAAATGTTTCTCTGGCCATTCCGTAAGCGAGTAAAACACCGTGAAAAAGTTTAACGGAAATAATCATTAGAAAGTATATCAGAAAAAAACACAAGCTACACTGAAATCAAAACAACAAATTATGTTATGGCCACAAATGCCTAAATATGCGGAATATATTGAGTCATGATATATACAAAAAGTAAACCCGACATATCCAAGAAAACACACTGCAGAGTGGGATTTCTTTAAATATTACACTTTCTCATATTACAATATGTACAATAATATTACGTAGTCTTCGGCACAGAATTTTGCTAGTCCGGAACTATGGTTATGGCATAACTGCAAGTAGGAAATAAATATTTCAGCCAAATAAATTATGGGCGACGTTGTTACTTTATGTGAACTCTATTGGAATGTTTGCGAGGTAAATTGGGCGAGTCGAAATTGACGATTATACACTCCATGGGGGTGGAACCTAGGACCTCGGAGTTCCAAAATGTACACTGAGTGGTCCACATTCTCAACTTTGTCTTTGGCTGGAGCTGGTTATTACGCTCCGGAAACAAAACACAAATAAATACACAAAAATAGAGGTATGAGCGCCATCTATTGTAGTGATATTCGTGGAGAATCGGCTGTAGGTTGTAGGTTGGGATTCCATCCGATGATGAGGGCGCTTCTTCGTCCACTGTATTCATTCTAACTTAACGACAACAACGTTCAAAACAACAAATACTGTCCTTTGTGCCATACTTTGCCTGAATGTCTCGTTGAGTGCATGTGATTATTCAAACAAAAAAAAGGCTCTTAGCTTCTCTTTTCTATCCTATATATATATATATATATATATATATATATATATATATATATATATATACATATATATATATATATATATATATATATATATATATATATATATATATATATATATATATATATATATATTATATATATATATATATATATATATATATATTTATATATATATATATTTACGACACAGTTATACAAAATTGGGAAGAAGTTTGAGTGCACACGTCGATTTTTTTCTAATGCAAACGGGACAGTTGCTCAATACTACCCATATAGCTTTTTAGGATATTCGCGACTCACTGATTCACACAATTCACTTTTTTTCTCGAGTGTCGCTGCGAAAATTGTTTTTCTTTGGGACTGCATAAAATGCTACTGAAACCATATTTCGTTAACCGCATATGCTTTCAAAATATTAGTACGGGATAGGCGTGCAACGCCTTGCCTCTTTCCAGCAGGCGCTGTGCACTACCATCCCCCCCCCCCCTTCAGTTTAGAAGGAAATACCAAAGGCTGTTTTGTAATAAAATTATGACTTAGAAAACGTGACGACACGAATAATTTATTCGTAGAAAACACTACAATGCAATTTTCAACACTTAATTTAAGAAAAGTATGGCGTTTTGCTATCTCGTATGGTGTACCTTCCATTCTGTCACTGAAATATTTGGAATGAAGTACAAACGAAATGAAAGAGCGCTGACCATAATGAAAATGTTTACATTATTATTAACATACCAGTTACCCTAGCGTGGCCTTGTTCATAATAAAGTCTGTGAACAAGACGAGCTTCGGCTACCACATTGTAGCAGAAACGTTCTTCTTTTATGCTTTGAACATTTTGTTTTGGTCGGCACACTTTTGTTTCGTTTGTACTTCATGTTTCTTCCCGACAAGACGATGTTTTGTCATACCATTGATTTCCTTAAATGTCTTGTCAATATAACACATGGTCACCACACAGTTGTGGAGGCCAAATTGTGATGTAGAAAGTGTCATGACGTGTTTTGTGTCAGTCTGGTCACCGTATAGGAAAGCGGTGTCCACAAAATTTATTTAATTTATTTCAAAAGTATGCCAAATGCATTGTTACTTTCTATTCAAGATATACGTGCATGGTTGCTTCATTTATAAAGTCAAGTAATGAGCGGTGGTGATGTCCACGAATGAGGCGGTCAACGTCTGGCGTCAGCCAGGTGTGAGGCCTGTTGTGCGTAGGTGACCACGACGACTTAGGGGCATATACGCGTGCAAGTACAGAAAAAGTGTGAGGTGGTTACATCCGGGAGTTGACACCTCTCTAGATGAGAAATTCTCAAACATGGGGTGTTGTTTTTAAAATTGAAGTGCCCTCCGTGAAAGCAGAAACATTTACGAAGTTTGGCCCACTTAGCAGAACATATGCTCTAGAGAGATTAATTAAACTTTGAAGATTTTTAATACCTTCCAGCCTCTGTATTCGCCTGAAATTCGATCTTGTTTGGATATTCTGTTTAAGCAGGGGCAGTCTTTTCGCTCGAAAGAGTTGGAGTGCCAGCGTGGCAGGGATATTAGTCTCGGCAATCAACTAATCCTATTGGCAATCATCTAATCCTAACCCGCTCCCAAACGAAATATTTGCCGCTTCTATTGCTGCAGCAGTTGTTGTAGTAGTAGTAGTAGTAGTAGTAGTAGTAGTAGTAGTAGTAGTAGTATGTAGGTGACGGGAAAAATTGATAGTGAACAAATACACGAATGGAACGAACTGATAGGGTTCATGTTCAGTGTATTCACTTAAGGTACAAAACACTGGGAATGCAATTGGTGATTTCAATATTAACTTATGTTAGAGACTGACATTACTGACCAAAAGCTTCTCGCACACTTATCCTTCGTTCTGTACAGTTATAACTGTCTTTTTGTGGTGAACGTGAGGACCATATCATCTCAACTACTTCTTATCGACTATTTCTGTAGCAGAAATTAATAATAGTAATGAAGATTACCAAAAAACAGTCGTGACCATTTCACCGTCTGCGACGTTTACAGCGTCAAACTGGCGCTTGTCTACGCTCACATAATCCTAACGTACTTCACATTAACCCGAAATGACGAGTCTGTTCTCCGTGCATAAATGCCGGCGCATGGCGGTCCACACACCGCAAAACAATACCAATTGCAGTTGTTCATATGCCCAGATTATGCGAGACTACCCCCACTTCATCTCGGTGGCCTCATCAGAGTCCGACTTCAACGGAATGTGCCAAGCTCTTCAAAGGGTCGGCTGCATCAGCTGTAACAGTTATACCGGAGAAATTTCGCAAGACTATTCCTATATGGAGTACCTTCCAAATAACCAGTAAGCGATATTTTGTTAGATCTTACTTAACTATATCCGTACAACCACGGCAATGTCAGGCCTAGTCCTGGCTGCATAAAGATCAATTTTTATATATAGCTTTCTATTTCAAGGCTAAAGCATATGGGGGCACTTAAGTAAATTATACGATTGGATAAGACTGATAAATGAGATTGTTTGTTTGTTTATATGTTTAACAGTAAATTACTGTTCAACAGTAATTGTTATTCGTTGTTACAAATGAATAACAATTAAATAAATAATGTAGAAAACATACGCGCGACATAAATGCAAACATAAATTCAAGGGCACCGCTTGCTTCAGAGATACGCAATGAATAGTCAAAAGAGGAATGACGAGGAAAGCACGAACGCACTTATTGCGAGCACAGCGCGAAGTGAATGATGAGTGGTTAGAAACACCAAATGATCCGAATAGCTAAGAGTATAGAGTTTGTTTAAAAATGCAATAATAAAAGGAGAGGAAGCCAGTGAATCAGACAGTATGTTTCACTAGTTAATTACTTGAGAAAAGTAGCTATACTTAAAGAAGTCAATTCGTGTCAATGGAGGTTCTGTAAGCATATTATGTCTGTGTGAAACGTGTATTTGGTGACAATCTGAACAACAACAACAACAACAACAACAACAACAACAACAACAACAACAACAACAACAACAACAACAACAACAACAACAAAACACTAATATCCATTATACAATATTATTCATATTATCCATTATCCATATTATCCATTTTTATCCCTTATTATCCAATAATATTCATTATAAATTATTATCCATATTATCCATTATCCATATTATTCATTATTATTCATTATTATCACTTATACATTATTATCTATATTATACATTAATATCCCGTTATTATCCAGCGTGTTATGAAAAATAATGAAAAGAAATTTGAATCTTTCCACTGCGGTCACTAATGCTTAAGTAGGCCGATTCGCTTTTCAACACAGTTTGAATATCAGCAAAGTTTGCATTTCGGCACACTGTAATATCATTAATAAATATTAAAAAAGAGCAGAGATCTCCTGCACTGTCTTGAAGTGCCCCTGATACAAGTGGCCGAGCATTTTACTTTTAGACACCTGTTTTGTCGTATAACATCTAGAATGAAAATAAGAATCAATTCAGTTGCGTAACTTTAAGAAAAACATGAACTTTAAGCAGCGATGTTGCGTGCGATACTTTGACAAATGCCTTGAAAAAATTTAGAAAGATGATAACCATTTCTTCATGGCTAATGATTGTTTTAGAGATATCAGGTATTGATTCTACAAGTTGCGTTATGGTAGAAAGACTCTTGCGGAGTCCGTGCTGATCTGGAGATAATAATTTATGTGTTTCGAGATAATCCGAAAGCTGTCGATTAAGAAGCATAGAGCTTAGAGCAGAAGCTTAGAGCAGATTGATTTGATTGACTGATATGTGTGGTTTAAGGTCTCAAAACCACCATATGATTATGAGAGACGTCGTAGTGGAGGGCTCCAGAAATTTTGACCACCTGGGGTTCTTTAACATGCACCCAATTCTGAGCGCATGGCCTACAGCATTTTCACCTCCATCGAAAATGCAGCTGCCGCAGCCGGGATTTGATCCCGCAACCTGCAGGTCAGCAGCAGAGTACGTTAGCCATTAGACCACCGTGGCTGGCCATGCAAGCTTAAAGCAGCAGCTTAAAGCAGAAGTGAAGTAGCAAATTGGGCAAGGAATCTATGATGGCGCTGCGATCGTTCAGCGACCATGGGAATGATGTGTAGTACATGAATTTGCCTAGTCTTCGTACTTGCGGGCGATGAATCGCCCTACCACCTCCTTCACCTCACCTTAGGCAATGCGCCGTGCTGCCGGCGGGGCTGCAGAAATTAGGTGCCTTTCTCCTCTTCTAATCACTACCACCATCACCTCACCTTCTCCCAGTTCCTCTCGCTCACGCGAGGAGAGTGCGTAGGTTGTGCGCATGCGCAATAAAGGTGTTCGTGCCGCACACCTGCTTGAACTTTGTCATAAGCTGTTTTTCATCTAAAAACCAGCAGGTGCACGTGCGCACAACATACGTTGGAGTGACGTGCGTTGTCCACCTAGGAATTGTAATTCGTCGCTTGAAAATATCGAAGAGCTGATATATTACTGCTACGAAAAACGCCTCAACGATTTCTCTTTCAGTTCTCGACTTGGCATTCGATAAGAACTCGGTTTTTCCAGATGAGGCGAGCAGCTCTTGCTTTCGCACCTTTTTCATTGCAGGGCGAGATTGCTGCCCATACTGGTGCGCAAAGATTGGTTGTGCCCCTGCGCACGCTCACCGAAACATCTGCCAGTGTAAACTTTATAAGACCAACAGCACCAAAGGGGTATTTCAAGGTGGCGTTGGAAACGCAAATACGGAACCTCAACTGATGGTTCTTTCAGCATGACGTCTCTTCTTTTTTTTGTTAGAAGTGGACTCATTTCTTGAAGTCTGCAAGACACGGAAGCGATGAAGCGTACCCATAACACTGCGCAGCATTGTTAACGTAGTGGGACAGACGGTGCCGCTAGAAGCAGATTGTAAACATTCGACAGATGTTTGTCTGCTTGGGTTCGTTAACTGGACAAACAACTTCAACTCCAATCAAAATAAAGTAATGCGAAAATACGTAACAACCCGGCCTTTCTGAACGGATCTTGCTTCCCTCCTCAAGGGGGACTGTTGCGACGTTGCAGTGGAGTCTTGAAGGCACTCGCGTGGCGGATGGCGACCCCATCCCCCGCGTTTTGCCGCAGAACGTAGTCGGTGTGCTTATAAACCGGGGGGAGGGGCGGCGGATAGGTTCTGAGAGAACGATTGCTGTTTTGGTCTGTTCATTGTATACTATACATCGCCAGTTCTGTGCATCTATGAAGGATCGGGTAACGTAGGTGACTTTGTACTTTTCAATTAAAAACGCTTACCTGGTTAGTAACGGCCGAAGTTACAAGCTTTACTAGCTGCTGGATAATAAAGGTATAAAGCGTTAAAGAAAAAAGGAGTAGCCGGTGCCACCATAATGGCACCGGTATCTCCTATTTCACCATTTTAATAATAATAAACGTAGGTAGTAAAGTACACTGGAAGCTAGTGAATACACCCGTTTACTAACTGTTTACAATCTTTTTGTAAGGGCGTATGCCAAATAATCATATTCCTCTCAGATTGACTTTGGTAGTCTTACAGATCAACTTAAACACTATGTGTTCTCGTCCTAATGTCAGCGAGAAAAAAGCTAAAATTAAGCCATTTCCCAATGAAGGGGATCATGAGCAGATGCGAAGCAGCGGACACTAACGCTTTGACTGGCGATGACATTGGTGCAGAGGAGAAACCTGGTGAGGCGCAAAACACGCAGTGCTGGACTGGCGTTTCCTGATGGAACGAGTCAATCACTGCTAATGGGCGATGAAAGACAAAAACACTCCGATCGTACACAGAGACCGACAGTCTGCTTTCATATAGTTCACGCGCATGCTTGGAACTTCATTTGTTAGACAACGCACAGGAGAAATCTGCCATTGACACTACCTTGGAGCTGCCTATTATACAGGGTGCCCAGTGAGCGGTTGTGCAATGCGAGCAGTCGTTTTCTTTTGTTTTATGGGCGAAGTTCCTTAAAGCGGCAATCGTTCATCCCTCATTGTAGTGCGTAACCAGTCTTACGCTTCGACCTGCAAGGTGGTGCCGATAGGAGATTTCCCCTGTGCGTTGTTGAACAATAAAAAATTCGCAGGGTGCGCGTTAACTAAAAGCCGAATTCTCCTGTCTCTCATTCCCCATTCGCAGCCATTGGCCTGTAAATTGAGTGCTATCTGACAAGAAAGGGTTGCTAGGTTATACTCGCTGGGCGTAACCTCCTTAGTTTTAGAAAAGTTTAGCGAGCGTTGGGCCGCAGTGCCATGAATACAGTGAAGTAGTATATACGATGAACTGGAGGTGGTTAAAGGTGGGAAGTAGACACGAAGCGCAAGCTGTAAGAAAGTGTACGTGTGCCACTTCTCGTTTAGTACTTGGAATGTCCGCTGGATGGCGGTGCTTCTTTAGGCGGAATATATGCTGAAAATATGCGAGATGGTGGTACTTGGAGTGTTGACTAGATGGACGAACATACACACAGACAGATGCATGGACGGACGCACGGATGGCTGCTCGAACGGATGGATGTGTAGGCTTATGCCACAGGAGCAAAAGAGAGACACGCGTGAACGATAACCGATGCCAGCCCGGAACGTGAGCCGTGGCTTCACGTGCCACGGCCTAGCGCCTTCTTTATTTTCTTCTGTCGCCATCGCGCGCTCTCCGGTTTGCGCGCCGCCCGAACGAGGGCACTACAGGGCCCCCCGTGTAGACTGGAAGTCGGAATGTGACATGCCGTTTGTGGTATTCCAACGGAAGATCAGTCGTAGATGAGAGGCTTTCTAGGGCGGTCTCCAGGTACGCCGGCTTGAGTCGGTCCAAGCTGACTCTCTTCACGGCCGTTCTGAAGTAGAGTGGCAGTTTTGGAGGTGCGGTGAAGGACGCGGAATGGTCCGTCGTAGGCTGGTGTCAAAGGTGGTCTGACCGCGTCGTGACGCACAAAAACATGTGTTGCAGTGGCCAGATCAGGGTGGGCGAATATGGTCTTGAGTTCGGAAGGTCTGGGTGGAGCGGGCCGGAGGTCTTGAACACAGTCGAGGAGGCGTTGTAGGAATTGCTTTGGCTGGTCTGGTAGCTTTGTTGACGTGAAGAAGTCTCCCGGAAGCCGTAGAGAAGTGCCATACACCAGCTCTGCTGTTGAGCACTGCAGGTCTGCCCGGATGACAGCTCGTAAACCTAAGAGCACCAGTGGCAAGGCATCAACCCAGGTGGCTCTATTGAGGCGGGTAGTCAAGGCGGTCTTCAGTTGTCGGTGAAGGCGCTCCACCATGCCGTTGGCGCAGGGATGATAAGCCGTGGTACGGCAATGTCTGGCTCCGAGGATGCGATTAAGGCAAGTAAACAGCGAGGACTCAAACTGACGTCCACGGTCTGTTGTCATGGTGCCAGGACAGCCAAAACGGGATACCCACGTAGAAATGAAAACGCGGGCAACTGTCTCGGCTGTGATATCTTGAATTGGAACAGCCTCTGGCTAGCGTGTGAAGCGATCGATCATGGTCAATATATAACGGTACCCCTGAGACACTGGTAGAGGGCCCACAATGTCTAGATGAACATGGTCGAAACGACGGCCGGGTGGAAGGAAAGGTTGGGGCGGCGTCTTAGTATGACGGGAGACCTTTGTCATCTGGCAGGGCAGGCACATGCGCGTCCAAGCGCGCACATCACCGTTGATTCCGGGCCAGACATAGCGCTGGGTGAGAAGACACTGAGTAGCCCGAATGCCAGGGTGACAGATGTCGTGTAAGGAGTGGAAAACGGTGCGTCGTAATGAAGCGGAAACGAAAGGGCGGGGAAGGTCAGCTGAGACATCGCACCACAAGCGCTCAGATGATAATGGATGAGGCACCAGGCGTAGTCGGAGAGAACGGGGGTTCTCCCGAAAAGCGGCAAGCTCTCTATCATCCTGCTGTGCCGAGGAGAATGAGGCCCAGTCGATGGTTGGCGGTGGAGAGTCAACCGCGGCTATACGAGAAAGGGCATCTGCGGCGGTGTTGTCAGCTCCTTTCACGTGGCGGATGTCAGTCGTGAACTCCGATATATAAGCCAGATGGCGGAGTTCACGGGGCACGTACTTGGATGAGTTAGTGCGGAAAACATGCCCCAGTGGCTTATGGTCAGTCAGCACGTAAAACGAGCATCCTTCCAGGAAATGCCGAAAGTGCTGTATTGCAGCGTAGATGGCTAGTAGTTCCCGGCCAAAGATGCTGTAGCGGGTCTCAGCAGGAAGTAGCTTCCGAGAGTAAAACGACAAGGGTCTCCACTCGGAGTTAATGCACTACTGTAAGACGGCTCCGACGGCCACGCTGGATGCGTCCACCATCAACCGAGTAGGGGCGTTGCTGCGTGGATGAATGAGAAGCACGGCGTTAGCGACCGCTTGCTTAGCAGCAGCAAAGGCGGCCTGGGCCTCTGACGACCAAGGAATGGCGGAGGACGGGCCGGCGGTCGACCGAAGGAGGTCAGTGAGCGGTCGTAGCAGTTCGACACAGTGTGGTATGAAGCGCCTGGAAAAATTCACAAGCCTCAGGAATTGGCGTAATTGGCGCAGTGTTGTAGGCTGAGGATAATCCTGAATTGCTTTAACGTGGGACCGGAGAGGGCGTATTCCATTGGATGATATGTGATGGCCCAAGAACTCGAGCTCAGATGCGCCGAAAGTACACTTAGAGGCGTTCACAACGAGGCCGTACTGCTGAAGACGTTGGAACAGAGCGCGTAGATGGTGCTCATGATCTTCAGGTGTGCGGCTGGCGATGAGGACATCGTCAAGGTACGCAAACACAGTAGGAAGACCCCGTGTGACCTCAGAAATGAACCGCTGGAAAGTTTGAGCCGAATTGCGGAGTCCAAAAGGCATCCGCACGTATTCAAACAACCCAAAGGGCGTCGTGATGGCAGTCTTAGGTATGTCGGCGGGCTCGACAGGAATCTGGTGGTACGCCTTAACAAGGTCCACTTTGCTGAAAATTGTGCAGCCGTCGAGGCGCGATGTAAAATCTTGGATGTGAGGTAGAGGATAGCTGTTGTGGACAGTCTTGACGTTCAACGCTCGATAGTCCCCACAAGGACGCCAGTCACCAGGATCACGCTTTGGCGCCAAATGCAGCGGGGAAGCCCAAGCGCTTGACGACGGGCGGATAATGCCGAGCTGCAGCATGTGGTCAAACTCCCGTTTAGCAATAGCTAGGCGGTCTCCGAACAGGCGGCGTGGTCGAGCGGCTGCCGGTGGACCCCGGGTGACGATGCGGTGTGTCACCGTATGTTTAGGCGGCTGAGTGAGGTTGCACGGTTTAGTTAACTCCGGGAAACTCGCCAAGATTTTTTCGAACGGTGAGGAAGGTATCAGCATGCGGGTGGCCATTGGAGCGATGTCGGACAGGACTCCCGAGATGGAGAGACGAGTCTTACCATCTATGAGGCGGCGCCGCCGCACGCTGACGTTCAAATCGAAGTACGAGAGGGGGTCCGAGCCGATGATCGGTTGAAGCACGTCTGTGATGACGAAAACCCACCGGAAAATGCAGCGAAGGCTGACGTCGAGGGTGAGAGATCGGAGCCCATACGTTGCTATAGACGAGGCGTTGGCAGTACGAAGCACTTGCCCCTGTGACTTTGAACGATCAGCCTTAGTCGGGGGCACAACGCTAATTTCCGCACCCGTATCTATAAGGAACCTGGCACCGGATAGCTGGTCTGTGACCATGAAAAGGCGGCTGGGACGAGAAGGGAGATCACACGCCGCCGTCAGTGATCCCGGCAGGCGTTTCCCTGCCACGAACATGGGGGTGTACACTTCGTGGCTCGGTGTCGGAAACGCCGGTGGTACCAGCAGAGGGGTGGAGGGCTGGGACTCCGAGCATCTCGTGTGCGTGGAAGAGCTCGACGACCGGAGCGAGGCGAACGAGTCTCCTGCAGGGGGTTCCGGAGTGCGGCAATGGAGGCGGCGAGTTCGTCGATGCGGGCCTCAAGGCGCGAAATCGCTGTGTCTGCTGGTGGTAAGACAGCGTTGACAGATGGGGAGGTCGCTTCATGAACCTGATCGGCGAGCTCCGCCAGGCGGTCGAGGTTGACGTCGTCGGCCGCCGCGAGGACGAGGCGGATTGGCTGAGAAAGGCGTTGGAGGAAGAGCTCGCGAAGCAACGCTGAGTGGGCAGAGACGTCGTGTTTCCCAAGAAGCTGTCGCATCGGCGCAGTAGTTGGGAGGGGCACCTGTCGCCAAGGTCCCCCTCTGCAAAGAGCTGCTGTAGGCGGACGCGTTCCGAATGCATGAATCATTCCAGCACCTTGGTTTTAAGGTGCTGATATGGCGTAGTGTCCGAGTGGTTGGAGAGGACGTCGGAGAGCTCGCTAACAACGTCAGGAGGAAGGACGGAGGCTAGGTGGTAGTAGCGTGTCGTTTCCGAGGTGATGCGGTACAGGGAGAATTGTGCCTCGACCTGATAAAACCAAACTTGCGGGTCCTGTGGCCAGAAAGATGGGAGACGCAGTTGCACGGCCGAGACGTCCTGCGGACGTGAGGCTTGTTCGGTTGAGGGTGCATTCGAGTCAGTCATTGTCTTCGTCCGAGGTCACCACTTGTAGGCTTATGCCACAGGAGCGAAAGAGAGATACGCCTGAACGATAACCGATGCCAGCCCGGAACGTGAGCCGTGGCTTCACGTGCCACGGCCTAGCGCCTTGTTTATTTTCTTCTGATGCCATCGCGCGCTCTCCGGTTTGCGCGCCGCCCGAACGAGGGTGCTACAGATGCATGGATGGACGCAGGGGCGGATGCATGGACGAACGCAGGGACAGACGCACGGATGAATGTGCGGACGCACGAACAGACGCACGCACGGACGGCCAGATGGACGCACGGATGGTCACAGAGACGGACAGAAGGACGGACGGAAGCACAAACGAATGGACGGACACATGCTTCGCCCCACTCTCCATGATTCAGCTCGTGGATATGCAGCCATTTCTTTTTTCAATCAAGAAAGTCGCTAGCAGACGCGTTTTGCGTCGATGTTGAGAGGCGAGGGAGGGGAAAAGCGTAGGAGAGGAGAAAAGGGGAGCGTACGCGCATGCCCTGTAAGGGTGGTCACGCCACGCACAGGATTGAGCTCGAACCTAAGCTTCTTCGCATCTAAAAAAGAAAACGCAGTTCAGCATTTATTAAAACGCAGTTCAGCAAAGTCATGTTCACACTTCAAGCTTACGTACCTCACAACCTGAAAGACGTTTCATTTTCAATTGCAAGTAATTGTAATTTGAAACGCAGTAAACACTTCTTCAGTCTTCTGAAAATCTCTTTTATTTAGTTCAACCAGCATAAGAAGATCAGCCTTCTTTCAGTTTTCTTTTACGAAGATCTAATCTAGAAGTATTGATATCACTGATGCCTATTCACTGCTGTGATTGTGTCCACAGCCAAAATAATAGAAGACAAACAGTGACTTTCAGTTTTACAATTTCCACCAGCACAACTGTTCTTTTCTTCTTTCTTCACAGGAACTCGAGGATCGCAAGTACTTTAAAGATATTTGCCGACAACACCTTTGATTTTTTTAGAAGAGATGGTGAGTCTACAAAATCATTGTGAAAGCGTCTGCGTCTTTTTTAATTTAACAGTGCTACGCGGTTCGCTTGTTTCACTGTTTAATCGCTAAAGTATTTGTTTGTTTCAAAAACACACGTCTGTTTTCAGCTCTGAATCAGGCTGACAAAATCGCGCGAAAGAAATAACAAAACAAGCAAACAAATCATAGTTCCACGCACGCTTACTTTTTTGTCTTTCTGTAATGGCATTTCAGCCACCAAATACGCCAGCCTCACACGGTGCATGCCGTGCGGCAGTGTTTGGGAACCTTAGTGGCGGTTTCAGATTGTTCTGTCAATATTGTGCGCCACACGTGAATAGCTGAGCTAATTCGGCGCTTACGCACACAGCAATGGTAACGCTGGCAGGTTGTCTGTCTGATGATGGCCTCCAAGATGGCGGGCGAGCGGCGTATTTCTCTCCAGCCATCCCATTCGCACGCAGAGAGCGTACATCCAGAGCTGGGCGTGGCCCGCAGTTTTCTGCGCACCGCGGCGCTCCTAAAGAGAATAGAAAAAGCTGCCACACGGTTGGCGTAGCTTGCATGTGGCACAAAATAAAAAAGAAACAGTGTATTCGCGGAGTAAATGATAATCAATGGGGCGAAGCATCCGTACGTTCATCCATGCTTCCCTCCGTAAGTTTGATATTGTGTCCGTCTATCCATGCGTCCGTCCATGCGTATGTCAATCAATCCGTCCGTGCGACCATCCGTCCATCCATCCCTGCGTCCGCTCGTGTGTTCGTTTGTCCATGCCGTACATTCGTCCATGCGTCCATCCGCATGGCCGTGAATCCACCCGTCCGTGCGTTCCTCTGTCTGTTCATCTGTCCATGCGTCTGTCTGCCTGTCTGCCTGCCTGCCTGTCTGTCTGTCTGTCTGTCTGTCTGTCTGTCTGTCTGTCTGTCTGTCTGTCTGTCTGTCTGTCTGTCTGTGTCTGTGTCTGTGTCTGTGTCTGTCTGTCTGTCCTTTAGTCCATCCATGCGTGCGTCCGTCCATCTAGTGAGCACTCTAAGTACCGCCATCTCACATATTTTCATCTTATATTCATCATATACAAGTACCACCATCCAGCGGACATTCCCAACACTAAACGAGAGGTGGCCAAGTACTACTACTACAACATCTACTACATACACCGGGGGACGCAGGAACCATGGCTTAAGAAGATTCGCCCTTAAAAATGCTCTCACGCAATCATATAACCTCGCACTCATTTGGACATGTCGGGTCAAGGTGTCAGAGATGCCAAGTGAATGCTGGGACGTGCATATTCTCAAATGAGCTTTTTTTTGCACCAGCGCGGTGGTCTAGTGGCTGAGGTACCTGTGTGTGTATGCTGACCCGTAGGTCGCGGGATCAAATCCCGGCTGCGTCGGCTGCATTTCCGATGGAGGGGAAAATACTGTAGGCTCGTGTGCTCAGAATCGGGTGCACGTGAAAGAACCCCCTGTGGTCGTAATTGCCGGAGCCCTCCCCTAATTAATATATGGGGGTTTTGGGACGTTACACCCTACATAGCAATCAATCGATTATGAATCAAAAAACTTTTCTTTTTAATTTTTGTTGCAGATTTGCGCGACATTTATAAATGCGATGCAGAGATACGCGCGTGCTGGAAACTTACTATATATACTTCGAAGTTTGAGGGCTGTATAGTAAAGGGGGCACTGGCGAAGACAAAAAAAAACTGAGAGCCAGATCCGCAAGCGAAGTCAGAAGAGTGCCGTGTTTTACGCTCGCCGGTTACACTCGATCAAATGAATGCTTCGGTTTTCCAGGAGTGAAGCTTCTTAAGGCGTGGGTCGAGAGTCTCCTATATGTAGTTTCCACCTCTCATTTTAGCCCTTGGAATGTCCGTTGGATGGCGGTACTTGTATAGAGTGAATATATTGTCGCGTGCTACAAAAGGTCTTCAACTAGGAAGAACTGAGCCGGCGGGGAGACGCACCGAAAACTGGCAAGATGGCTGCTTCAATATTAAACAACTGGCCAGAGCACGCGCTGCCCCAGAACATCGTCTTCCATTCTCGCCGGCAGCCATGGCTTGCGCTCGCCGTAACTAGCGGCCAAGTGGCATTATTCCCCTTCTGAGAAAAAAAAAAGGCATCACTCTGATGCTCGGAAAGTACAAAGGCAAAGTCGGGGCTAACCAACAGAAAATACGCGCATACACAAAAACAGCGATATGGTTCATGCGCAGTCGCACTACCGAAGTACGGCTTCAGGCGCACCACCTGGACAATCTCTGAGGAGTGTCTTCGCCGTCGTGCTGAGAAGGCGCCGTCAGGGACTACCTCGTAGTTCACATCGCTCACGCGTCGCAAGACTTTGTATAGTCCGAAGTAGCGACTTAGCAGTTTTTCAGACAATCCCTTGCATCGAACTAAAGTCCACACCCAAACTTGATCACCTGGATGGTATTCAACTTGTCAATGGCGAGCGTTGTAGCGGCATGCGTCTGTACTCTGCTGGTGCGTAATGTGTAGACGTGCTTACTGGCGTGCTTCTTCGGCGTACTGGGTAAGCTGCACAGCATCAGGAGTGATCAAAACATCGCAATTGTGTGGAAGCATCGCATCCAGCATGGTCTGGACCTCACGTCCATATACAAGACGGAAAGGCGCGAATCGAGTAGTTTCCTGGACGGCAGTATTGTACGCGAATGTGACGTACGGTAGCACCTGGTCCCAGGTCTTATGCTAGACATCTACGTACATAGATAACATGTCAGCGATGGTCTTGTTGAGTCGCTCTGTCAAGCCGTTGCTCCGTGGATGATATGCCGTGGTCTTGCGATGGCTCGTGCAGCTGAGCTTGAATACGTCATGAATGAGCTGGGCTGTGAATGTTGTTCCTCTGTCTGTGATTACGCACGACGGGGCGCCATGGTGAAGAACGATCTGGTCCATAAAGAATTGGGCGACGTCGGAAGCAGTAGCGCGTTGTAGTGCCTTTGTTTCGGCGTACTTCGTCAAATAGTCGGTGGCTACTACGATCCACTTGTTGCCGGCAGATGATAGTGGAAAGGGCCCCAGTAAATCCATTCCTATTGGATCAAATGGCGCTCTGGGTGGTTCTATTGGTTCAAGAAGTCCCGCGGGCTTTAGTGGCGGGGATTTGCGGCGTTGACATTCCCGGCAGCTTTTCACGTATCGCTTAACTGATGCAGAAAGCTTAGGCCAGTAGTATGCTTGTCGAACTCGAGCGAGAGTTCGAGAGGAACCTAAGTGACCAGATGTGGGCTCATCGTGGCAGGCAAGAAGAATGTCGTCACGCATGTCTGTTGGCACGACTAGAAGATAGGTTCTCTCATTGCTGTTGGAGTTTTTCTTATACAGGACCCCATCTCGCAGACAGAACGATGACAGACTTCGAGAAATACATCGAGGTATGGACGAGTTGCGTCCTTCAAGGTTTTCAAAAACTGCGCGAATTTCATCGTCCGCACGCTGTCGCGTAATCAGGTCTGTTGTAGTAAGGCCCCAAAGAAACCATCGTCATCCTTGGTGTCGTGGCCACAAACTTCGACAGGTGCACGGGATAATGAATCAGCATCTTCGTGCTTGTGGCCAGATTTGTAAGCGATCGTGAAATCGTATTCCTGCAGACGAAGACTCCATCGTGCCAGTCGCCCACACGGGTCCCGTAGGTTGGCTAACCAGCACAACGAATGATGGTCGGTCACTACCTTGAAGTGGCGTCCGTAAAGGTAAGGCCTAAATTTCATAGTGGCCCATACAACAGCGAGGCACTCTTTCTCTGACGTGGAGTAGTTGACCTCGGCGCGGGAAAGAGTGCGGCTAGCGTACGCTATCACTCGCTCTGTGCCCTCTTGTTGTTGTACGAGGACAGCACCAAGACCCACGTTGCTGGCGTCAGTATGAATTTCACTATCAGCGTCTTGGTCAAAGTGAGCGAGGACTGGTGGTGTCTGCAAACGCTCCTGTAGTTCAGAGAAAGCTGCGTCCTGTTCTTCCTCCCAGATGAATGGAACATCTTCACGAGTGAGTCTAGTGAGTGGTTCAGCAATCCTAGAAAAATTGGCTATAAAGCGGCGGTAGTACGCGCAGAGCCCCAAAAAGCAACGCACTGCCTTCTTATCACGTGGAACAGGAAACGAGGCCACGGCGGTACTTTTGTCAGGGTCTGGTCGAATACCGTCCGCACCGACAACATGGCCGAGAAACTTAAGTTCCTTGTAACCGAAATGGCATTTTTCTGGCTTCAGTGTCAGGTTAGCAGAGCGGAGCACTTCCAGCACAGTCTGCAGACGCTTCAGGTGCTCCTCAAAGGTGAAAAAAAACACGACAACATCATCGAGGTAAACTAAGCACGTGTGCCACTTTAGACCGGTAAGAACAGTGTCCATCATTCTCTGGAATGTCGCAGGTGCAGAACAGAGGCCGAAGGGAAGCACTTTGAATTCATATGGCCATCCGGTGTAACGAAGGCGGTTTTTTCACGATCTCGTTCATCAACTTCGATCTGCCAGTAGCCACTTTTCAAGTCTGTCGATGAAAAATACTTGGCTCGCCGCAGTCTTTCGAGGGAATCGTCGATGCGAGGCAGCGGATAGACGTCTTTTTTAGTCACGCTGTTAAGTTTTCTGTAGTCCACGCAGAAGCGCAGTGATCCTTTATTTTTCTTCACGAGCACGACCGGAGATGACCAGGCACTTTTCGAAAGTTGGATAATGTCATCTTGCAATATCTCTTTGACTTGAGTATTTATAACGTCACGTTCCTTTGCCGAAACGCGGTAAGGGTGTTGTTTTATGGGCAAGGTGTCGGTATACGTAATTATTCGATGTTTGACGATCGGTGTCTGACGAACCTTCGTGGTGGACGCGAAGCACTCTTCAAATTGATATAGCAGTTCACGTAGCTCGGTCTGTTGTTGTTCCGAGAGGGTCGAGTTGACATCGACTTTTCCAAGTAGTGAAGTCACTTCGCTTGGTGTCGGTCGAAGCCCGTCGTTGGCTGATGTAGATGCGAAGCATTCAGAAACGTCTGCGATAGGGTAGGCGAAAGCGATGGCGATGTCACTAAACAGGTGCCGGTACTCGTTACTGAAATTAGTTACAAGTAGGGCAGAGTGTCCGTCATAAAGCGTGACGAGGCGGCGTGCAGCGCAGATACCTAGCGCGAGTAAAAGCGTCAAGTTGCCTTCGGCGACAACCTCACCATCCCGTAACTTGTCAGGCACCACATCAACTAGGACGCTTGAACGCGGAGGCAACGTGATGCTGTCGGCAGAAATGCGAAGCGTGCTGTCACGGATGTCGTCAGGTATGTCGGAGGATCCAGCTGTCGAAAACGTCACGGTACGCTCTCGAAGATCGATAATAGCACCGTGCTCCCGCAAAAAGTCGACTCCGAGGATTAGGTCTCGGGAACAGTCACGAAGTACAAGGCAGCTGGCGAAAAACGTACGTCCCCGAATGCTCACTCTGATAGTGCACATGCCGATTGGGGTGACTACGTGCCCGCCGGCAGTACGAATTTGTGCTTCGTACCAAGGCGTTACAACTTTCTTTATGTGCGCAGCTAGTTTCCCGCTTATGATTGAGCAGTCCGCACCTGTGTCCAATAACGCATCAATGTCGTGGTGACCGTCAACTACCACATGTATATCCAGAGAAAATCTGCTTCTGGCTTTCGTCGCTGTCGTCGTGGAATCGCTCCGTGTCCGTGCTTGCGTCGGTGGGAGGCCTTGCTTGCGTCGAGTGTCAGCGGCCTCGCTCCCGAAGGTCGCTGTCGTTAGTTTTCCCGCCTAGGGCTTGGCGAGCACGCCGGCGCCACTCCTGGGAGGCTCCGAAAATTCGGAGAAGATAGCCTTGGGGATGGGGACCGTGACTGCCGCTGCAGTGGCTTGCGCTGCTGTGAGAGGTAATCTTGAATAGCTCTCGGTCTTTCGCCAAATCTCGGCCGTGGTGCGTCGACGGCAAAACCCTGTAGTCCGAGGCGACGGTAGCGACATTCCCGGTACACATGTCCAGCTTCACCACAGTGGTAACACAGTGGCCGTCTGTCTGGTGTCCGCCATATGTCAGATTTCTGGGAAGTGGCTGCCGATTTTCTAAGTGCTGAATTGGCTGCAGCGAAGGAAGTGCATACTGATGCATAGGATTAACGAAGCACGGTGAAGCAGGAATATATCGGCTTACAACTTC
Organism: Rhipicephalus microplus; assembly: GCF_013339725.1. Taxonomy (NCBI): domain Eukaryota; kingdom Metazoa; phylum Arthropoda; class Arachnida; order Ixodida; family Ixodidae; genus Rhipicephalus; species Rhipicephalus microplus. The sequence goes on along the minus strand of NC_051175.1, from coordinate 74,124,441 downwards.
TGCATATGATGCACGATGTGGCTCCGCCGGACAGGTGGGACATAGCTGAAAGGCGGAACTTGGAGAGCCTGTCGTACTTCGTTTTTGACAAGACTGCAAATAGACCCTGCAGTAGGTTGGGACTGGCACTGAATCTTTTGTAGTTCGTCGCGCACCACCAATCGAATGAGATCGCAAAGAGACTCGATGTTGATATTGCCTGCCGCACCTCCGATCTGACCTATTGACGAAGCGGCACTCACTTGCCGGTCGTACACAGCAGAGCGCTGCTGCAGCACTTGCTCCATGGTTGTGGCTTCGGTCAAAAATTCCGCCACGGTCTTTGGGGGACAGCGAACGAGGCCAGCGAAAAGCTGCTCCTTCACTCCTCGCATTAAATGACGGACCTTCTTTTCTTCTGTCATGTCGGGGTCAGCTCGACAAAAGAGGCTCGTCATGTCCTCGACGTACATCATGACGCTTTCATTCAGCATTTGGAGGCGCGACTGAATCTCTCGCTCGGCTCGTTCGCGGCGATCGGGATTGGCCCAACTTGCCAGCAGGTATCGACGAAAGACGCTCCACGAGGGAAAAGGCTCACGGTTTTCGTACCAAGTACGAGCGCCGTCCTCCAAGTTGAAATACACGTTCCTCATTTTGTCGAAGTCGGTCCAACCATTGTAATTCGAAACCCGTTCGAACTGGGCCAGCCAGTCTTCGACATCCTCCAAGACGGAACCGTGGAACACCTTCGGCACACGTGGATTCCACAGCGTATGATGCGTGGTCGCACCGCTTTCCTGTGAGTTGGAGGCTGTAGCACCTTCCATAGTGTTCGGGGGTGTGACAGACGTCATCTCAGGAAGAGGTCCACGCTAAGGAGGTAATCCTCGGAGTCTTCGGCTTGAGCGGTAGACAGGTGTTGTCACTGCAGCACAGAGCTATCTGGAGGCGTTTGGAACATCGGCTGGGGGTTACCCAGCACCTCCACCAGTTGTCACGTGCTACAAAAGGTCTTCAACTAGGAAGAACTGAGCCGGCGGGGAGACGCACCGAAAAATGGCAAGATGGTTGCTTCAGTAATAAAAAAACTGGCCAGAGCACGCGCTGCCCCAGAACATCGTCTTCCATTCTCGCGGGCAGCCATGGCTTGCGCTCGCCGTAACTAGCGGCCAAACGGCAATATCATGAAAAGATGCGAGATGGTGCTGCTTGGAATTTTCACTAGATAGACCGACAGAGAGACATACAGACAGACGGACAGACAGACGGACAGACAGACAGACGGATGGACAGACAGACAGACCGACAAATGGATGGACGGGAAAGTAGACACAGACAGACAGACAGGCAGACAGACAGGCAGACAGAAAGACAGGCATACGGTTGGACAGACAGGCATACAGACAGACAGACAGACATACGGATGGACAGACAGGCATACAGATAGACTGACATACGGATGGACAGACAGACAGACAGACAGACAGACCGACAGACAGACACACAGATAGACAGAGAGACAGACAGGCATACAGACATACAGACAGACAGACATACGGATGGACAGACAGACAGACAGACAGATAGACAGACAGACAGACAGACAGACAGACAGACGGATGGACAGACAGACGGATGGACAGACAGACAGACAGACAGACAGACAGACAGACAGACAGACAGACCGACTGACCGACAGACCGACAGATCGACAGACAGACACACAGATAGACGGATGGACAGACAGGCATACAGACATACAGACAGACAGACATACGGATGGACAGACAGACAGACGAATGGACAGACAGACGGATGGACAGACAGACAGACAGACAGACAGACGGATGGACAGACAGACGGACAGACAGACGGATGGACAGACAGGCATACAGACAGATAGACAAACGGACGAACGGATGGTAAGGTAGACAGACAGACCGATAGATAGACGAACGGACGGACGCGGCTAGCGAATGATTCATGGTTTGGCGATAAAACCCCTCAAAGCTTTGCCCCACTCATCATTCACTACGTGGATATGCTATAACTTTTTTTCTTTTAATAAACTAGCTCTGCTTTTAATTGTAAGGACATATCGAAAATTCTTGCAGATGGGATAATATAATCACAGTGGCCCAGTGGTCCCGGTGCGAACGGCCGCCCATTCGCGCTGGCAGTTGTACGGTGTTCAGCGGATATTTTATTTCTCTAATTACAGGAGCCGTCGAAAAAAGCAATTTCTCGAGGCTTGAGTCTGTAATCTATTCGTCCACATCATAAATGACGCCTATCGTAATTGCCTTGTCGTACGCGGAAAACGCACGCACTGGAATGTTTCCCAACTGGACGATGGCCTTCAGCGTGTCCAGCGTAGCCTTTGAAGTAACATCTACTAACAAGATGTTCTTGCGGGTATTTATACGTATTTCCTCAACCTGGCCAGGTGCGATACGTTCGAAATACTCCGACAAGCTTTGCATATTTAGAGTGTTCAGGACATCTGTCGTCGTTGTCGGCATGTACGAGATCGTGAAGGGCCCCAAAGAAACCATCGTCATCCTTGGTGTCGTGGCCACAAACTTCGACAGGTGCACGGGATAATGAATCAGCATCTTCGTGCTTGTGGCCAGATTTGTAAGCGATCGTGAAATCGTATTCCTGCAGACGAAGACTCCATCGTGCCAGTCGCCCACACGGGTCCCGTAGGTTGGCTAACCACACAACGAATGATGGTCGGTCACTACCTTGAAGTGGCGTCCGTAAAGGTAAGGCCTAAATTTCATAGTGGCCCATACAACAGCGAGGCACTCTTTCTCTGACGTGGAGTAGTTGACCTCGGCGCGGGAAAGAGTGCGGCTAGCGTACGCTATCACTCGCTCTGTGCCCTCTTGTTGTTGTACGAGGACAGCACCAAGACCCACGTTGCTGGCGTCAGTATGAATTTCACTATCAGCGTCTTGGTCAAAGTGAGCGAGGACTGGTGGTGTCTGCAAACGCTCCTGTAGTTCAGAGAAAGCTGCGTCCTGTTCTTCCTCCCAGATGAATGGAACATCTTCACGAGTGAGTCTAGTGAGTGGTTCAGCAATCCTAGAAAAATTGGCTATAAAGCGGCGGTAGTACGCGCAGAGCCCCAAAAGCAACGCACTGCCTTCTTATCACGTGGAACAGGAACGAGGCCACGGCGGTACTTTTGTCAGGGTCTGGTCGAATACCGTCCGCACCGACAACATGGCCGAGAAACTTAAGTTCCTTGTAACCGAAATGGCATTTTTCTGGCTTCAGTGTCAGGTTAGCAGAGCGGAGCACTTCCAGCACAGTCTGCAGACGCTTCAGGTGCTCCTCAAAGGTGAAAAAAAACACGACAACATCATCGAGGTAAACTAAGCACGTGTGCCACTTTAGACCGGTAAGAACAGTGTCCATCATTCTCTGGAATGTCGCAGGTGCAGAACAGAGGCCGAAGGGAAGCACTTTGAATTCATATGGCCATCCGGTGTAACGAAGGCGGTTTTTTCACGATCTCGTTCATCAACTTCGATCTGCCAGTAGCCACTTTTCAAGTCTGTCGATGAAAAATACTTGGCTCGCCGCAGTCTTCGAGGGAATCGTCGATGCGAGGCAGCGGATAGACGTCTTTTTTAGTCACGCTGTTAAGTTTTCTGTAGTCCACGCAGAAGCGCAGTGATCCTTTATTTTTCTTCACGAGCACGACCGGAGATGACCAGGCACTTTTCGAAAGTTGGATAATGTCATCTTGCAATATCTCTTTGACTTGAGTATTTATAACGTCACGTTCCTTTGCCGAAACGCGGTAAGGGTGTTGTTTTATGGGCAAGGTGTCGGTATACGTAATTATTCGATGTTTGACGATCGGTGTCTGACGAACCTTCGTGGTGGACGCGAAGCACTCTTCAAATTGATATAGCAGTTCACGTAGCTCGGTCTGTTGTTGTTCCGAGAGGGTCGAGTTGACATCGACTTTTCCAAGTAGTGAAGTCACTTCGCTTGGTGTCGGTCGAAGCCCGTCGTTGGCTGATGTAGATGCGAAGCATTCAGAAACGTCTGCGATAGGGTAGGCGAAAGCGATGGCGATGTCACTAAACAGGTGCCGGTACTCGTTACTGAAATTAGTTACAAGTAGGGCAGAGTGTCCGTCATAAAGCGTGACGAGGCGGCGTGCAGCGCAGATACCTAGCGCGAGTAAAAGCGTCAAGTTGCCTTCGGCGACAACCTCACCATCCCGTAACTTGTCAGGCACCACATCAACTAGGACGCTTGAACGCGGAGGCAACGTGATGCTGTCGGCAGAAATGCGAAGCGTGCTGTCACGGATGTCGTCAGGTATGTCGGAGGATCCAGCTGTCGAAAACGTCACGGTACGCTCTCGAAGATCGATAATAGCACCGTGCTCCCGCAAAAAGTCGACTCCGAGGATTAGGTCTCGGGAACAGTCACGAAGTACAAGGCAGCTGGCGAAAAACGTACGTCCCCGAATGCTCACTCTGATAGTGCACATGCCGATTGGGGTGACTACGTGCCCGCCGGCAGTACGAATTTGTGCTTCGTACCAAGGCGTTACAACTTTCTTTATGTGCGCAGCTAGTTTCCCGCTTATGATTGAGCAGTCCGCACCTGTGTCCAATAACGCATCAATGTCGTGGTGACCGTCAACTACCACATGTATATCCAGAGAAAATCTGCTTCTGGCTTTCGTCGCTGTCGTCGTGGAATCGCTCCGTGTCCGTGCTTGCGTCGGTGGGAGGCCTTGCTTGCGTCGAGTGTCAGCGGCCTCGCTCCCGAAGGTCGCTGTCGTTAGTTTTCCCGCCTAGGGCTTGGCGAGCACGCCGGCGCCACTCCTGGGAGGCTCCGAAAATTCGGAGAAGATAGCCTTGGGGATGGGGACCGTGACTGCCGCTGCAGTGGCTTGCGCTGCTGTGAGAGGTAATCTTGAATAGCTCTCGGTCTTTCGCCAAATCTCGGCCGTGGTGCGTCGACGGCAAAACCCTGTAGTCCGAGGCGACGGTAGCGACATTCCCGGTACACATGTCCAGCTTCACCACAGTGGTAACACAGTGGCCGTCTGTCTGGTGTCCGCCATATGTCAGATTTTCTGGGAAGTGGCTGCCGATTTTCTAAGTGCTGAATTGGCTGCAGCGAAGGAAGTGCATACTGATGCATAGGATTAACGAAGCACGGTGAAGCAGGAATATATCGGCTTACAACTTCTGCATATGATGCACGATGTGGCTCCGCCGGGACAGGTGGGACATAGCTGAAAGGCGGAACTTGGAGAGCCTGTCGTACTTCGTTTTTGACAAGACTGCAAATAGACCCTGCAGTAGGTTGGGACTGGCACTGAATCTTTTGTAGTTCGTCGCGCACCACCAATCGAATGAGATCGCAAAGAGACTCGATGTTGATATTGCCTGCCGCACCTCCGATCTGACCTATTGACGAAGCGGCACTCACTTGCCGGTCGTACACAGCAGAGCGCTGCTGCAGCACTTGCTCCATGGTTGTGGCTTCGGTCAAAAATTCCGCCACGGTCTTTGGGGGACAGCGAACGAGGCCAGCGAAAAGCTGCTCCTTCACTCCTCGCATTAAATGACGGACCTTCTTTTCTTCTGTCATGTCGGGGTCAGCTCGACAAAGAGGCTCGTCATGTCCTCGACGTACATCATGACGCTTTCATTCAGCATTTGGAGGCGCGACTGAATCTCTCGCTCGGCTCGTTCGCGGCGATCGGGATTGGCCCAACTTGCCAGCAGGTATCGACGAAAGACGCTCCACGAGGGAAAAGGCTCACGGTTTTCGTACCAAGTACGAGCGCCGTCCTCCAAGTTGAAATACACGTTCCTCATTTTGTCGAAGTCGGTCCAACCATTGTAATTCGAAACCCGTTCGAACTGGGCCAGCCAGTCTTCGACATCCTCCAAGACGGAACCGTGGAACACCTTCGGCACACGTGGATTCCACAGCGTATGATGCGTGGTCGCACCGCTTTCCTGTGAGTTGGAGGCTGTAGCACCTTCCATAGTGTTCGGGGGTGTGACAGACGTCATCTCAGGAAGAGGTCCACGCTAAGGAGGTAATCCTCGGAGTCTTCGGCTTGAGCGGTAGACAGGTGTTGTCACTGCAGGCACAGAGCTATCTGGAGGCGTTTGGAACATCGGCTGGGGGTTACCCAGCACCTCCACCAGTTGTCACGTGCTACAAAAGGTCTTCAACTAGGAAGAACTGAGCCGGCGGGGAGACGCACCGAAAAATGGCAAGATGGTTGCTTCAGTAATAAAAAAACTGGCCAGAGCACGCGCTGCCCCAGAACATCGTCTTCCATTCTCGCGGGCAGCCATGGCTTGCGCTCGCCGTAACTAGCGGCCAAACGGCAATATCATGAAAAGATGCGAGATGGTGCTGCTTGGAATTTTCACTAGATAGACCGACAGAGAGACATACAGACAGACGGACATGCGGACAGACCGATTGACAGACTGGTGGACAGACAGACCGACAAATGGATGGACGGGAAAGTAGACACAGACAGACAGACAGGCAGACAGACAGGCAGACAGAAAGACAGGCATACGGTTGGACAGACAGGCATACAGACAGATAGACAGGCATACGGATGGACAGACAGGCATACAGATAGACTGACATACGGATGGACAGACAGACAGACAGACAGACCGACAGACAGACACACAGATAGACAGAGAGACAGACAGGCATACAGACATACAGACAGACAAACATACGTATGGACAGACAGACAGACAGACAGATAGACAGACAGACAGACAGACAGACGGACGGATGGATGGACAGACAGACGGATGGACAGACAGACAGACAGACAGACAGACAGACAGACAGACAGACAGACCGACTGACCGACAGACCGACAGATCGACAGACAGACACACAGATAGACGGATGGACAGACAGGCATACAGACATACAGACAGACAGACATACGGATGGACAGACAGACAGACGAATGGACAGACAGACGGATGGACAGACAGACAGACAGACAGACAGACGGATGGACAGACAGACGGACAGACAGACGGATGGACAGACAGGCATACAGACAGATAGACAAACGGACGAACGGATGGTAAGGTAGACAGACAGACCGATAGATAGACGAACGGACGGACGCGGCTAGCGAATGATTCATGGTTTGGCGATAAAACCCCTCAAAGCTTTGCCCCACTCATCATTCACTACGTGGATATGCTATAACTTTTTTCTTTTAATAAACTAGCTCTGCTTTTAATTGTAAGGACATATCGAAATTCTTGCAGATGGGATAATATAATCACAGTGGCCCAGTGGTCCCGGTGCGAACGGCCGCCCATTCGCGCTGGCAGTTGTACGGTGTTCAGCGGATATTTATTTCTCTAATTACAGGAGCCGTCGAAAAAAGCAATTTCTCGAGGCTTGAGTCTGTAATCTATTCGTCCACATCATAAATGACGCCTATCGTAATTGCCTTGTCGTACGCGGAAAACGCACGCACTGGAATGTTTCCCAACTGGACGATGGCCTTCAGCGTGTCCAGCGTAGCCTTTGAAGTAACATCTACTAACAAGATGTTCTTGCGGGTATTTATACGTATTTCCTCAACCTGGCCAGGTGCGATACGTTCGAAATACTCCGACAAGCTTTGCATATTTAGAGTGTTCAGGACATCTGTCGTCGTTGTCGGCATGTACGAGATCGTGAAGGACCGCATGCTACTCGCCTTTTCGGTGCCTGTCGACCTGTCGGCGACGTTCTTCTGATATTCTTCTTCAGACGGCGGCTTTGGACAGTCGCGTTGTGTGAAAGTAGTGTCCGAGTCCGAGTCGTTGCCTACTCACGTCAAGGTTGGATATGTGCGTCATCCGGTACGCCCTTATGTACCGAGGCCTCTACAGTGCCATAAATGTTTGAAATTCGGGCATGTCAGTGCAGTTTGTAAGGGTGTGGTAACTTGCAAACGATGTGGTGGACCTCATGACGATGGCAACTGCAACGCTGCCACATATTGTCCTAACTGCACGGGCACCCACGACGCAACCTCAAAGGACTGTCCTAAAATGAGGAACCAAATAACTATCATGAAGAGGATGGTTAGGGACCACTCCACGCACAGAGAAGCTGCAAGGGCTGTCCGGCGCAGTACACGTCGTTCACGACACCGACGCAAACGAAGCAGCAGTGCTAACCGAGTTGAAGAACTGACATCAAATGTCCAGGCTTCCCCTTCTCATCGATTGCCTTTAACGGCCAAAAATGAAGATGTCAGTGCTTCCGTACCTTTACAGCCGACGAATGCACGAGCCATTCAGCCACCGGCCCATACTACTTCGGAGTGGCTTTCTTTACCATCAAGACACACGTGTACGCCTTCCACGCATAATGCTGCTGAATGCAGCGAGCAGGACGACAAGATGAATAATAATGACATCAAAAGTATGCTTAGAAATTTGATGGGTTCAATGCTCAAGATCCTTAGTGGTCTAAACACTCCGGCAGCTGAAGCTGCTGTCCAGTTACTTGAGGTGCTGGAGCCACTTGTTGTTCTTCAGTAAGCGAACATGGCCTCGATGTTTGAAGATCGCATGGGGCAGACGCTTGTTATGCAGTGGAATGCTCGTAGTTTACGTGGTCGTCTCTCTGATTTCAGACAGCGGGTATTGAAATACCAGTTCCCAGTTATTGTCATATGCGAAGCAAACATGGATTCTACATTTCGTTTGTCTGGGTACGTCCAGCTTTGGTCTCGCAGTGATCACCGTGCAAGCAAGGTGCTAGTTTGTGTACGCCGTGATATGACGTACGTACGACAGACATGACATTCTGTCGCATACAACGAATGATTACGTTTGCTTGATTATAAAGTATAAGAGGCGAACATTGTCAGTTATCGGAGGATGCATTCATCCAAGTGCGAAGATGGACTGCTCTCACCTTAGGTCTGTGCTTCAGGCTGCTCAGAGCCCCCACATTGTCATTGGAGATTTCAACGCTCATAATCCCCTCTGGGTAGCACTGTAAAGAACAGCCGTGGCAGGGATGTGTGACTTCGTGTGTAATTTTGGACTAAGGGTGCTGAAGACGGATCGCGCACTTTCATTCAGGGTACTTCTTACAGCAGCTGCCTCGACATTGCATTTGTATCTAGGAGTCTCCTGCCTTCTGCAGCTTGGTCCACGGATATAGAGACTCACGGTAGTGATCACTTGCCTACATATGTTCAGTTTAGGTGGTACTGCCGGGCACCCACGACGCAACCTCAAAGGACTGTCCTAAAATGAGGAACCAAATAACTATCATGAAGAGGATGGTTAGGGACCACTCCACGCACAGAGAAGCTGCAAGGGCTGTCCGGCGCAGTACACGTCGTTCACGACACCGACGCAAACGAAGCAGCAGTGCTAACCGAGTTGAAGAACTGACATCAAATGTCCAGGCTTCCCCTTCTCATCGATTGCCTTTAACGGCCAAAAATGAAGATGTCAGTGCTTCCGTACCTTTACAGCCGACGAATGCACGAGCCATTCAGCCACCGGCCCATACTACTTCGGAGTGGCTTTCTTTACCATCAAGACACACGTGTACGCCTTCCACGCATAATGCTGCTGAATGCAGCGAGCAGGACGACAAGATGAATAATAATGACATCAAAAGTATGCTTAGAAATTTGATGGGTTCAATGCTCAAGATCCTTAGTGGTCTAAACACTCCGGCAGCTGAAGCTGCTGTCCAGTTACTTGAGGTGCTGGAGCACTTGTTGTTCTTCAGTAAGCGAACATGGCCTCGATGTTTGAAGATCGCATGGGGCAGACGCTTGTTATGCAGTGGAATGCTCGTAGTTTACGTGGTCGTCTTTCTGATTTCAGACAGCGGGTATTGAAATACCAGTTCCCAGTTATTGACATCTGCGAAGCAAACATGGATTCTACATTTCGTTTGTCTGGGTACGTCCAGCTTTGGTCTCGCAGTGATCACCGTGCAAGCAAGGTGCTAGTTTGTGTACGCCGTGATATGACGTACGTACGACAGACATGACATTCTGTCGCATACAACGAATGATTACGTTTGCTTGATTATAAAGTATAAGAGGCGAACATTGTCAGTTATCGGAGGATGCATTCATCCAAGTGCGAAGATGGACTGCTCTCACCTTAGGTCTGTGCTTCAGGCTGCTCAGAGCCCCCACATTGTCATTGGAGATTTCAACGCTCATAATCCCCTCTGGGGTAGCACTGTAAAGAACAGCCGTGGCAGGGATTTGTGTGACTTCGTGTGTAATTTTGGACTAAGGGTGCTGAAAGACGGATCGCGCACTTTCATTCAGGGTACTTCTTACAGCAGCTGCCTCGACATTGCATTTGTATCTAGGAGTCTCCTGTCTTCTGCAGCTTGGTCCACGGATATAGAGACTCACGGTAGTGATCACTTGCCTACATATGTTCAGTTTAGGTGGTACTGCCGTTCAGCCACACGCTGCGTTCATCAGACAGACTGGCGTCTCTTCAAGTCATCTGTGAAAACCAGCTGTCAGCGCACTACTACACCATCCGAAGTAGAAGACATCATTTCTACGTCCCTGCGTGACACAACAAGACAAGTTACAATTTCGCTGCAAACATCAGCTATCGACTTACAAACGAGGCCCTTCGTGCTATCCGTCGCCGCGCAGAACGGCGATACAGAATAACAAGATCACCGTCAGACCTCTCAGCCTGTCGACAAGCTCAACGACACGTTCTTCGGCATCTCAACAAGCTGGACAGGCAATGATGGAGGTCGTTCTGTGGTTCTTTGGACCCAAGACAGCCTCTCTCTAAAATCTGGCGGATAGTACGAAGTTTACAATCTTCTCCACAACAAATTTGGCCATTTCGTGTGGTGGCTCTACATCAGCGTCGGAGTGAATTAGAGGTAGGCAAAGACTACTGTAGCCTTGTCGTTTCCACCGCTGACACTGTGACCCAAACTCTTACCACCACTGTGCCCCTGTGCTTCGACGAACGCTTCGAAGTGCCTTTTACAACGCAGGAACTGGACGCTGCAATTTCACTTTCCTGGCGCTCATCGGCACCGGGGCCGGACGGAATTACGTACGCTGCACTTCGCCATCTTGATACAAAAGCACGACAGATCCTGTTATCTTACTACAACACCTCCTGGGAATCAGGAAATGTTCCAGATAAGTGGAAGTGCAGCCGCATAATCGCACTACTTAAGCCGAGGTAGTACCCTAATGAGCTTTCATCTTACCAGCCGATCGCCTTAAGCAGCTGCGTTGGTAAAGTCATGGAAAGAATGGTATTTTCGAGATTAGAGTGGCTCTTAGAGAGCAATAATCGCTTTCCTGCGTTCATGAATGGCTTTAGGAGAGGCCGATCAGCCATTGACAAGGTCATCAACTTGGTCTCCGATGTTGAACAAGAAAGATGTCGAGGCAGATTAGAGGCTGCTGTTTTTCTTGATATTAAGGGCGCATACGACAATGTCTTACATTATGCCATCCTTGATGCGCTTAAGGATCTAGAAATTGGTGGACGACTATATGCGTGGATCGTGAGCTACCTTAGCGACCGTACCGTGTGTATGTCAACAAGCGATGCAGATACAGATCATTATAACATTCACCATGTTGTTCCTCAAGGGAGTGTTCTCAGTCCGACACTTTTTAACATCACCTTGATTGAACTTGCTACTGAACTTCCTGACACGGTGAAGGTGAACACATATGCGGACGACTCCTACATCTGGGCTTCAGGAGCTACGCGCCCCCAACTGCATGCTCGACTACAACGTGCAGTGACCATCACAGCAAGGTACCTACGTCGCCAGGGTCTCACACTGTCAACTGAAAAATGCGCAGTGCTTGCATTTACACGAAAACAAATGACAAGGTACCCACTAACTGTGAATGGAACAGAAATTCGTGCCGTTGTGCAACACAAATTCCTGGGTGTTATCTTCGACCGGAATCTATCGTGGTCAAAACACGTCACAGCTTTGAAGTCAAAGCTCAAGAGTTTTGTCCACGTTCTTCCGGTCATGGCCGGAGCAAGATGGGGCCCTTCGGAGGCAGCTCTCCTGCAACTGTACCAATCTTTATTCGTAGGGTACTTACGATACAGCATGCCCGTGCTTTCAAGCATGAAACCCAGTTGTGCGAGCACGCAAGAAAGCATCCAAGCTCAAGGGTTGCGCACATGTTTGGGCTTACCTCAATGCACATTAACCAAGGGAACTCTTGCCGAAGCTCGGGCTTGTCCAATCAAAGTATATGTGCTCTGCGAGCCTGTTCGAGTCCACCTTCGCCTGTTGACCCGACACAGGCAACACCCCCTACCAGCGCTCCCTGCCAGCCACCGAGACTGCAGTTATTCAAGAGCTATATCGTGCCTCGAGAACATCATTCCCCCAAGATTCTCTCCCCCACGTGTTCTTGGGACACCTCCGTGGCTCCTGCCTAGACCACTTGTCATACTTCAGATTCCTGGGATTATGAGGAAGTCCCTTGTTTTATCGGTCGGCCTAAAGCAACTTACACTGCAGCACATTTATACTATACGACGGTGTGGCACACGTATATACTGATGAATCTACCACGTCGCGTACCTCCGCCGCAGTCTTTGTCATCCCGGAGATGAAGATAGCTCGACGTTTCAAGATAGATCACAAGACCACATCAACAGCCGCGGAACTTGTTGCTGTTCGGGAGGCAATGCGTTTCATGTCGACAGAACCCGCTCGTAAATTGACGATACTGTGTGATGCCAAAGCTGCTCTTCAAACCATCGATGGCTTCATGAGACAAGGTCCATATCATACTTTATCGATTGAAATAGCAGAGCTTCTTAGCATTGCTACAAAAAAATGGACATGTGTAACATTTCAATGGATACCTGCTCATTGTAGCATAATGGGCAATGAAGCGGCGGACGCTGAAGCTAAGAGAGCTTTGAATAGTGCCCCGGAAGTGTGCATCACATTTTCTCGACAAGACACTAACATCCTACTTCGACGGGTAATGCGCAACTCCATCTTAGAGCACTGCCAGAAACCAGAACACCAGCACAAGCGGCTGCACAAATAGGATCCGGAAATGAAGTTCCGTATGCCTAACAAGTTAAAGCGAAGCATCTCACGCGTTATCCACCGCATTTGCCTCGGTGTGGCTTGCACGAGACGTTAAACCCACTTGATTGGCTGTAATGACACAGGTCCCAATTGTGGTCACTGTCGGTTGCCAGAAACGCTCGAACATATATTTTTGCGACTATCCAGCTTATGCAGGTGAACGTCAGCAACTGATATCTTCGATTGGCCGATATATTAGTCGACCATTAACCGATGAGGTTGTGTTAGGTCCTTGGCCTGACGCCAGCAGCACACATGTGGTTATACGAGCCGTCATCGCTTTCTTAGAAGCCACTGGACTGGATGCACGTCTGTAGAGTTACCCAGCCTAATAAGAAGATATCATCTCTCTACATTACCATCGTCATTCGTCACTCTTTTTACTCCCCAGTCACCCTTCCCCAGTGTAGAGTAGCAGGCCAGAGCAAACTATAACTCAGACCGACCTCTCTACCTTTCTGTAAATAAATTCTCTCTCTCTCTCTCTCTTATTTCTACTATTCATTTATTTCAAAATACCCCTAAGGGCCCTAGACGAGGGTATTACATAGGGGGACACTTAATGACAAAATTGAGCAATAACGGAGTGAAAGTAATGGAAAAAAAGTTAAATCCTGACAATTGGCTGGTGTACATTCGGCAAGAATACAACAATAACAAAAACAACGTAAAAGAAATAAGTGCAAACTACAACTTAGTTGAAATGAGGAACTGAAGTGACTAGACATAAGTTGTAAAAAAAAACTAGAAGTGCAAGCATAGAAGGCTATGTTGGGCAATGCAAGAACGCACACCAAGATAGTTTGCTTCTTCAAGAATAACGCAGCACGCGTTCAGGGTGTAGTGTATCTGGTATGAAACACTGGGCGTTCCATAGCAGTGATAATTTCCACTTTTTCTTTCTTCAGTAGTCTACGTTGGCAAATACTTAGTTTTAGAAAGACGCTGTTCTGCCACATGTGCGACCTTTCGATTTGGATGCAGTCGAGAGTACAGTAAATGAGCACGACACTGATATTCCCATAGTGCTACCAAAACAAAACGAAAATACGGATGACCGAAAAAGGAGGCGATGGAAATTTAGGCACCTTCTCTGTGAAAGGCGTAGGAAGTATGTAGGTTCGCTGATCGAAGCATTTCCGAAATTGTGGCTAAATTACTTATCACCTTATCTCAGTTATAGGAGAAGAGCATTCATTTATTTAGAGCCAAACCGTGCTTCGGTTGACCTACCTCATAAATATCCGTACGCATTACAATACTAAAACTGATGCGTCATAATAGGGGGACAACATAATTTATTGACGATAATCAGCTTAGTTTTCACCCTATACGTCCCCTAGAAAAGACAAATGGTAGTATACCTTCCTATATCTCAAATATAGATATTAAGCACCGAGATAAAATGGACTTTTATGAAACAGAATAGTACTGCGACAAACGAATTCATAGCACCTTGGAATGAGATATATAAGAAAAGTTCGTCAGTTGCCTAGCTTTTATTTGCAAATTGGACCAAAATAAATGGTGTAACAGAAAAAAAAGGTACTTCTCTTCAGTGCAGCTAGGAGATTCCGGCGGTGATTTTTGCTCGTATGAGGAAAGGAAAAAAAATTCACACGCACTCTGAAATTCCGTGCGCTCTGCTTTATGCCTCCGTCTGCTCCGCCGTCGGAATCCACGTCCACTTGCGGTAGCCGGGCTCTGAGAAGCGCGGCGATTGGGATGGTCGGTGACAAACAGGCGGCGCGCTTGCCATCTCGGAGGCAATGGTCTGGCATACAAGAAAAAAGCGAGTTTCGCTGCCAGAAGAAGCAGTGAATACGATAGCAATAAATTGAAATGTTATGTGAAAGAAGACTAATAGTAAAGTTTTTTCATTCGATCAAGCAGTATTCTACCAATCCCGTGCGTTTACTTCACTCGTGTAGATCGTGCAACACTTTGCAGCATGGTGAGAAAACGCTACCTCAAAAAAAAAAAAATCCAAGTATTACGGCGCAGCACGCAGTCTTGAATCTAAAATTGATTCTAAATACCAGCTAGAAGCTCCTCATTTTTCGTGCCCGCCGTGGTACTGTAGCAATTACGCTGCTAGGCTTCTTATCGGAAGGTAGCAGGTTCGATCGTTGCCGCGGCATTCGCATTTTCATAGAGGCAGAATGGTAGAGGGCTGTTTTTTGTGCCATGTCAGTGAACGTTAAAAAACCTCAGACTGTGGAGCCGTCTCTCATAATCATATTATGGTTTCAGGTGGGCAAATATCTTTAATTGTTAGCGTTTAGCGTCTCAAAACCACTATATGGTTATCAAAGGCGCCGTAGTGGAGAGCTGCGGAGATTTCGACAAACTGGGGTTTTTTTGACGTGCATCTAAATCTAAGCGCGCGGGCCTTCGGCATTGGCGCCTCCATAGAAAGTGCGGCCGCCACGGCCGATATTCGATCCCGCTAGATGCGAGACCACCGTGCTTGGCAGGCTTTTGAAACGTCAAATCCTTGATATCTTTATTAGGTTCCCTATTATCCCCACAAGTGACGTACTCTACCACAATCACTAAGCCATAGGCCCAAGTCCAAAGCCATTGGCTAATTGCAGCATCGTGACCTTCGTAACTCTTGTGACCAGCACGAGATTCCCCCACATGCTCCCTGATGCACTCGCAATGACAGTGAAAGTAAGCTGTGCATTTTAATCACAACAGTCTACAGTAAACGTATAGTGCCTGGAATATATTCTAGGCACTATAGTAAACGTAATGTTGCTGGATATTCATGCACGGCGGGCTCATGAGAGGCAGTTGTTTCACGTGCGACGGGTCGGTTACACGAACATCGAAAAAGAAGCTCGCGTTGCAATGCGCTTTACCGAACAGTATTGCCATGTTCTGGCTATTGTGAATTAATCTGATTTGTTGTAAAGCGTTAATGCCACCCAGGTGAGGCAATGCCACCACCAGCCAGGAAAAAATATATCACTGCTTTGGGGCAGGATGATCAAAGAAAATTGCTGGATTTAATTTATGCCTTGAAAGTGAGGCCAAAGGTGCGCCATCCCACTTGTGTTGAAATAAAACAACAAAGTATGACGTACCGAAACTAGCACTGAGCCTACCCTCTTAATGTGGGTTATAATTTTTCGTGGTTAGGAGAAATGACCCACAAGTATTTTTGCAATCACATCTTATCGCAAGCGAATGCTTTTTTTTAAGAGAGGCCTTTCGGTACCTTTTTGTTTGGACACTGCAACCAGACAAACAACCCTCTTCCGGCCAATACGGACACTACATATTGGTCGAAAACACAGGAGGCTGCTTCATTGTTCAACGGATAATTGATGGTAAGTGCTTCTCTTTTTTGGCTAATAACGCCACGTGGGTTTCCGATTGTGCAACAGACACTCAATTCGGGGATATTGTGAAATACACACTCTTATCATGAGTAGTGAACAACTCTTCGTTTCTGTCTGCAGTGATAATTTATCTTGCTTGAGTCATAGTGACGAGTTAAGTTTAGGCACCGCCGAACAGAAAAGCCATGCGAGCACTTCGAAACACTCGCGCGCTTTTTGTTACTCCTGCCTCGGCGTAGGTTGGTGCGCTCAGTCATGAGTCGAACCTCTTACTTCCGTATTCAGAAACACTCCTCTAACTCGAATTCCGCCCTTCACTTGACTGAGTGGAGCACTGCGCCGCTGCTCGACTGAAATTGACACTGCGGTTCTCAAGAATCGCTGCAGAATATTGCCGATATGCAATGACTTGGTCTGCCAAGAGACGGCGCTCCTATCGACTTTTGCAAGTCATGGTGAAACATTGAGTGAAGGAACGTTCTAGAATACGGTGGTTAGACTAACATTTCACTCGGGGATCAGTGGGATTCATTTAGAGTGTGACTGAGGCCTGCTGACAAAAAATTTCTTGCCCATGAGTCCGATAGACTTCGCTGGACAGACATTTTGCTTACCCTGAGTCGGGATTCAGTGCGCCTGATAATTTGTTTGGTGCGCATTAGTGTGAGCAAGTCTACCTGAGGAGACGTGTGGTGTGGATCTGCCAAAGTGAGTCCGGTTTATGAACATTGTCGTCCGCCTGTGTCCGAGCTACTCTGGTAGAGAAAATTTTTTTATGACAACTATAGTACAAGCGAATCCACTTGAAAAGAGTTTCGATGTGTCTGAGTCACAGAGTGCACACTTGAGAAGATTATTGCTTAGCCTGAGTCCGAGTAAGTCCAATGCAAGAGCAAATACGGTGAAGAAGTCAGAATCATCTCTCTTTATTTTTCTGACCCTATGGTGCAAATAAATCATGCTAGCTAGCTAGTTCACAACGACTTCGCATTGCCAGTTGCTCTATATTAAGCTAGTTTTAATGTTTGGCCTGGCGAAATAAACTACAGCCACTTACATGTAAAGTGCACATATTTTACAAAAAAACAGTTATACCCGGTCATCGAACTCTTGCAGAACTTGCCTTGTTCGCCCTTACTGAAATTCATCAGGTTTTTTTTTTTGAACCTCGCCTTTTGGGGTTTATTGTTAATCACAAAATATCGGAGGTATCTCGCTCACATTGACAAAAAGTTCAACCTCTGCATCTAATACGTAGGAAGATTCATTTAAAACCCTGTGATGTCAGCGTATCAAACATCCTAGTGAGCACAGAATAAATACAAATGGGAGAAACTGCTATCATATATGATTCATGGTTCGACATGCCTAATATTGCACACCAGGAGGTATATGCACAGAAACGCTAAATATATAGCTGATCTGATTCTGATTGGCTGGATTCATAAGCGTATACAATATACGCCACTAAATGAAGCTGGCTTTATGCTGGCGCGCTGACGGAATTTTTGAACTCAAATAAACCCACACGTAAACGCTGCAAAAGCATGAACACTTCCGCTTTCTATTGTGTATGCATTAAAAACTGACTTGAACAACCAACCACAAAGAAATAGTTTCTTGCAGAAGATACACCGATGCAACTCACCCTGTGGTGCTGTTATTGCGAAAATATTACACTATCTCCCGCCAAAGAAAACCATGTGTGAATGTGAAGCAGCGGGCGCTAACGTTTACACAGGTGGCGGCGTTGACACTGGTGTTCATCGCGGAGTTGAGCAGGACAGAAACCTGGTGAGGCGCAAAACAACCACTGATGAACCGAAGTTTCCTATACTGGAACATGCCAATCGCTGCTAATGGGCAATGAAAGACAGAAGGCTCCGACTGGACACAGAGAGCCACAGTCCGCTCTTAGTTAACACGCACGATGCGAGTTTCCATTGTTCAACATTCAACAGCGCACAGCAGAAATCGCCCACCGGCTACCACACCACAACACACACACACAACACACACACAACACACACACACACACACCAACACACACACACACCACACACACACACACACGCACACACGCACACACACACACACACACACCACACACACACACACACACACACAACACACACACACCACCACACACACACACACAACACACACACACACAACACACACACACACACACACACACACACCACACACACACACACATATATATATATATATATATAGGCAGGCATGGTGGTTGAGTGGCCGTAGCGTTGCATATAGTCTAGTAGATCCTCCGTGAGCGGTCACAACGTGGTTTATTTCGACGTTTCGGCCTAGAGTCTGGCCTTCATCAGGAATAAAGATACAGTTTGTCGGTGCTCAGCTTTATACAATCTCAAATCAGAGGGCAAAGAAAGAGGGAAAAAAGGAAAGAAAAAAGAAAAGGAAAGAAAAAAAAGGAAAAAAGAGCAAAATAATATACGGTGGACGCCCCTCGGGTGCCCCCCTTCCTTTTTTCCCTCCACTTCCCCCTCATCTCTCTCCCCCATCTCCCCTTCACCTTTCTGACGTCAGCGGTCTGTGTATGTTTCCGTTCACTAGCGCATTCCTCCCGATCAGACGGCCCCTCCTGGCACTGGCGGTTCGGTGTGGTCCCGTAAACGATTCGGGGTCCCGTAAACAATTCGTCGTAGAAGGACGGGGGCCGCGTATTGTGGCAGAGGCTGGTCAGCGGGCATTTTAGGAAGTTCTAAGCCTTTAACTACTCCGCGCCCTGTCAACATTTCGTCGTAAAAATAGGGGCTTTCGCATTGCACGCGCTTGCACAGCCTACCGCAATACGGGGCACCCCTATTTTTACGACGAAATGTTGACAGGGCGCGGAGTAGTTAAAAACGAGGTCTGTATTAACAGAACAAAAGAGCAGTCACTTCGACTTCTTCTTTTTTCAGAGGAATCGTGGGTGCTGTCCACGCTCATCACTTCGTCGTCCTTTGTTTTCTTGCCCGGCCTTTAGCCGTGACATTAGCCTCCCATTCAAAAAAGCATCGTCCCGATGCTTTATAATCAAAGCGGTTTGTACTCGTTGGAAACGCATGAGTTCATTCGGCGAAATAAGGCTTCATGCGTACCACGTGCACAACTTCTGGAGCATACCTTCGACGCCTTGAAGAGTGCGCAGTATCAGGAACAACCTCATAATTAATGTCACTGAGACGTCGCAGAACTTTATAGGGACCGAAGTACCGTCTTAACAGTTTTTCTGAGAGGCCACGGCACCGAATAGGTGTCCACATCCAAACTTTCTCTCCTGGCTCGTAGGAGACTGGTCGGTGACGAAGGTTGTACGGTCTTGAATCGTAGTCCTGCTGGCGACTAATACGTAGGCGTGCAAGTTGTCGGGCTTCTTCGGCCAGCTGAGTGATATAATCACCATCCGTTTCAGCATCTTCGCACTCGTGCGGCAGCATAGCATCCAGCATAGTGGTGACTTCACGACCATGAAGAAGGCGGATTGGCGTTGTTCTTGTTGTTTCTTAATAAGCCGTGTTATAGGCGAACGTGACATACGGCAAGATCTCATCCCAGTTTTTATGCTCCACATCGACGTACATGCAGAGCATATCCGCTAGTGTCTTGTTGAGACGTTCCGTAAGACCATTCGCTTGCGGATGATACGCCGTTGTTCGCCGGTGGGATGTGCCACTAAGTCTTAAAACTGTCTGTAATAGTTCAGCTGCGAATGCAGTTCCCCTGGCAGTTATTACCACTGATGGAGCACCATGCCTCAGCACCACATTCTCTACGAAAAATCGGGCTGCTTCACTTGCCGTGCCCCTCTCCAAAGCCTTGGTTTCAGCGTAACGAGTGAGGTAGTCGGTGGCTACTATAATCCATCTGCGACCTGCTGATGAGGTTGGAAATGGGCCCAAAAGATCCATTCCGACTTGAGCGAATGGAGTAACAGGCACGTCAATAGGATGGAGGAGGCCTGCTGGTTTGACGGGTGGAACTTTTCTGCGCTGGCAATCAAGGCACGTCCGAACATAGTGTTGAACGGTTGCCGTCAGTCGTGGCCAGTAGTATTTCTGCCTCACTCTGCACAACGTACGCGTATAACCCAGGTGGCCGGATGTTGGTTCATCGTGGCATGCCTGTAATACTTCGCTCCTTAGAGATGTTGGGACGACGAGTAAGTAGTCGTTTCCGTGTGGCGTGAAGTTCATCTTATACAGGACGTCGTTGCGCAAGCAAAATGACGAAAGCCCTCTCGCAAACAGTCTAGGTACAGCTGAAGTGCGACCCTCTAAAACACGTATTATGGGTTCTAGTTCGGGGTCGTCTCGTTGCAGCTGTGCGACAGTTGCCGTGTTTACAACTCCGACAAAGGCTGTATCGTCATCTTCTGCCGTCGCAGGTTCGTATGGCGCACGAGAAAGGCAATCAGCGTCTGAATGTCGCTTCCCCGATCTGTAGACCACCGTCATGTCAAATTCTTGAAGCTTCAGGCTCCAGCGCGCCAACCGTCCTAAAGGGTCTCTTAAATTCGTCAGCCAGCAGAGGGAGTGAGGGTCGCTGACAACATTAAAAGGACGACCATACAGGTATGGGCGGAATTTTATAACCGCCCACACCACCGCAAGGCACTCTTTTTCCGTAGTGGAATAATTTTCTTCCGCACGTGAAAGAGTTCTGCTCGCGTAAGCAATTACTCGTTCGGCGCCATCCTGCCACTGCACGAGTACAGCTCCTAAGCCGACATTGCTAGCGCCGGTGTGCTCTGTTGTCGGTGCGTCATCATCAAAGTGTGCGAGGACTGGTGGCTTCTGAAGGCGTTGCCGCAGCTCGTCGAATGATTTTTGCTGCTCTTCATTCCATACGAATGCGACGTCTTCTCTGGTAAGGCAAGTCAACGGCGAGGCAATGCGCGAGAAGTTCTCAATGAAACGTCGGTAGTAAGCACACAGTCCTAAAAACCGTCTGACGGCCTTTTTGTTAGTTGCCGCTGGAAAATTCGTAACGGCAGCTATTTTTTCAGGGTCAGGCCGCACACCTTCACTGCTGACAAGATGCCCCAGGAACAGAAGCTCTTCGAAGCCGAAATGGCATTTTTCCGGCTTAAGTGTTAGTCCGGCGGAACGGATAGCTTGAAATACTGAGTGCAGTCGCCTGACGGGTTCGTCGAATGTGGCAGAAAATACGATGACGTCATCTAAATACACTAAGCACGTCTGCCACTTGAGGCCTGATAGTACGGTGTCCATTAGCCGCTGAAACGTTGCCGGTGCTGAGCACAAGCCAAATGGAAGTACCTTAAATTCAAAAAGGCCATCAGGTGTCACGAAAGCTGTTTTCTCCCGGTCTGTTTCATCGACTTCTATCTGCCAATACCCACTCCTTAGATTCATCGACGAGAAATAACGCGCGTGCCGTAGTCGATCGAGTGAATCGTCGATACGTGGAAGTGGGTAGACGTCTTTTTTTGTCACCTGATTCAGCTTGCGGTAATCCACGCAGAAACGTAAGGTGCCGTCTTTTTTCTTCACTAATACAACCGGCGAAGCCCAAGGGCTTTTCGACGGCTGAATAACGTCGTCTTCAAGCATCTGTCGCACCTGCTTTTCGATGGCTTCACGTTCTCGCGGAGCTACCCGGTACGGGTTTTGCCTGATGGGTCTGGTCATGTCGTCCGTTATAATTCGATGTTTCGTCAGTGGCGTTTGACGTACCCTTGAAATCGAAGAGAAACAATCTTCAAACTTGTTAATAAGCTGCATGATACTTTGCTTCTGCGCCGGCAGCAAACTTGGGCCAATATCAACAGATAGAGGTGCAGGGGTGAGATCAGTTGAATTATCTTTTTCAAGAGTTAGGCAGTCTGTCATCTCGGCGAGCTCTTCCACGTACGCGACTGCCATGCCTCTCGTTAGATGTCGGCGTTCAGAGCTGAAGTTCGTAATAAGGACGTGCGTGTGTCCGCATTTTATGCTTACGACGCCTCTTGCGATAGATAAACCATGGCTGAATAGCAGTGTTGGAATTTGCTCGGCGATGTTTTCAGAATCGCTCGACGTGTTACATGTCACAGCCACGAGTGCACTCGACCGCGGTGGATGGTCACGTCGTCTTCGAAGACACGCAAAGGCTTGACGTCGCTGGTCTGTACAGGGCACATCCGAAACTTGATCTGGGGCCGTCCAAAACGTAACCGATCTCTCAGGAATGTTGATAATGGCATCGTATTCACGCAAGAAGTCCATGCCCAAGATCAGGTCTTTGCAGCACTCCGGTAAAATTACGAAAGTAGCGACGAAATCTGAACTGCCGATATTAATTCGAGCTGTACATTTGCCAGTCGGCGTCACCAATTGACCCCCTGCGGTTCTAATGTTTGGTCCCGTCCATATTGTTCTTACTTTCTTTAGGCAGTCGGCGAGTTTACGGCTGATAATAGAGAAGTCCGCACCAGTATCTACCAGTGCTGTTATTGGGCGTCCGTCTATACAAATGTCTAGATTGGCGCTTACGATTGCCGTTGATGTCGGTGACATCGTGTCGTCCTTGGTATCGTGCGTCGTACGATCCGTGGTATCATTCGTCATATCACGTCGTAGAGAAGATGTTGGGGGTGTGATAGCACCTCGACGGGCGGCAACCTTCCCCCCAAAGGTCGCAGCTGTTAGTTTCCCCGACGAGGGCTAGGAGATCTGCCCCGGACCACCTCGGAGTACCTGCGCTGCGGCGGCGAGTTCGGTGCAGGTGAAGGAGAGCGGGGTCGACGATACGGCACTTCGGGTTGCTGTGCTTGCGGGCCTGCACTGCTGTCACGGCGGTTATCGAAATAGGCACGAGGGGAGGTTAGTAGAAAGTTATGATGTGTACGGTCACGGTACGGGCAATGGCGGAAAATATGGCCGGCTTCTCCGCAATGAAAGCAAAGTGGTCAACGGTCGACGGTGTGCCACAAGTCCGTCTTACGGATGAATGGTCGACTGGTGGGCATACCTTGCGACCAAGATGCAGATGTCGGCGGAGTGTACATTGGCGCCGTTTGCATAGGCACGTTGGACTGAGGATACGGCTGCGGCGGATTGGGAGCTGGGGCCCACGGCTCGTTGTAAGGCCCTTGGCTTACGTCACGATAAGCCAGTGGTGACGAGTTGTAGGACACTGAGTGTGTCGACGGACAGCTGATGCGTAGCTCACAGACCGCTGGTCTGAGGGCGATTCGGGCAACGAAAATGCCTGGCGGAGTTATTGCCGCACAACTTCTGCAACGCAAGCCATGGTATTTTCTTGCGGAGTCACAAGGAGGTTTCGGATCTCCTCCCGAATGACCTCACGAATGAGTTCGCGCAGAGAACACTCACTACCGGCACTCAAAGCAGAGAGACTGGGAGATGTTTTGATTGGTTGGTCATGGTATCGGCGCCGTTGCTGCAGTGCTCGCTCGATTGTTGTAGCCTCTTTGACAAATTCGGCTACACTTGTTGGTGGGTTGCGTAGGAGACCGGCAAACAGCTCTTCCTTGACGCCTCTCATCAAATGTCGTAGTTTTTTACCTTCAAGCATCTCGGGGTCGGCCCGCTGAAATAGGCGGGTCATGTCTTTCGCAAATATGGCGACGCTCTCGTTTGGTTTCTGTATGCGTGACTCGATGAGCTGCAAAGCAGAATCACAGCGGTCGGTGTTTGCGAATGTCCCGAGAATTTGCTGCCGAAATTCTTCCCTCGAAGACAGCGTTGACTCGCGGTTCTTGTACCACGTACGAGCCCTGTCTGCCAAAGCAAAGTAGACGCGTGATAGCTTTTGTTCAGTTGGCCAGTGGTTGGCTTTGGCGACTCGCTCATACTGGGCTAACCAGTCCTCGACGTCTTCATAAACCTCACCGTGGAAGGTCTCAGGAATTAGAGGCTGATCAACAGTAAGCTGTGAAGGCCCTCCAGTAGCCATTTCTCCCGGTACGGTGTGTTGCTGGAGAAGTTCGAGCGGGATCACCTCGGGACTAAGGCCTCGCTGTCGGCGACTGTAGTGGTGGACAAGAGTATCCACTGCAGGAACGGATTGCGGTGATGGACTCGATGTGCTAGGTGAAAATAACAGAGCACAGGACGACGGTGCGACCAGAAAAACGAGGTCTGTATTAACAGAACAAAAGAGCAGCCACTTCGACTTCTTCTTTTTTCAGAGGAATCGTGGGTGCTGTCCACGCTCATCACTTCGTCGTCCTTTGTCTTCTTGCCCGGCCTTTAGCCGTGACAATATATATATATATATATATATATATATATATATATATATATATATATATATATATATATATATATATATATATATATATATATATATATATATATATATTGGGCATGATGTACAGTGAATTGAGCTCGACTCTAAGCTGCTTCGCATCTGCTGGTTGGCTGCTCCAAGGCGCTAACTGATGCTTCTGAGCCTAAGTGCATATACATACAACACTAAGTCAACGGGAGTAAAGTCCTTGCGGTAACACAGTGGGTAGCAACGTTACTAGAACCAGGTCTGGTTCTAGTAACGTTGGTGGGTAGAGCATCGGGCGCGTTATTCGAAGGTCGCAGGCTCAGTCCCTTCTGTTCTAAGGTCGCAGGTTCAGGTCGCAGGTTCAGTCTATTTGTTACATTTACATCTATTAACGCCTTCTATACTTTCTTTGGCAGTAATGTCGTTCAGTTTTTTTTCATGTTGGGTCTAACAAAGGACAGCAAGCCATTATAATTTCCACCTTTTCCCGCCAAATAGAAAAGGAGATTTAAACAAGCGCCTTTCTGCATTAAAAATATTTGTGTGACCATGTCTTCCAACACCCCCTGCCTAGCAATGACCAGCCTATAGTGATAAGCAGCCGTGTGCAGTTATATATGTGATGTGATGCATTCCATTAATGCGGGCAGAACCAAGAGAAACGTGCGTGAGACGCTTCATCGCACCGTGCATTGTTGCCGGTGAGCTGTGTATGACAATCTCGGTTATTTATATTTTTTACATCGAAAGCTACTATGAGATCACAACACGGGTGGCGTGCGCGGTAGTTGATCACCGCCGCGACCGCTGGTGTCCATAACCACTGTCGTACGAAATGAGAAAAAAACTTCAGTAAATAAAAAAACCACCAAACACACAACGGTACTTGCACATGGGTTACCTGCATGTGAGTCTACTATTCTACCGCTGAGCCGCGCTGGTGCTTGGAACCTCATTGCAAACTGGCCTTAGGCAGGCTTGATGTTGGAATAGGAATCGCGTTATAATGAGTAATAAAGCGTTTAGGAACCGCAAACGAACAACCAGTTGTCACATAATGCGAATTGCGCAACGATTGGGCCGTCGAATCTCTCAACCCTTCACAAAAGCTTGATCTTCATCTATTAACAGTGGCACGTAACTGCTGCGGGGGATTGTGGGGATTACAAACCTTCTGGCATAGTTCTCCATCATCGTCAGTCCCAGCATGCACAAATGTCTGCCTACTACACAATGAATAATGGCGTAGTGGGTGCCCTGCATGTGTGCCTGCCGCAGTTACCTAAACAAATAAAAAAGGGCTCTGAAGGGCCACTCTTCAAGCTTTAGCTGGGACAGTGCTACGCGTTCAGCGCCGGCATGGTGGTCTCATCACAGCCCTATAGCTTTGATCTTGATAGATATCTCTTTTTTTGGTAGCTATTGCGCTTTTTACTTTCTTTCTCACTGTATAACCAGTATAACGTAGACAAATAAACTAGCAGCAGTGCTGTATACATAAACTTTTTCCTAGTTTTGAACGTAATAGAATAAAACGTGCTAGTGGTAGATCAATGTCTTTTGGGGCTGTGGTGTTGCGCGCCCTTTCACAGAAAAAAAAAGAAAAAAACGTTACTGCTACAATATATGCAAGTTTCGATTTGCCACGTATAAAACTCTCTTCTTTCGTGACATGCCAGCTTGTTTTTCTCTCTTTAGTCCCTTATATTTACCTCGGGTGTGTAGTGATCTGCCGAAAGATTTCACATGTCTTTCAAAGAGAGTATTACACGTTGCAAGTCAAGACTGAACAAAAAATCAGTCAGTGGACTCCCTTTTTAGTTAGAGCACGGCGTTATCCCAGCGGCATTGTTGTGCATTGCGAATGCCAACATCAACAGGTGCTCATGAGACTTTTTTAAGTTGTTTTAAATCAAGTAGGTATAGTATTGTGCCAACGTTCTGCAAACACAAATGAGGTGCACTGTTGTGTGTTTGGTCACAGCGTCCAGTGATCGTGCCCGTTCACAAAATTCAGTCAAATGTGTATATTTCAATGTGCAGTGTGTGTATGCGTGTGTGTGTACGTGCGGGTGTGTATTTGTGTGTCATGACGCTCTCTGTCTGCGTTGTTTGCACGTCTCTCCTTATTTATAGGGGAACCAAAATGGAAGCGGGCCTACGCCAGCAGCAGTTTGAACGAAAACAGAAAGAAAGCTTGTGCGAAACGAATCGAGGAAAATGGCAAGGTTTACTATATGTGTAAGCCTTAAACCATTTTGCCAATGAAAATAAATCGCTCGTTTTCGACAATACGTTTCAGGACGTTTTTTATTCACGAGAATCACCACAAAGAGGCGAGAGGGGGGCAGTAATGTTAGATGTATTTTTGGGACAAGAGTGTTGTAGGAGTAAATAATCGTTGTATTATTACTCTATATGCACAGCGAGATTGGGAGTAAAGTGATGCTGTTATTTTTGCGGGCATGAAAAAAGTCATAGATATACCGCAAATGCGAAGCAGTGAATGCGATCGCAACAAATTGGAATGTCAGGTGAAGAACAGCAAGCAACTCGAAAGGTGCTCCGCGTTGCTCACGCACAAATGACGCACAAAACGCCCTCACAGGTACAGATGAACGCGAATAAGTGTGTCAGTTGTTAGTTTGAAAAGCACACATTTGTCACAAACAGAGACTGTGCAGCGAGGGTAGTGACCTTGGTAAAAAGTGGGTGAAAAGATAACTTGCCGTGGGCAGGATCCGGTAGTAGAGCATCGAACGCGTTATTCGAAGGTCGCAAGCTCGGATCCTGCCCATGGCAAGTTATCTTTTCACCCACTTTTATTTCTTCCCATTTACATTAAAATTGGCCCAATAACTTCCCGCATATCTTTCTTGGCATTATTGTCTGTTAGATCTCATTAATATTGTGTAAACACGAAAAACGAGCCCTTAAGTATACATACACTTGTTTCCCTTATATATATATATTGTGAGCGCTGACTATGTACTTCATCTTCATCTGCATGACCAAACCATTGTAGTGATCATCATCGTATGTCACGCGGGCTGGCTCTCTGGCTCGTGCGCCTGGATTAAAGAAGGATAACCTGGTTGCTGCCGTACCGGACGTGGTCTCATAAGTGGTGGAGCGTGCTTTGGTTCCCACGTCCTCCTGCTCTACCCGTCACCCCTGGAGCTCCGGTCTGGTCGACGGTTGTGTCCTCAAGCAACAGCAATGGCAGAACCCAACCCGCCCACTGCTGCAACCGCTCCTTCTCAGCCACTTAGGCTTCACTACACCGTGAGTACCTCTCATCGAGACCCTCCGGTATTTTCCGGCCTTCGCAACGAAGACGTCGAAGAATGGCTCGACAGTTATGATCGAACCAGCGTTTGTAATTACTGGGACGAGGCGCACAAACTGCGCTACGTTCCTTTCTACCTCGATGGCGTCGCTAAAACCTGGTATTACAACCACGAGAGCGACTTCTCCACTTGGTCGGCCTTCACGGGGCATCTCCATCAGGTATTTGGCACATCTGCAGGATGTTCTGTAGTAGCGAAACAGAAGCTCGCAACCCGCATTCAAGGGGACGACGAATCGTATACGTCCTACATTGAAGATATTCTGGCTCTCTGTCGCCGAGCACAAAATGACATGACGGAGGCCGATCGCGTCCGACATCTACTGAAAGGCATCAACTCTGTGGCCTTCAATGCTCTCGTGATTCAGAACCCGACTACCGTCCGAGACGTCATCACTACATGCCAACGCCTGGACGTGCTTCATTCCATGCGCCTTCCACACGCCTCCTGCGACGCTCGCTTTACCAAAGAGCATGAATTGCGGGCCCTTATCCACACAATTGTCAGAGAAGAACTTCACGGCCTTATTCCAGGCAACCCTACCGTTGCGTCTGTCCACACACCTCCTCCCAACCTGCGAGAGATAATCAAGGACGAACTGGCATCAATGACAAGCGCTGCACATGCCCCGTCTCCTGTGCGCTTCCCAGTGCCTTCGTACGCAGAAGTTGCATCGCGGGTCCCTGCACCAGTTCCAACCGTGCCTGCGGACGTCGGATGCGACCATGTGGCTGCGATGACAACGCAAGCGCCAAGGCTACGCCACTATTCTACATGGCGTCCTCCCCGCCCCATCTGCTTCTACTGTGGCATAAGGGGTCATATATCCCGTTTCTGCCGCCGCCGTCAGCAGGATGAACGACGTGGTTACTCAGCTTACGAGAGAGACTTTTCCCCGAGACCCGATGAATATGATCCCGCACCGTATCCATCCACCTTCCGCCAGTCGCCCTCCCCTCCACGGTCTCATGCTGGGCCTCATCCTTCTCGTTCATCTCGCCGCCGTTCTCCGTCACCGTTTCGGCGTACGTCATCACCCTTGCGTACCGCTCCGATCTCTCGGGACTCGGAAAACTGGAAGGTGCAGTTTTTGGAGGGGAAACTGCTTGTCGTCGGAACGCTACAACTCCTCCGTTTCGTCCAGCTAATTTACTGCCTGTTTCTGTGGAAGGTGTTTTTGTTGACGCCCTTATAGACACTGGAGCCGCAATTTCGGTAATTGATCGTGAATTGTGTTTTCGCCTGCGTAAAGTGCAAACTCCTTATGCCGGTCCCATGTTATGTGGTGCTAATGACAGTCCAATTCGCCCGACCGGGTTGTGCACTGCTCGTATTCTCATCAATGGAATCCGTCATCACATACAATTGGCTGTGCTGTCTTCGTGCGCTCATCAGATAATCTTAGGCTGGGACTTCTTGTCAGCGGCGTCTGCTGTAATTTCGTGTGGTCGGCCCCTCATTCGTATTACGGACACTGAGCTTTCTTCTGCTGCCGACCTTTCGTCGCCCAACCTGTGACAGCTGCGGATTTCCTCCTGCCTCCCGGACGAGAACGTGTCCTTACGATCAAGTCACGTGACATTCTAGATGGTGACGCTCTGGTT
Source organism: Rhipicephalus microplus (assembly GCF_013339725.1). Taxonomy (NCBI): domain Eukaryota; kingdom Metazoa; phylum Arthropoda; class Arachnida; order Ixodida; family Ixodidae; genus Rhipicephalus; species Rhipicephalus microplus. The sequence goes on along the minus strand of NC_051175.1, from coordinate 74,094,720 downwards.
GCTCCTTGCCAGCGCTGCATTTTTCGAGGGATCACCATCGCATCTTGTTTAGTGCGGTTCTCCCGTGGTTATGCAAGCATCACGGCCTGCAACACGACGCCAGAACCGCTTCTTTTGCCTGAGGGGACCACTGTTGCCAGCATTACCGAAGAAGCACCGCTCTGTGTCGTCACTGGTTCATCTGCTTCGTCATTCTCAAAGTGTATGCCAGCGGAAGATGCATTTCCTGCTCTCAAGGCCACTTTGTGTGAACATCTCAACCCAACGCAAACGGATGCCTTGCTAGCGTTATTGATGAAGCACAAAACTTGCTTTGACGTTTGTTCCGAAGGTCTGGGTCAAACAACAGTGACCGCCCATCGTATCGACACCGACGGATCCCGTGTGATTCGCCGCCGCCCTTACCGTGTGTCGGCTTCTGAGCGCCAGCTTATAGAAGAACAAGTCAACGACATGCTCGCGCGCAACGTCATCAGGCCTTCGATAAGCGCATGGTCTTCTCCTGTCGTACTAGAGAAAAAAAAGGATGGCTCGGTACGGTTTTGCATTGATTACAGATCACTCAACAAAATCACTCGTAAGGACGTCTACCCAATGCCTCGCATTGACGACGCTCTTGATACTTTACAAGGTGCCGAGTACTTTTCAAGTCTCGACTTGCGCTCCGGTTATTGGCAGATTCCAATGCACGAGTCTGATAAAGAGAAGACTGCGTTTGCTACGCCAGATGGGCTCTTTGAATTCAATGTAATGCCTTTCGGCCTGTGCAATGCCCCAGCCACATTCGAACGGATGATAGACACGGTACTGCGGGGATTAAATGGAAGACCTGCCTTTGCTACCTGGACGACATTGTCATTTTTTTTTCGTCGAGCTTCTCACAGCACCTGGAACGGCTAGACGAAGTCCTCACGTGCTTAGCTAAGGCCGGTCTCCAGCTCAACACTAAGAAGTGTCGGTTTGCCAGTCACAGCATCAAGGTATTAGGTCATGTCGTCAGTAAACATGGCGTTGAGCCCGATCCCGACAAGGTTGCCGCGGTGCTGCACTTTCCTACACCAACCACACAGAAAGACCTCCGCAGCTTCCTTGGCTTAGCGTCGTATTTCCGCCGCTTTGTACGTGATTTCGCTACTATTGCGGCTCCTCTGCACAAACTTCTGACCACGAGCGCACCCTTTGTCTGATCGGATGACTGCGAAGCCGCTTTTCACACCCTCAAGCGATGCCTCACATCACGGCCAGTGCTTCGCCATTTCGACCCTGCAGCACCTACTGTGCTACACTGACGCAAGTGGACTTGGCATCGGTGCTGTCCTTCTTCAGCGGAACCAAGCTTCCGAAGAACAAGTCGTGGCCTACGCGAGCCGTACTCTGTCACATGCTGAGCGAAACTACAGCATCACTGAGCAAGAATGTCTCGCCATCGTGTGGTCCATCCAAAAGTTTCGTCCTTACTTATACGGCCGGCATTTCACAATAGTGACTGACCATCATGCTCTGTGTTGGTTATCGTCTCTCAAAATTTGTCGGGACGCCTTGGCCGTTGGATACTACGATTGCAAGAGTATGACTACAGCGTCACATATAGGTCGGGCCGAGAGCACCAAGATGCTGACGCTTGTTCCGTGCCCGCTCTCGCAAAGCGCCAAAGTGTCACCTTCCATCTGTTCGTCACCGCCTGCCAAAGTGACCAAACAGACGGCTGCTCCTTCGAAACAGTTAGTTGCCTCGGCGGACCTTCTTTCGTCCACAGATCTCGCCTCGCTCCAACATGCCGATACCTACTGCCGCACAATCATCGATCGGCTCACTGGCTTATCGGCGTGCTCCAAACAGCCGCCTAAGACGACAACTTGCCCGTTTCAAGCTTCAAGAGGGAACATTATGTCGGCAAATTTACCATCCTCTCGGTAACCAATGGGTTCCCGTCATTCCTCGCTCACTTCGTCTGGAAGTTCTACAAGCGTTTCATGACGATGCGACAGCTGGCCACTTAGGGTTCCACAAGACCTACGACCGCCTCAGGACTCGCTGCTTTTGGCCTGGCCTCTCCACTTCTGTCGCCAAATACGTCGCTTCCTGCGCGTCATGCCAGCACCGAAAACGTACCACGTCTCTTCCCGCGGGGCCACTGCAACCACTGCCGTGCCCGTCCACTCCCTTTGAATTTGTGGGCATAGACTTATACGGACCTCTTCCGCTTACGCCAGCCGGTCACCGCTGGATTGTTACTGCCGTAGACGACCTTACTCGCTACGCGGAGACCGCAGCTCTTTCATCTGGTGCTACCTCTGAAGTAGCCGATTTTTTCCTTCGCGCCATTATTTTACGACATGGCGCACCGCGTGTGCTCCTTAGTGACCGTGGCAAGACATTTCTTTCACATGTCCTTGCTGAAGTCTTAAAGGCCTCTAACACCATCCACAAGACCACATCAGCGTATCACCCAGAAACTAATGGTCTGACTGAGCGTTTTCCACCGAACTTTGTCCGACATGATCTCTATGTACGTGCAACCAGACCACAAAAACTGGGACACAATACTTCCTTTTGTCACGTTCGCATATAACACTGCCATACAGCGTACAACGAATTTTAGCCCTTTTTTTCTCGTGTATGGCCGTGTACCGACTTTTGTTCTGGACACCACCTTTTTGTCCACATCTTCCAATCCATCTTCATCTCTCCCGGAAGAGTTCGCCGCTCGCGTCGCCCGCTGCCGTGAAATCGCCCGCGCCAACACTGCTACCATTCAGGACAAGAGAAAAATCGACATTGATGCGAAGCGTCGAGTTGTTGTGTTCCGCCCAGGCGACGAAGTCCTTTTGTGGACACCAGTTCGTGTACCTGGGCTCTGCGAAAAATTCTTCACCGGTGTCTCGGTCCATACACCGTCCTGGAACGAACATCTGAAGTCAACTATCGCGTTGCTCCTGTCAACGCGGCTTCTGATCGTCGTCACCGCCACACCGAGATCGCCCACGTCTCTCGACTGAAACGATATATTCGGCGTCCCAACCCTTTCTAACTTGCTGCTCTCTTTCGCGAAGGGGGGAAAATAGTGTGAGCGCTGACTATGTACTTCATCTTCATCTGCATGACCAAACCATTGTAGTGACCATCATCGTATGTCACGCGGGCTGGCTCTCTGGCTCGTGCGCCTGGATTAAAGAAGGATAACCTGGTTGCTGCCGTACCGGACGTGGTCTCATAAGATATAAATAAATAAATAAATAATAAATAAATAAATAAATATATATATATATATTATATATATATATATATATATATATATATATATATATATATGAGGTGTGCAGCGATGGTTGGTAGAAGCAGAGAAGGAAGAAGACAGAATAGAATAAACATGGCGTATGAGCCAGGCCACGTCACCAATTCATCATAGCGTCACACGAGTCGACAGGATGAAGACCTGGCGGCCACTCCATCAACCGGCTATCATCTCCGAACGTCTCAGCAAGACGCCGTGACCAATCGTGGACCACGAAAGTACATTCGAACACTACAACAAGACCAGCATCATGACAGCACCATCAGACGACCTCGACATCCCAAAGTACACTGGATCAGCGGAGGACGGATCCGTACAAGAATGGTTCAACCTTTTCGAGCTCCACGCCGCCGCTGCATCCTGGTCGGAACGGGAGATGATCACAAACTTCACTGACTACATCTCAGGTGAGGCATTTAAGTTTTACCTCACCCACATCTTTGAAAATGATGAATCATGGCAAAAAATCAAAGAGGAGATGATTACCCGTTTTAACAACTATGACCAAGACCTGCTCAATGCCAACCATCTAGAGACAACCGCACACTATCGTCGATTCCTTAAGCAGTCCTCAACCATTCGAAAGACCAGCGCGAATCGACAACTGCCTCAAGACGAAGTGGCACATGAGTTTACTTACAGAAGGCGATGCGTATATTGGGAAAAACCTAACCGTCAAGTGCGCCTCCCTTCTGCGCGAAAGTCAGCATTTCCGAAGTCATCGCTTTAGCATATGACACGAGACGTTGCTCAACCACCTGATGCCCTTCACTCTTCGTCTCGCATACGTGGTCCACCAACTGTGTTTTCGTCACGCGGTTTTTCAAGCGCTCCTATCGCTCACCAGTCGCCTCATAAGGACGCCGCGACCTCGGTAGACGACCTAACGCTTCACGAAAATACCCTGTCAAGCCATGCTCTTTCCAGACATGTTTATTTATCACCGTGTGGTGCACACACACTGAACAGTCGAAGCAAAGCAGAAGGCTCAGACGCATCAAACGTCGCAAGTTACCAGGTGCAAGAACCACTCGCAGTGAACTGCGAAGATGCCCCTGAACAGCTTCATGTCGTTTCTGCGACACCACAGACTTGCCAAAATCTGCAGTTAAAACCTAGTAATGCTACGTCACCTGTAGTATCTCCATACAGTGCTTACAGCTCCAAGAACCGAAAAAAATGCAGAAGTATTACATGCACCAAACCTGACACGCAGCTGTCTGTCCGAAGCGTCCATACTGGAACACCTTACCGAAGTCTTCGAAGAGCATAATGTTGGCACATTACCAACTATGCCCGATAAGCAAGGCACCAGCTCACCATGCATCAGCTATCTACAGGACACGTTAAACCTCGAAGGAAATGAATGGCCGATTCCAGAAGGGGCGCCACTACAGCCATCTCCTGAGCAGCACCAGCAAATCAAGCAAAACGAAGTTCAAAAACTCAGAAAACAACAAGCGAAACTGCAAAGAGGGCATCGGCGAACGCCAAATTCAATAGAAGCGCGCTCACCAGTTGAAGAACATCGAAAAATAGGATCTCCAAACCAACAAGACGTCAGACACTTTCGGACAAAGAAAAGTCGCCAGAAACGCTCCCAGCGCCTGCTATTCCGCCGACTGCAACACCACAGAAAGCGCCGAAAAAGACGCGGAAGCCCTGCTTGCAAACCGCAAGCACTCAGACACTCCATCACAGTCTGTCGAGAAGTACGCAAGCAAGAAGCATCAGGATTGCACCATTCAAGGCGAAAAATACAACCCCGACGACATCCCAGCTGCCGATGCAACAAGGCGTTCCAACCTTGGTCAGCCCGAACAGGAGTTCTAGCAGTACTGTCAGTATCCACGTGTATCCCGCTCTGTCCGAAACGCAACAGTCAGCCTCGCCCACCAGAGTTGTTATAGAGTTCACCGGACTGCTCCCTCGGGCTTGAAGATTTAAAGAGACTGTGGAACTCCGTCGGGACATGATACTGCGAATTTGGACATTGTCTGTTTATTGGCTTCTTCAATTTTTTGTAGGTTATAAACGGTGCCATCTTTCGGGGGGAGGGGGAATCATGTGAGGTATGAAGCGATGGTTGGTAGAAGCAGAGAAGGAAGAAGACAGAATAGAATAAACACACGTCACCAATTCATCATAACGTCAGATTAATATATATATATATAATATATATATATATATATTATATATATATATAATATATATATATATATATATATATATATAAGGGAAAGAAGTGTATACCAAAGGGCTCGTTTTTCCGTGTTTTAACACAATATTAATGAGATCTCACAGACAGTAATGCAAGGAATGTACAGGGGAAGTTATTAGAACCAATGGAATGTAAATAAGAAGAAAGAAGAAGAAAAGTGAATGAAAAAATACCAGCCATGAGCAGGAATCGAACCTATGACCTTCGAATAACGCGTTCGATGCTCTAACCACTGAGCTATCACAACGGCCTTCCGTCCATCCACTTTTTTTTTGGGGTTTATATGTGAATTCAGAAGTAGGAGTGACAGTCAGCGCCATCTATAAGCCGAGCGACGATTGTGAAAACACTCTTATTCGCATGTTTGGCGTCATGGAGCACGTGAACTTATTATGAGCGGGCAGCTGATTAATTGTCCCTCTTATACAACCTAAACACACCAAGTCTGCCAGTACGAGACCCTCGTTCAATGAAATAAGGGAAAGAAGTGTATACCTAAGGGCTCGTTTTTCCGTGTTTTAACACAATATTAATGAGATCTCACAGACAGTAATGCCAAGGAATGTGCAGGGGAAGTTATTAGAACCAATGAAATGTAAATAAGAAGAAAGAAAAGTGGATGAAAAAATAACCAGCTGTGAGCAGGAATCGAACCTACGACCTTCGAATAACGCGTTCGATGCTCTAACTACTGAGCTATCACAGCGGCTTTCCCTCCATCCACTTTTTTTTGGTTTATATGTGAATTCAGAAGTAGGAGTGACAGTCAGCGCCATCTATAAGCCGAGCGACGAGTGTCGCGACGAGTGTGTATATATAATATATAAATATATATATATATAATATATATATATAATATATATATATATATATATATATATATATATATATATATATATATATATATAAGGGAAAGAAGTGTATACCAAAGGGCTCGTTTTTCCGTGTTTTAACACAATATTAATGAGATCTCACAGACAGTAATGCAAAGGATGTACAGGGGAAGTTATTAGAACCAATGGAATGTAAATAAGAAGAAAGAAGAAAGAAAAGTGAATGAAAAAATACCAGCCATGAGCAGGAATCGAACCTATGACCTTCGAATAACGCGTTCGATGCTCTAACCACTGAGCTATCACAACGGCCTTCCGTCCATCCACTTTTTTTTTGGGGTTTATATGTGAATTCAGAAGTAGGAGTGACAGTCAGCGCCATCTATAAGCCGAGCGACGATTGTGAAAACACTCTTATTCGCATGTTGGCGTCATGGAGCACGTGAACTTATTATGAGCGGGCAGCTGATTAATTGTCCCTCTTATACAACCTAAACACACCAAGTCTGCCAGTACGAGACCCTCGTTCAATGAAATAAGGGAAAGAAGTGTATACCTAAGGGCTCGTTTTTCCGTGTTTTAACACAATATTAATGAGATCTCACAGACAGTAATGCCAAGGAATGTGCAGGGGAAGTTATTAGAACCAATGAAATGTAAATAAGAAGAAAGAAAAGTGGATGAAAAAATAACCAGCTGTGAGCAGGAATCGAACCTACGACCTTCGAATAACGCGTTCGATGCTCTAACTACTGAGCTATCACAGCGGCTTTCCCTCCATCCACTTTTTTTTGGTTTATATGTGAATTCAGAAGTAGGAGTGACAGTCAGCGCCATCTATAAGCCGAGCGACGAGTGTCGCGACGAGTGTGTATATATAATATATAAATATATATATATATATATATATATATATATATAGATATATATATATTATATATATATATATAATATATATATATATATATATATATATATATTTTTTTTTCAACGTCCTTCGACGTTGAAAAAAATATGGCGCTATGGCACTATGAACGCATGCGTTGTGAGATCGTCACGATGTGGTGACGCACGCTCCTCTCCCACGCGTATTTTACCCTCACGAAGAGGGGGGAGGGTACATGCTCGTGCGTGCGCACGCTTATCTCGCGGTGGGGAGAGCCGTACGCCTTGGGCTTTTTCCAGGAGGATTCTATTGTACCTACCGGCCACACAAAGTTCACTGCACTCGCTGCACATTCTCTGTTTATGAAAAGAGCGCGCTTTTTGAACACAGCAAGCTAACAACTGAGACCGTTATTCGCGTTCATCTGTACCTGTGAGTGTATTTCGTGCGTCATTTGTGCGTGATCAACGCAGAGAACCTTTCGAGTTGCTTGCCATTCCTCACCTGACATTCGAATTTGTTGCGATCTCATTTTTTGCTTCGCATTTGCGGCAAGCAAGTCACTAACGCCAGCATCTCTTTCAGAATTAGTTTTTCAGTTTGCATAAATAAATGAATATATATATATATATATATATATATATATAGATATATATATATATGTATATTATGAAGTCTTGGTAGTCTTGGCTGCGACAGCGTTTATTTGAGGAAAGACCTCGCAAAACGAACGGGCAGAGCCAGCACACAGACCATGACGATGATGATGACCCAGAGTGGCAATGAGGGCAAAGAGACAAGCGGATGATGGTGATTGTGATTATGCAGGGATGAGGACGATGTAAGTTACAAATGCCCACACTAATTCCCCCCACTTGGAAGCGGACACCCTGGCCGCCGTGGGTCAAAGTGACGGGGAACGTCGCTTGAAAGGTTTCATGCGACAAACGTGGACAATCTCTGTGCTGCGGTAGCGGCGGTCTGTTGGGGCGACGAGTGGTGTCACACGATAATTAACCGGCGAAGTCTGTTCTAAAACAATGTATGGCCCGATGAAGCGTGGTTAGAATTTGTCACAGAGACCAGGAGTGCGAATAGGTGTCAAAAGCAGCACCTCGTCACCAGGTTGGAAAGACACAACGCGGTAGGATTCGTCATAGATGATCTTCCGCTCGTGCTGTCTCGCTTCAGTATTGATGCGAGCCTGATGGCGAGACTGGGCCAGGCGGGAAGTGTATTCTTCGCTAGAAGACTGACATGAATTCCCATGGCTGCTAAAGAAGGAGACGTCGAGAAAGGTAGTCGGGGTGCGTCCGTACACGAGGTGAAACGGTGAGTAGCAAGTTGTTCGCTGAACGGCGGTGTTGTAAGCGAATGTCAGAAATGGTAAAACAGTATTCCAGTTTTTGTGGTCGGGTTGGACGTAAACGGCTATCATGTCTGCAAGGGTTCGGTGAAATCTTTCTGTGAGACCATTTGTCTGAGGGTGGTAGCTTGAAGCTGTCTTGTGAATAGTTCCAGAAGCGCGCAGTACTTCATTTACAACTTGTGACAGGAACACTTTGCCGTGGTCATTAAGTAGTACACGAGGAGCCCCATGACGCAGTATTATTGCGTGAAGAATAAAGTCTGCAACTTCCACAGCTGAGCCTGTAATAACAGAGAAAGTCTCAGCGTAGCGTGTCAGGTGGTCCACGGCAGTCACTATCCATCGTTTGCCAGCAGATGTGACGGGGAGAGGCCCGTAAAGGTCAACACCTACAACCTCGAACGGCATTGAAGGGCACGGAAGTGGCTGTAGAGGTCCAACAGGGGCCGACGTGGGGAGTTTACGACGCTGGCATGGGTAGCAGGAACCGACGTACCGAGCTACACTAGAAGAAAGGCCAGGCCAGTAATAACGACATCGAATGCGGTCAAGAGTTTTTTTTTTAAAACCAAGATTACCAGCGGTCAAGTCGCCGTGGAAGGCTTCGAGCACCTTTAGTCGAAGAGAGCGTGGCAGTACAGGAACCCAGCGCTGACCGTCAGGGTGGTAGACGTGGTGGTAGAGAACCCCATTGTCCAGCTTAAAGTGCAGGAGTTGGCGACAGAGTCGCGCGTTTGGTGGATGAGAAACTCCCGAAAGGTGGTCCATAACGATTGTGAAGGGACGGCCGTGGAGATAGGGACGGAACTTCTGGACCGACCAAACCACAGCCAAGCACTCTTGCTCAGTTATAGTGTAGTTCTTTTCAGCAGCGGTGTATACGCGACTGGCATATGCAACAACTTTCTCTAGGGAAGACTTGTCGCGTTGTAGAAGAACGGCTCCTATACCAAGGCCGCTAGCGTCGGTATGGAGGATAGTTGGTGCGGCTTCGTCAAAGTGGCAGAGCAGAGGTTCAGACGTGAGTGCCCGCTTCAACAGGTCGAATGCTGTTTGACATTCTTGAGACCACAGAAAGGGGACGTTGGAAGCAAGTAGTTGGTGTAATGGAGCAGCAATAGAAGCGAAGTTTTGGATAAACCGGCGAAAAATAGGAGGCGAGGCCAAGAAAACTGCGAAGCTCCTTTGGTTTTTCGGGGCGCGGAAAGTGAAGGACTGCAGAAATCTTGTCAGGGTCGGGCCAGATGCCATCTTTCTAACGACGTGTCCTAAGACCTTGATAGATTTGCTAGCGAAAGAGCGTTTCTTCGTGTTTATTTGAAGCCCGGCGCCGGCAAGGCACGTCAAAACTTGATCCAATCGTTCTAGGTGCTCGGGAAACGTTGACGAAAAGATAATAATGTCGTCCAGGTAGCAAAGGCAACTTTTCTATTTCAGGCCGCGCAGCACGGTATCTATCATGCGCTCAAAAGTCGCGGGTGCGTTGCAGAGCCCCAAAGGCATCACGTTGAATTCATATAGCCCGTCGGGGGTTGCGAATGCCGTTTTCTCCTTATCGTCTTCATGCATGGGGGTCTGCCAGTACCCAGAACGCAAGTCGATGCTTGAAAAGAATTCCGCGCCTTGTAGGGAGTCAAGAGCGTCGTCAATGCGCGGCATAGGGTACACATCCTGGCGTGTGATCTTATTGAGCGCCCGGTAGTCCACGCAAAACCACACAGAGCCATCCTTTTTATGGACCAAAACAATAGGAGACGACCAAGGGCTCGATGAGGGACGGATGACTTCCCGTTTAAGCATGTCCGCAACGTTTTCTTCCATAATTTTTCTTTCAGTTAGAGACGCGCGGTAGGGTCGGCGATGTACAATAGATGTCCCAACAGTTTGAATTCGATGTGCTGTAGTATTGATGCAGCCGAGCTTAGACGAGCACATATCGAAAGAATTTGCATGTTTCTGTAACAATGCGAGCAGCTGCTGCCTCTGTGAATATGTCAATTCGCTGCTGATAGTGGTGGTAAAAGCGGAGGAAGAAACATGCTCACCGAGGCAAGGTTCTTTGGATGCGATGGCCTGAAGTGGCGTGACGAGTACAGGCTCGAAGTCAGCAACACGGCCCACAGTAGTGCCCTGTGGCAGTAAGATCTTCTCCGGTGTAGAGTTGACAGCGGTGACAAGTGCCGAGCCATTGCAAAAACGAACGACACCAGACGGAAGAACTATACCTTTGCGAACCTTTTCTTGTAGTGGCGGGAGTTCGATGTCTTTCGCAGCGACCAGACGAAGTGGCTTCTGATTATCGTCGTCAAGCATGTGGTCGGTGTCAGCGAGGTGAACGACGCGTTGTCCACAACAAATCGCCGCGGAAGCAGATAATCGAAAATCCCACCCTAAAATTAGTTAGTGAGAGCAGCGGGACAGGACAGCAAACTGGACATGATGGCGGATGCCGTCGATGAAAACACGCACAGTACAAAGCGTGGAAGGGCGAATGATATTCCCCTGGGCAGCAACTAACGTGGGACCATCGTAAGGCGTCATTACTTTCCTTAAATGTTCACACAAATCAGCACTTATCACAGAAAATGTCGCACCTGTGTCCACTAAAGCATCGACTCGCACTACTTCCACTTCCACAGAAACCATGTTACACGGGCCTAATGGAGGAATTTCAGTTCTAATTCCGAATGCAGTTTTTCCTCCACAAACCGCATCACTTAGTTTTCCGAATGAATATCAGAGGTGAATGAGGCGGGCCGAAGTGGAGAAGTGGAACGGCGGAAGGGCGAAGGCGAGCGGCGTCTCGTGTTTCGGCTGTTTCGTGGTGCAGTCGATGCAGGAGGAGATGGAGACCAGTGCGGGGGAGACGAATAACGCCGACCTTGATAAGACGCCCCGGTGTACAAATCCCGTTCACGCACATCGTTCCCACGCTCATCTTGCTGGCGCTTTCGGCAGAAACGAGATATGTGGCCGCGATAGCCACAGTAGTAGCATACAGGGCGAGACGAGCGCAACGGTGGGGAATAGAAGGCATTCGGGGCACCTGGAGATAGCGCGGTCAGGTGGGCCGAAGGATCAGGGGCACGGAATGGTAGTTCACAGGGGTAGCGGCAGCAACTGACGCGTAGGATGGACGTGGCAATGTCGCGTGGGCGTCGCTGGGAGGCACGGCAGCAACTTGAGGGTACGTGACTAAAGGGTGAAAAGCAGGTGGCTGTACAGGCGCAGAGCCAGTCAGGGATGTAAGTTCCTCCCTGATGATGTCACGTTAGGACACTCCCGAAGGCTGTGTAGGTCACGGTGTAGGAGGTGTGAAGCCCATGGACCGCAATTCTTCGCGTATAATGTCCCGGATGAGGTCACGGAGATGGCCATCTGACGTGGAGTGGTGGTCGCCGATGTCTGGTTGAAGGCGGACGGAGTCTAGCGCATCAAGGCGCTGGCATGTCGCCACGACATCAGCGATGGTAGCGGGGTTCTGCACAGCGAGGGCATTAAAGGCAACAGGCCCAATGCCTTTCAATATGTGGCGCACTTTGTCCGATTCCGGCATGCATTTATTGACACGCCGGCAGAGTGCGAATACATCCTCGATGTATGAAGTATACGATTCACCGGGATGTTGTCGGCAAGTATCGAGTGTCCTCTTCGCGACGACCGATCGAATGTCTGGTGTCTCAAAGACGTGCTGCAGCTGCTGCTGGAAGGTAGCCCAGTCGGGTAAGTCAACGACGTGGTTAAAATACCATGTCTTCGCGACTCCGACCAGATAAAAAGGCACGTAACGCAGTTTGGCGGCCTCGTCCCACCTATTAGCGGCACTTACGCGGTCGTAGTCATCAAGCCAGTCTTCTACGTCTTCTCCCCGAAGACCAGCGAAGAGCGGGGGTTGCCGCTGATGTCCGTGTATGTAAGTAGGAGGGGCAGCTTGCGGCGGTGCGTGGTTGATGACATGAGTGCCGGCAGGTTCGGTCTGGGACATGCTGCCTGACTGTGGGCGCAAGCGGCGGCCTGAACGAAGCTCCAGGGGTATAGCGGGCTGCGAGAGGTACTGGGATCGATACCCAGCGCCTATATATATTATATATATATATATATATATATATATATATATATATATATATATATATATATATATATATATATATATATATATATATATATTGTGGCGCAATAAATCTACTGAGCTCGCGCTACTGGCACAAAAAGAATACATTATAAAGAATTTTAATCCCCAAATGCGGTACTCAGTCTTTGTCTTGATTTATCAAATGCATTCGACCTCATTATTCATAAAATTATTCTACAAAACTTGGATCATTATGGTATAGGAGGCATTGCACACAAATTTCTCACTTCATACTTGCAACACCACACTCAATACGTCGCAATTCAAGGCAATCATTCCGCAACAAAATAATTAAAACAGGCATCCCACCGGGAATCATCTTGGGACTGTTTCTCTTTATACTTTACGTTAATGAGATAGTTCGTACTGATGAATCAACCTTTACATTATATACGCTGACGATACGGCTTCGTCTTTTTTAAGCAGATGTAGCAGCTATCTAGGTAGTTGAGCTAATAACACACTGTCTCAAATTAACTTATGGGCACAAGAAAACTCCTTAGAAATGAATATAAATAAAACAAAAGCTCTTTTATTTCGCCCCGCAACACACAATTTCAGTTTCCCATTATTTCGTTAAATAACACAGAAATTGAGGTCGTCAGAGGTTTAAAACATTAGGAGTGTATTTTTCACTAAACCTGACATAGGATGATCATGCAAACTATGTTATCACTACACTATCTCATATAATCGTTATTATGCGCCGCCATTGCTACTACTTTCCTGTTCCTGTAAACACGCTTGTATATAAGTCGTTATTTTTTGTTTAGTGAATTATGCGTGCCTTGTATGGTCCACAAGGGCAACTGTAAACATTACCCAACTTACCATTTTGGAAAGGAAAGCTCTGCGTCTTGCCTGTGAAGTACCACATCGCGGCCACACAGCAGAATTGTTTATAAAACACTGCATCATTCAAGTTATATCAATATATGATTACAAACTAAGTCGTTTATATAAATTCGGTTTATTGAAAAATAATGATATCATTGCTAGAATAGCTACGTTGGAGAAACATTTTCGTGCTTACCTTGCACGTCAACTTGAAGTGTGGTACATATGAAAATGTAGAACCAGATATGGAATTGAAATGTGAAAGTTTCAATATATATTGTACGTCAACCTGAATGTGTGGCACATATCAAAACGTACAACGAGATATGGAATTGCAATGTGAAAGTTTCAACTGCCTACACTTCTAAACTGCCTAATTAGGAAACATAACATTTACATACCTAGCGTATTGCTAAAACAATAGCAATTAGTGTTTATATAATGATGCGACCTGTTGACAACATGCTTTATTCCTGCCTTGTAATCTTTCATTGTTTTTAATGCCACATTACGAAACACACTTATTTTGGTTGCTCTTGGCCGCACGTCTTCTATGCTACCCTGTGTACTAGGGGGTCAGGCTACTGAAGCCGTTGTCACGTCTTTTACCTGTCCTCCTCCTAACATATCTTTGTTCGAAAATAAAATTTCAATTTCATTTTCATAGTTGGTACGAGACGACGGTTACCGGTGCCTACATAGACGCCGACGAAAAAAAAAAGCAGCCGAGAGTGTCTATATAATTGCTATCACAATAAAACAGATTGGAGAGGTGGTATTTTTCTCTTTATGATTCCTGTGATACTTCTAGAGCCTCTTCTTATTGTGTGCAGCCTGCCACTCAAATGGCCTACAAACTACGAACAAACAAACTGTGGCTCACGGTAAGACACTAAACTGAGAAAACAAGGAGAGGAGAGGTTTATGGCTGTGTGTTTCAGCGTTGATATTATGAATACAACATGACGAGTCAGTATAGCGCACCGTCCAGAATAACGCAAGCAACCAAAAGCGCCTGGAAAGTGAGCCGAGAGAGCCCAACACCCAAATGTTGGCGATGATGCTGAGCGGAGGCACGCCTTCTTCTCAAATCTCCCCCACTGATGAAGAGCCATCTTGCCGGAAAAAGATTTTGGTGGCATAGGGCTAAGGTATTGCTTGAGACGGGCTAGTTCAACGGGGTGACGTCCATGGCGGCAAATGTCGTCGAATTGTGAAACTGGCTCAATAAGATAATTAACTGGGGAGATTTCCTTCCGAAACGAGGTAAGGGCACTTGTATTTCAGGAATAGATTTGAGGAAAACCTAATAGTGAGATAAGGGACAACCAGCCATACAAGCGAGTCTAGAGAACGGCTCGGCCTCCGACCCTATATAGTTGGCAATTATCTAGTGACATAAAACATGTGACATAAAAGGGTGTGCAAGTTGGTGGCAATCTTCCGCTCGTTGGACAGCTTCGGACGCAAAGAGGCATTTAGAAGCGTCAAGATGAGATGAAAGGAAAGTGTCGATGGTGTGCGAAAGTTTGCACTCATCATCATCATCATCGCATCATCGTCGTCATCATCATCATCAGCAGCAGCATAATAATCATCATCATCATCGTCATCATCATCAGCCTGACTACATCCACTGCAGGACAACGGCCTCTCCCATGTTCCGCCAGTTAATCCGCTCCTGTGCTTGCTGCTGCCAATTTATACCCACAAACTTCTTAATCTCATCTGCCCACCTAACCTTCTGTCTCCCCCTGACCCGCTTGCCTTCTCTGGGAATCCAGTTAGTTACCCTTAATGACCAGCGGTTATCCTGTCTACGCGCTACATGCCCGGCCCATGTCCCTTTCCTCTTCTTGATTTCAACTATGATATCCTTTACCCCCGTTTGTTCCCTAATCCACTCTGCTCTCTTCTGGTCTCTTAAGGTTACACCTACCACTTTTCTTTCCATTGCTCGCCGCGTCATCGTCAATTTAAGCTGAACTCTCTCTGTAACTCTCCAGGTTTCTGCTCCGTAGCTAAGTAACGGCAAGATACAGCTGTTATATACCTTTCTCTTGAGGGATAGTGGCAATCTACCTGTCATAGTTTGAGAGTGCTTGTCAAATGTGCTCCACCCCATTCTTATTCTTCTAGTTACTTCAATCTCGTGGTTCGGCTCCGCGATTATTACCTGCCCTAAGTAGGCATAGTCTTTTACAACTTGAAGTGCACCATTACTATTATTAAGTGCACTATTATGAAAGAGGTAGAATGTGAGAAATTTATTGTAGCATTTGTCACGGTGTTTAATGTGAACGTTATGAATGGAAGTACGTGGTCTCAGTTACCATGATCACGTGTCATTTACACCGTTAGCATGTCGCCGAGTGTGAATAAATCATTATGTGAGTCAGTTATTTTGCAGGCTGGGGTTGTACGCGAGTAATTCCTCTGTTGGAGAAGGAGGAGGTATGGCTGAAGGCACTCGTCCCATAGCATCCAGAAAGACCTCTAGCAGCTCAACCATCCAAGATAAATTTGTGGTCTTTGCAGCCGGACAAGCAGGGGGCGCTCATTCGGCGCGTCGGATAGCCGATAAATATGTGGTAGACAGGCATCCACATCTAGCTTACCGGTGGGAAGGCGACGCAGTGCAGAACGATAGTCACGATGACTGAAGCCTCAGCAGCACCTCGCACAACAGCAGATAAGTCCTCTGTGGTGAAGGAAAAAAAAGTGTGTGGCCTAATACTAACCGCCAACTGCAAAGTACTATGCCGTAATCTTTAATGGTGACCAAACACGTTCAGCATCGACAAAGAGCCCATTCTACCCCTAACAAGAAAGTTCCTATAATACCTAACAGCCGCGTAGCTGCATACCCCGCTTCTGCATAGAAAGACGGATAATATGGTACAATCTAGCTCAAAAAGAGGGTCGAAGAAAGAACCACATGAACACAGTGGTAATGGGCTATCCATAGGTTGTACAAGGTGGGCACTAGGTTGCGATGTCTTGTGCTTCATCTTTATGGAAGCAACCTTAGCATAATTTGTGAGACTGTAAATGGGGCTGAGGAAACGGGACCATGGCTGCACTATGAAGCATCGCGAGTGATTGCTTGATTTCGGCGCGGGAGTGTTATACAGTATGCTATTATTATGTGGGGGGTGCTACGTCGGGCAGATGGGTGATTTCTTTAAATTACATATTATAAAGCCATAAGAATTCTTCGAGAAGAACACGTTGTTGTAACCTGTCGCTACAACATAAAAAAATGTGGCTTTGTGCCCTTGCTGTGAGTGCTATAAGGGCTTTCAAGATTAAAAAAGAGTTTTCGAGGGATAATGAGGCATTTTTTATTAGGATATCTAGCGAGACAGACCTAATGAGCACCTCTAAAACACTGAATACTATAGAAATAGATTTCCCGAGTGCCTGCGACTACATCTATTCTTGTTCGTTCACAATTGTATTCTGACCATTCGAATATTCGGCATACTTTATGTGTGAATGTTTTTCAAGGGATGTCCATTGAGAGTGTGTGCTGTGTTTGTGTGGTTTTTGTTCGTGCTTGTTTTTGCGCTAAATTTTACTAAGATGCTGAACTAGGCCAAAAAGCCACTATTCTGAATAATATGAGAGAGGGTGCTGTCCTACTTCTCAAAAAGCATGATTTTTGGAGAGTCGATACTTTGTGGAAAGCCAAACTTCTTTCACAATTGACATTGCTCCAACACGAGGCTGCACACGGAATTCACATTAAGCTGTACTACAGCAAAAACTTCAAATTTCTCACGAAGCACAACATCGCACTATCGCGGTGGGGTCGGAATCGACACGAGCAATGTACACAATCATCACTTAGTCATAACGTCTCATTTAACACGTCATCATGACGTCTCTCTTTGCGGCGTTGTTATAAAATGTCCACAAGACACCATTCAACACTTTGCTTAGTGGAGGTGCATAAATATAATCAACAGACTAAAAAAAGAACATGCCTTTCTAACTTTCTAGTCATCTTACACAAATGTAGAAATCATAGCATGAAATTCTTGATTTTGAGTTTAAAAACATAATACAGGTCCTTATCATATTTGGCTGCCGAGTGCACAACCACGACATCACAACCACTAATAACACGTTTGATTCAAGTGCATTTCCATGTGTGTGTTGAAGTGTGATGTTGGTGTCTCAGATCCTCTTACCGATATTATCTTACCGATCCTCTTACCGATCCTTTTACCGATCCTCCTACCGATATTAACGGCGAACTGACATGCCCTCATTGTGATATGAGGGCAGCTACTTAGGTTTGCCTAATGGCACTTTTGCATGAATCATTATTGCGTCGATCCTTGATACTATTTAGTGATCAACCGCAAGTTGTACTATTGATACATCGACCGAATAGAGTAATCAAACAAAACGCATGGGAAGAGTGTGAGTTCAGAATCTTGTTTATTGGAAGATTTGTGTTTTTTGCTACCCATGCATGAAGACTCGTCACCATGGGGATAATAAATTACGAGGCGGCGATTTCACTACGTATTCACAGAGAATGAGAAGGAAGGAAAGAAAGGAGGGAAGGGAAAGTAGAGAATGCTAACAAGGCTAGCAAATGTGCTGTTCTACCCAAGACCTGAGAAAGGAAGAGGGAGCTGAAAGATAAAGATAATGAGAAAAATGCACGTGTACACGTACACATTAGCGCTCGTCACGTTCACCATATCATTATCAGTGTTAGTAACGCCCAAGGAGATTTAAAAAAAATGCTGGAGTGAAAATTCTTGACCACGAGTGAAGCCGTGCCAACGGTAAGATGGCGGCAGCGGCAGCCATAATACTAGAGGCCTAATGAGCTGTTCGCGTTCAGCAATAGAGAAGGAGCGTTTTTCTCGCACACTCAACAAGTTTAATGTGTCAAATTTTTCGGGTCAGATAGTTCTCGAAGGACGTACTTGTGTTACTCGTTTTATTGTAAAACTAGAATTCAAGGCAAAATTTATTGGAGATTGAGGCAACGATACTAGTGTCTGCAGATTGTTTCATCGGAAACAACTATCTTTCAATTTATAAATAACGTAGCACTTTCAAAACCAAACCAAGGCCACCTCAAGATAGTGACATGTTTCTGAGATCTTTGGAGGCCAAAACCTGACTTCGCTACTGCTGGCAAATCATTGCGGGAGCTTCCAATTCAGCATATTTTTAAGTCTCCTTGGTAACACTTTGGTTGCCTTCACCCGATATATCTCAGGACCGATTCCTAAAGTAGGCTACTCCACAGGCGCATGACAGTAGTTTGCACAGAGATGCATATACCCGGCTACTGCGAGTGTCATATTGATTCATGGTGTTGTGGAAGCTGAGCTTTGGACTTTCTCGGGTAAGCCCACTGAGTTATCGCCAAACGTGGCCACACTTCGCAAGACTTTGCTACCACTTGTGTTGAGTTATCCCAAAATTTCTTTAGATCAAAAGCACTTCCGAAGCAACAACGCTGAATTAGCGCCACTAAAGAGCCCCTAAACCACCTCCAATGTTTTGAAACACTCCAAGTGAACACACGCGTCATGTTCACAACTCCGTCACAAAATACTACGCCACACATCACAGTGGTACTCATTGCGGACGTTACACAAGTAATAGTAAAGCATGTCTTCTCGTCTCAGGGCCTTTCCGGCTTCACCGGCGACGTGCGCGATGTCTACGCGGAGCATGTCTCATAATGTTTACAATTGATGCTTCGATTTGTCGAAGGAGAACATCAATTTTCCAGTTAGCTTGCAAGCAGCTGCTCGCGCTTCATACTATTCTTTATCCCGTTGCCCACGTGTGCGTGCTTGCGCGTCGTTAACTGAGACCCGTAACGCAAGCTCCAAATCACTAGCGTACCAATGCAGAGTACATACCTGCACAATTTGTACGAGCATGTTGTAAGAGCATGTTGAGCATGTGTTGTGGAGCATGTTGTTGAGCAATTTGTACGAGCATGAGAAATGTTGCGGTGATCTGAAGAGCGTGTACGTGAGACGTATCTGACACGCCAGTTTGGGAGAGGCACTCAGTAAAGTTGACAAAGGGCGTTGAGAGAGGAGACGAGCTTACGAATGGAGGGCAGCCAAGAAAAGAGCAAAACTATTGGTTAACGGGTACTGATCATCAAACCCATGTAACTTCGTTAGTACAGCCTCGTTAAAAAAATTTCAAGGGCCCAAGAGAAGATGTTTTGCACGAGAAAAGGTGATAAAAATGTGTTAAATTTGATAAAATATCCCTCTTCTGATGTTTATCCTACTGAAGTAGTGTGAAATGTCCGGAGGAAGGTACGCGACTGAGGTTTTTTGTAGTCTTGACGATAAAAATTGAAAGATATGGAGTGGAGTGTGCAGTTTGCTGGCACCCAGCTACTCTGTGGTGGATGGGGAAAAATGACGTTTAGTGGGCTTGATGACGCGAGCAGGAGCAGATGAGTGATATGAATTCAACATTCAACAGGCCGACGAAAAGAGAGAAGAAATGACAGAGAGTGACAAGGTGGACCACATACTTAAGGGCATCGCGGACGACGCCTTCAATTTGCTCGTCTACACTAACGTCACAACCGTAGATATGATTATCAAGGAATGCCGCCGCTTCGAAATGGGCAAAAGCCGCCGTGTTCTGCCTCAATTTACGCGGCTACCAAACACGGCTGTTACATCCACTTGCACCGATCTTGGTGCCGCACCACCCATGCAGGACAGCGTGACGTGAATAGTTCGACGGGAGCTTGAGGCGTCAAGTCCGGCACCATTTCCTCCACATCCGCTCGACCATGGCGCCGCACAAACGCCTCCGCCGGTCTCCGTTATTCAAGCTGTCTTGAGGCAGGAAATTGCAAAGCTTGGTTTTCCTATGGCCTGCTCTGTCTCCCGACCTGTCTCCAGACCAATGACAACAAATGCACCACGCCATGACTTACACTTTATTCCGCGATCCCGTAATCCGGCGGAATGGAGAACTGCAGACGACAAGCCGATCTGCTTCCGCTGCCACCAAGTTGGCCATATCTCCCGCTACTGCCGCAGCACTTGGACGCCCTCAAACTGGAGCCAATTTTCCTCTAATCGACCATACGAGGACTCCCGTCGGTATTCGCCCAGTCGTGTGTACCCTTCTTCCGACATCCCCAACAGCAGCACCACTACTCTTTCGCCGCCACCTCAACGCCGCCGTTCCCCATCGCCCCAATTACGCTGCTATCCATCGCCGGTCAACTATGGATCCTCTCGGACAGAAAACTAGATCATGCAGCACCGGGAGGTAGTGCTGCATCGCTTGCGAATGATCCAAATCCTCCATTGACACTCCCCACTAATACGAACTTGATTGAGGTGTATGTGGACGGTATTTCTTTGACGGCGTTAGTCGATACCGGAGCTCAACTGTCCATAATGAGTGTTGCTCTGTGTCGCCTGCTCAAAAAAGTCCTCACGCCTGCAGCAACTAAAGCCCTCCGTGTCGCTGATGGTGGAACTGTGGCCATCACTGGAATGTCTACCGCTCGTGTTAGTATTGCCGGCCGCCATGTTCCCGTTTTATTTACGGTGCTTGAAAATTGCCCCCACGACCTAATCTTCGGCATGGACTTCCTATCGACGCACTCTGCCCTCATCGATTGTGCCGCCGGTACTCTCTGCCTAGACCTTCCTCTTCTCCCGGATTCTCACCCTGAACTCCCGAACAGCTTGTGCACCACTGACTTCTTCCGGATACCGCCTAAAGCTCTCACATTCATCGAATTGGCAACACCCTCTCCCGTGCTCGACGGTAATTATATCGTGACGCCGATTACTGATGTTCTCCTGGCGCGTGACATTACTGTCCCACACTCTGTCGTAAGCATGGCCTCTAACCGAACATATTTACCTGTTATCAATTTCGGTTTCTTTAAACAAGTACTACCCCAAGGAATTTCGGTCGCCACACTAAGGCCCTTGATTGACGACCACGTCACCTGTTTTACGGCAGACGTATGTCCCGAGCACCCACATCACTCGCAGGATGCCACGTGCCTCGATGCGACCTTACGCTCCATGATCGCCCTGTACCTCAAACCTGAGAAGTCAACCGCGTTATGTCGCCTTCTGGCTTCATACCGCGACATATTCGACATCGACCACCGTCCAATTGGCCAGACTTCACTCGTCAAGCACCGCATTAACACAGGTGATTGTCATCCCATTAATCGGCGACCATACCGGGTGTCTGCCACCGAGCGTAAAATAATTCAACAAGAAGTCACCAACATGTTAGCCAAAGGTATTATTGAACCCTCTTCGAGCCCTTTGGCGTCCCCCGTTGTGGTCGTTAAAAAGAAAGACGGCACGTGGCGCTTCTGCGTGGATTACCGTCATCTGAATAGAATCCCGAAAAAGGACGTTTACCCTTTGCCCCGCATCGATGACGCTCTCGATTGTCTCCATGGCGTCCGATACTTTTCTACAATAGACCTACGTTCCGGCTACTGGCAGATTGCTGTCGACGAAAAAGACCAAGAGAAGACTGCATTTGTAACTCCAGACGGCCTATATCAGTTCAAGGTTATGCCATTTGGGCTATGCAACGCCCCAGCGACGTTCGAGTGCATGATGGACTCTCTGCTACAAGGGTTCAAATGGTCAACATGTCTTTGTTATCTTGACAATGTCGTTGTATTTTCCCCAACATTTGAGACCCACCTTCAGCGTTTGTCAGCTATTCTCGACATATTCTGCACTGCAGGCCTCCAATTGAACTCGTCGAAGTGCCGCTTTGGACGCCGGCAAATTACAGTGTTTGGCCACCTTGTCGACGCCTCTGGTGTGCAGCCGGACCCCGAGAAAATTCGTGCAGTCACCAGTTTTCCTGTACCCCAGTCAGCCAAAGACGTCCGGAGTTTTGTAGAACTTTGCTCCTATTTTAGAAGGTTTGTGAAAGATTTCGCAACCATCGCTCGACCCCTCACAGAGCTTCTAAAGAAAGACGTCACATTTACGTGGAGTACCGACCAAACTGCTGCTTTTTCTCACCTAATCACGCTACTGACGACTCCACCCATATTGGCTCACTTTGACCCAATCGCTCCGACAGAAGTTCGAACCGATGCTAGTGGTCATGGAATCGGAGCCGTGTTAGCCCAGCGCCAACGGGGACACGGTCGAGTTGTCGCCTACGCTAGCCGCCTCCTCACAGCTGCTGAGCGCAACTATTCTATTACGGAGCGTGAATGTCTAGCTCTTGTTTGGGCAGTCTCAAAGCTCTGCCCATATTTCTATGGCACTAATTTCTCTGTAATAACTGACCATCATGCGCTATGTTGGCTTACGTCACTGAAGGATCCTACTGGCCGGCTCGGGCGCTGGGCTCTGCGACTGCAAGAGTATACCTTTACGGTGACGTACAAGTCCGGACGCCTACATCAGGGTGCATACTGCCTGTCGCGCTACCCGGTCGCTGAGTCGAGCACTATGCATGACACCGACACCAAGCCTTGCGTCTTTTTCCTTTCGCAAATGACATGCATCGGTGACGAGCAGCGCTATGGTGCGTCCTTGCGTGCTATCATTGAGCGCCTTGAATCACCATCTTCCAGTCAGTCCGATCGCTAATTCGTGCTCCACGATGGTGTATTATACCGCCAAAGTTTTGAGCCGGATGGACTGGCTCTGCTTCTTGTCATTCCGAAACACCTTCGCTCGGAAGTTCTACATGAACTTCATGACCTTCCGACTGCGGGTCACCTTGGTGTGCCACGCACTTACGACCGAATACGCTGACGCTTCTACTGGCCAGGGCTTGTACGCTCAGTCAGAAGATACGTTGCGGCTTGTGAGAAATGTTAGCGCCGCAAAACGCCATCGACACTTCCCGCCGGAGGCCTTCAACCACTTGATATTCCGTCAGAACCGTTCTTCCGCGTTGACTTGGACCTACTTGGCCCTTTTCCCTTGTCTTCCTTGGGTAACTAATGGATAGCCGTGGCCACCGACTACGCCATGCGTTATGCCATCACACGAGCTCTCCCAACAAGCTGCGCCACAGATGTCGCCGACTTCCTCCTCAAGCACGTGATTTTGCAACACGGAGCCCCACGGCAGCTGCTTACAGACCGTGGCTGCACATTTTTGTCGAAGGTCATAGCCGACATCTTGCAGTCCTGTAAAACGAGACACAAGCTGACTGCGTCATACCACCCGCAAACCAATGGACTCACGGAGCGTCTAAATCAAACTCTTACAGACATGCTCGCTAAGTATGTATCTACCAACCACACCGACTGGAATCTCTCGTTGCAGTACGTCACATTTGCCTACAAGTCTTCGCGCCATGACACTGCCGGTTACTCTCCATTTTTCTGCTGTTTGGCCGAGAACCAGCATTGCCTCTAGACACCGTCATACCGTCCCCTGGAGTACCGACCAGTGAATATGCCGTGGATGCTATCACTCTGGCCACTCACGCACGCGAAATCACCCGTACTCGCCTTCTGACCTCTCAAGAGAAGCAACGGCACTTGTATGACCAAAGACACCGCGACGTACACTTTCCGCCAGGTTCTTTGGTACTGCTCTGGTCTCCGACCCATCAAGTTGGCTTGTCGGAAAAACTGCTTACTCGCTACACAGGCCCATACCGAGTCCTTCGTGTGGTTACTCCTGTAACAATATGAAATTGGTCCTGCCACCCCATTGCCTTCATGTGCCCAACAGGCCACCGATATTGTACTTGTTGCGCGCTTGAAGCCCTACAACTCTCCCCAGTGACGTTGACATTTAAATGCGCTGTTGTGTTTTGCCGCTCATAAGTTGATCGTGCGGATGGGACAGCACCAGAAGCTACGTTATTCAAAGCTTCTTTCTCGGATCTCTCTCGGCAAGGTCGCAAATTGCTTCCTTTGAGCACGGGACGACAGCACGGGAAGCTACGTTATACAAAGCTTCTTTCTCGACTCTCTCTCGGTATGCCCGTGTAACTGTACACCACTTATCCTCTGGAATGCAAACTACGTCCGTCTCCTCCGCTGCCGGGGACAAACACACAGTGTGAAATGAACCCGCACTGCCAACCGGCTTGGAATGTTTGTGGTTTAGAGACAAGTCGCCGCTGCCGGGGGCAAACGCACTACGGGATTAAGCAACCCCGTCCTGCCTCCGCTGCCCGGCGCGAGCTCAGTGGGAGTAGGCGACACGCTCTGCCCTGGCGATCGGCTCAAAGTCGCAGCGATGCACGACCCGAACACAAGGAAAGCGGAGAAAGTCAAAGGCCAATTGCTACCTGCGGGGGCAATTACGTTCCGCGCGCGATCATTTAACTTCCGGCTTTGAGGTTCGTCTCGGCTCGCTGGGTGTGGGAAAAGGCATGAATGTACCGGGCCTACAATGCCGATATCTCCCGAGCGAGAGAATTCCTGAGCGCGTGAGAGGTGGAGAGAGAGAGAGACATGATGGGAAAGAGTACCAAAACGCCTGTTTAAACTGTAGAAGCGCTGCTGTTGAGAGTAAGGTCAGCCCAGTAGGGAGTGACTTAATCTGAGTGGAAACAGTCTGGATGAGAGAATGTTGAAACAGGCCAGCAGTGGCCACCTCCCCTTTTTCTTTGTTACCGCAAGATGCTTAAGACTGGAGGGAATCCGTTTCTCTTCAGTCGAGGCTGCAATCACTTAACTGATAGATCAGTACGACTCCGTACGATGCAACTTTTGTCTGGGCCGTAACCACTTGGTGGTCGAACAGTGAGACTAAGTACGTTGTATGTAGTAACAGCGTTCTAGGCTCTAACTTAAGAAAAGTTAAGTAGAAGAGTAAGACGCTGTTGATGTCTGTGTTATCATGAGTGTGCTTCGGCAAGATGTACATATGACTGTAAATATTTCGCTGTAATATACCTTCAAGTTTTCATTACCTCCAACCTGCCTCCTGCTTCATCGACGCCGATCATACCCTTGACAGGACTTCAATCCATATCAAGGAGATCAACGAACGAGAAGAGACGGCGCTTGCGCCCCCGGGGGTTATGCTACATCTAGCCAATTTTCATAACCACTCCTTTTTATAAACACCAGCAGTAGGCCTTAGAAGCATTGCAAAGGAATAAATAAATGTTTTCGCTTGTAGATATTTTAACATAGATGTGTGCGTGCCTGTGTGATTGTGTGTGTGTGTGTTGGCTTGTGTTTGTAAACTTATGGGCATCTCATGCTTTTTATTCCGTCGTCTATAATTGAAAGTGGTGAGCTGCATTTAAGCCGCAAGCGTACACTCCCTATGCTCGCGAAACTGACAGCTGTTGCGGTAAACTGCATGTGCACTTCGTAGTGCGCCTTTGTGCTTCAACGTCTTTGCTGTCTCTAATGGTTCTGTACTTAATAAGCTGAACGCTGTGGCGTGATCTCTGTCGAGTGTTGCAAACAGCCCTTTCGGGTGAAATCTAAACACAACAATTATTTCTCCTACAGTATCATCGATCAAACAATGTCGCATATTTTATAAGGTTCGCATTTCATGCAGACAACCTCAATGCGTCATATTAAAATTATTATTCATGAGAAAATTTGGTTTCAGTATAATAAAACCTTCTCGCCAAACCTAATAATGTTGCGTTGGTTTTATAATCGTCTACAACGTGTGAAAAAATAAACACGTTTCCTGTCTAGATGTCTTCCTATGCTGCTAACAGCGATGGAACTAACATGCGAATTTGTGGCGTCACATGTGCTTGTCGGCGGCCACAGTTTTTATAAGTGTACGAAAGCCACGATCCTGGGCTTGTTGTGAGAAGCAGACAGTTGTTGCAGGTGGCATTGTTGCGCGTAGGACGACGCAGAACCGTACATTTAATTTTCTATGACAGCTCTGCGGGTGTTCAGAACTCGGGAATTGATTAGTTCATGTGGCTTGTTAGGTTAAGTTACACCAGATGGTGAAAGGAAGCTTTACATTAAAAAAGTTTACAGACACACATGTACGCGCAGACACGGGTACAAACACATGTAAATAAATTAAGATAACTATGAATCTACTAGAATTTACTAATTTAAGAAATTTCAAGGGCTGAAGAGAAGATGTTTAGCAAGGAAAAAGGTGATAAAAATATGTTAAATTTCTGAAAACATATTGCTCTTCTGATGTTTATCCTACTGAAGTAGTGAGAAATTCCGGAGGAAGTACGCGACTAAGGTTTTTTGTAGTCTTGACGATAAAAAATTGAAAGATTTGGAGTGGAGTGTGCAGTTCGCTGGTACCCAGCTACTCTGTGGTGGATGTGGACAAATGACGTTTAGTGGGCTTGATGACGCGAGCAGGAACAGATGAGTGATATGAATTCAACATTCAACAGGCCGACCAAAACAATATAAAGACGGGATCTGAAGCTGTTAAGATTAAAATGGGGTTTATGCTTACTGAGACTTGAGCAATCTGAAAGATGGCTCTGGCTCCTTTGTTTCTTAGAGTGTCTAGTGTTTTACCACTGCCACATCTGTGACATATACTTACAAGTGACTCTCATCAAGCGAAGTTTATCCACTTGCATTTGTTAGTCCGGAAGTGCAAGTATGCGGCGACTTGCTGCAGCATTATAACCTCAATGAGCCTACTACGCATTTTAAAACTAAACTATTACACCTCTTCCTTATAGCGTACCTTGATAACTTTAGTGAAGCTTTTTAAGTGAGACAACTTCAAGGATTTTTTCTATAAATATATGCGAAGTCTTCACGAATATTTATGCAAAGTCTTCGTGAAGCCTTCGCGAATACTTCGCGAACCCATCATAACGCAATTCATATGGTGTGACGACTGTTCACACAATCCGCATTGTGTGATGCCTGGGTGCGGTTTTACTCTTCTACTTCGCCACTACTTCCAAGCTGAGCACGGCTGTGAGCGTGTTTCGAGCTTTTCTTTTCCTCAAAGTGCTTGTTATATTCTTGCGAAGCGTCTAGAATACCTTCTATGACATTCGGGAATACGTGCACCATGTGGATTGCAGACTGCGGAGTGCATGTATACCACCGTGTAAACTTTTTCGCAACGACTACTTCGCCCCCCTTCAACTTTTTGGGTGAAACTCGCATCGTTCCTGGGCATTTCAAGGTAACCTTTATTTGCCAAATCTGTAAAAATGGGTTCAAGGGCTTAATAGTCACTTGCCATCCTATCCTACCTTCAGCAGTTCTTGCTAAATTCTTCAGGTGGCCTATACGTTAAAGGCTTCAGTGTTTCTTACACAGCACCAAGTAACTGATCAATCTGAATTTATCGCAAGTTAAACAGGTCTGTCTTTGCGAGAACGCTGGCATGTGTAGTCTTTTCTGTGAACTGAGTTGAAGCGAGCTATTTACACACAGTGTGTGTGTGTGTGTGTGCGTCTGTGTGTGTGTGTTTGTTCGTGGAGGTAAGTTTGCAAGGGGTTATCCTACGAATTGACTAGAAAGGAACGCGGCGCTCTCCACTACCGTCGCACACAAACACGCTACGGCCAGGTTCATCGACTCTCCGACACGGCGCAGAGATGGCACTCGAGACTGGTCGTCCACAAACACGGGTTTATTAACACACGATATAGCAAATTGCGACAATTACGGGCTTGCGCGTGGGCAGGGAAGCTTCGCAAGACTGACCGAGTAAACTATCTCGCGGTGCCATGGCTACCACACAAAGTGGTATAGCCCAAGCGCACGAACGAGAAGTCACCCACAAAGGCAGAGCATGACTTCCTCCAGTGCAGGCGTGTGAGCATCTGCCAAGCGCGCTAGTGCCTGGAATGAGGAAGCCAATGGGAAGAGGAGTTGTTACAGACGGCCAATGAGGATTGGCAGAGCCCCATGACGTGCGCTAGCGTGACGCAAACGGGAGGTGTCGTCTTGGCAAGTTCACGCACGCAGCTCAATGCAAGAAAAACCTACGCATGGCTCACCCTAGACAAGAAGTACTGGCGGCTAAATCATGGTGGCCATGTCCTTGGTGCTCAACCGGCACATGGTCAGCACTCGCATATGCTGGGGAACGAGGCACCAAAAGGGAAGGGGTGCTCGATTTTCACGTTCTCTTCTATTAGAGACCTAGGCCAGCCTGCGAAAGAGGCTGTCCGAGGCCAAGTAGCAAGGTCGGCTCAGCTGCAGGAGGGCTGGCCAACGGGGCTACGACCAAAAGGATAGAGTCGTTTCCACGAAGGCCAGGACAGAAGAGAGATGCCGCGCAACACGGAGAAGCAAGGATGTCGCCTCTGGCGACACGAGTCCATGGATGGCGAAGGCCACACAACAGTTCCACCAAAAGTTCCACCACATCATGGAGAACCTATTGCTACGAAATTGGTACGCAGCCCAAGAACAACGGGGCAGGACCGTACCGTTCCTTTTGCACCGTTCCACATTTCAGAAAAAAAACATCACACATTTCCAGGAGAGAAAAAGAGCGAAACATGCTCGCAGCCGTGTTTGGCGTGGAAGTAGTAGCACAGTAGAAGGTTAAAACCACGCCCAGGTGTCGCAGAATGCACATTGCGTACCCACTAATCACACCATATGAAGTGCATTACGATGCGTCACTAAATGTTTCCGAGCCCTTACAAATGGCAAAGTCCTAGATCTTCATTGCCATCAGCCACTGAATATAAACAGTGTAGTCGACACTTTGAAAGCGTGCTTGTATTTGTGTCCAAATAAAGTTTTCAAAGGGTTATAGAAATGGCACTCTCCCAGCTTTCGTTATTATTGGGCTGCGCTTTCCGAGAAGGTCTGGAATTTTCTTTTTTCTTTAGCGACGAAGCTCCTTAGGATTGACCCATGTCTGCCATCGTCCCTCGACAAGGATGACAGCGCTGATGGCGATTAAGAACATGTGCATTCCAGGCCACACATGCTCTTTCTGCCATCATGACACAGCGCATGCCAGGTACCCACTATACGTCATGACGATGACGGTGAACTTCACATTATATACTATTTATCATTATGCTGGTAAGGGAGCTACCTGCTGCACATCTTAAGCCGGTATTACGTGTACTTTGTGCTGTGGGTGATGACGAACAAGAACGTTTCAGACCACATATTTTCTTTCTGCCATAACGGTGAAGCCGATGTTGGGTACCATAAAGAAGACCGATCCTGCCATGTCATAAAGAAAACCGATTGTGTAGGTGTTCTCACCCACGAAAGGCTTTCACAGAGCTGATCCTAATGACGATGAATAAATCATAAATGTATAACTGTACACATCAGTTGCCACTCAATTGCATGTTTCAGTGAGCAATGCACGGGGGACTCGTGGCTACCTGAATCATCATCTGGTGCTTTGCCCACCTATTATCATTCACGTCCTGGGGATACTGCCATTTTTTGCAATACATCAATACCCGTTCCTTGGAGTAGAACGCGCTACAGCTTAAATACTGAACTACACTGAAAGAAAGTTCGAAGAAATGGTAGTTAATGGACACAGGCGCAACAGGAAAGGCAGGAATGCAAAGAAACCTACAAAAAAAATTGCCCGCAGCTTTCCTCGGGGGAACACTGAGGAGGATGCGGAGCATATAATTGGTTAACGGGGTGTTAAAGTGCGACTTATTTGGGTCGATGGCTAAATTGGTTAACGTGGTTGTGAAATGGGGTGTTAAATTGCGACTTACTTGGGTCGGTGGCTAAATTGGTTAACGTGGTTGTAGGAGGGGGTGTTAAATGAGTGAACACGTACACACGTATGCGAAAGGGCGGCGCTGGTCGAAGGGACGTCGATCATTGTGTTTGTGGATTCGTTGGAATTCATTTCACTGCTACCTTGGACGTCGACGCGCCGTACAAACCAACCGACGAGCGGCAACTGAGCGAGCGAGCGCCGACCTTGAGTATATATACAGCTCGACGGCGCATGCACTGTCAGCTGTTGAATGTTCTCGAAGCGCGACGCCACATGCGCGTCCACTGGAGAATCAGGAGAATTGTAGATGTCGAACGCGGTGTGTAGAGGAGGAAGGGTGCACAGATGGTGGAGGAGTGAAGCACGCGCGGTGTGTAGAGGAGGAAGGGATGCACAGATGGTGGAAGAGTGGGCGACGGCGCAACGGCGCATGCGCGCGCGTCAGCTGTCGAATGTTCGAGAAGCGGTGCGGACGGCGCGGACGGCGCACTACAAGGCGCGAGTATAAGATGCTCCGCATCTAAAACCGGTATGCTACCCGAGACTGGAGAAATGTACGGGAGAGCTTGATTGTCTGATGAAGAGAGAATGGGAAAAGGGGAGAGACAATAGACACCAAAAGTAACGCTCCTCGCAGTCACTATATCTCTATTCATGGGTACAACAAGTTGGTGCAAGTCTGATCTCTTCAAGAATACTAGCAACGTCTTCGTTGCCTTAATCAGATATGGCTTTGTAGGACCACATTATAAATCACAGTAAGCACCCTACATACTTATAGAGGTTATTTTTATGTGGCTGCATATAATTGACTGATAAGAGTTACATGTTGATTATCTTTATTGTGTAAGATGAACAGAGAATCTGGACAGTCTTTGAGATACTTGTGGAGGCCTGTATAGGTATCACAAAGCATGGACGCACTTCTCAAGACTTCGCGAGTATTTACGGAAAAGCTTCTTGAAATCGTCTCACCCCAAAAGCTTTTCAAAAGTAGGAAACGCTATGAAAGTTCAGGTCAAAAAATATCCTAGGCTCATTCAGCTTATAGTGCTG
The DNA here is from genome assembly GCF_013339725.1 of Rhipicephalus microplus. Taxonomy (NCBI): domain Eukaryota; kingdom Metazoa; phylum Arthropoda; class Arachnida; order Ixodida; family Ixodidae; genus Rhipicephalus; species Rhipicephalus microplus. Next base: position 74,063,439 of record NC_051175.1, on the reverse strand, counting down.
CAGGAAGTCGAGACCTACGTCAACTTCCGGACTAACTAATGAATGTTGAAGAACGTAGGTTTGTGAGGGTCACTATTAAATATATGTCCCTGGTGTGAATGTGCTAAAACACTAGACACGGTAAAAAACAAAGGAGAAAGATTCAACTTTTAGATTACTCACCACTCACGTGTGAGTAAGCATAAACCTCACCTTAATCTTATAAGTTTCAGATCCTGCATCTATATAGTTCTTCTCGATCAGTTGAATGTTGAATTCAAATCACGCATCTGTTTGTGGTCGCATCATCAAGCCCACTAAACGTTATAAATCTCCATCCATCACGGAGTAGCTGGGTACTAGCAAGTTACGTGCTCCACTCCACACCTTTCAACTTTTATCGTCAAGACTACAGAAAACCAGAGTCGATTAGCTTCCTCCGTACATTGCGCACTACTCCAGTATGATAAACTTCTGAAGAGCGATCTTTCATCTCCAAATGCCGCCCATTTTTATCACCACTTCTCATATGCAACACTTTTGTTTGGCCCCTTGAAATGTTATAAATAAGTAAAACTTGCAAGTTCATGGTTATCTAAATTTATTTGGATGCGTGCATTCCTGTGTCTGTGTGCGCGCGCGTGTGTGTGTGTGTAAACTTTTTGAATGTAAGGCCTCTTTTGTTCAGCTGTGAAAGCCTTAAAGTCTTTTTCTATCGTCAGGTGTAACTTAACCTAACAAGGCAGATGAATCAAGAGGCATACATTTTCCGCATTTTCAACACTGGTAGAGCTGTCATGGAAAAATAAATGTGCTCTTCCGGATCGTTATACGTGTGACACGGCCACCTGCAACAACTGTTTGCTTCTCAGAACAAGCTCCACATCGTGGCTTTCGTACACTTATAAACTGTGGCCGCCGACTGCACATGTGACGCCACAAACTCGCATGTTAGTTCCATCACTGTAATCAGCATAGGAAGACATCTAGACAGGAAACGTTTTTTTTCACATGCTGTAGAAGGTTATAGATCCAACATTACATAATAAGGTTTGGCGAGGAGGTTTTATATGCTGTTAAACAGATTGTCTCGGGAATAATATTTTTACCATACTGATAAGGTTGTCTGCATGAGATGCGAAACTAAGAAAAAATGCAGCGTCGTTTGAATTATGATACCGTAATAAAGATATTTGTTGTTTTACCCGAACGAGCTGTGTAACACGCTCGACGGAGACCACGCCACAGTGTCAGTCAACCTTCACAGTTGTTTAATTTCATTTTATTATGAATTGAACTTCCTTAGGCAAGCATCGTTCATTACGCTGGAATCTTCGATAGTGAAATAATAGAGCCGCCGTTCTTTTACTGCAGTCTGGTTGTGGATGGATGATGTACTTTGTACAGTGTGTGGTGCGCTGCTTTCAGTTTTCTATTGCGTGGCACTTGATCACTAAAGTAAAAAGTTTAGCCTTTAACGCGTTTACTCCCGCCTTCTTCAACGTCACGAAAATGTGACACTGCAACTCAACACGCCGTCTTGAGCGCACCTTCCGATGTCTTCGTCAGAACCTCGTCGCAATATCAATTGTGTCGCTCTTTGATTGTACAGTAATTGGCACACGTTACATGGTGCATCCAAATAAAATACTTCCAAAAAGCATCGGCCAGAGAGAAGGTACCTAAAAACAGAACTAGGTTGTTTGTTTTTCCTATTACACTATTTTTCTTGCTTTAACAACGTTTCCACGTGGCGCATCAGGGGAGTCATATAGACTGAACGCGGTCTGCCTCAAATATAGGCAACATGCTACTCCCGCAACGAGATGATTCGATCGTTTGATTGAAAGTGTAGTACCCAGCACGCGTCCAAATGCAGCGCGTCAGCGTACGCCGATGGTCACATGTTTGTGCTTTCGCCGATGATGTTAAATTATGTTCGATCACTTTGTAACGATTGAGTCTGTAAAACCCCTCACTCGAATGTACGATTCATATGTCCTCCCTCCCTGGTGGCTTAGTATAGTTATTGTGCGCGACTGGCGGCTCGTGTTTTCTATGGAAGCGACAAGCCTGCATCCCGTGTGTCTATATTTACGTACACGATGAAAATCTCCAGGCGGACGAAGTTTGTGGATACCTCTGCAACAGCGTCTCTCATAAACATATCGTTGTTTTGGGGGCGTTAAATCCAAAAGCTATTATGTTAAAAGTCTTGACGACCGGCGTGATTTCACGCTTCTCCCACGCAGTATCGTACGCGTGAAGGAGACTGCTCAAATTACGTTTCATTTACATGATCAGCTGTCATGCGATGTTGTGTGGTTTTAGTCGCGTGACTTAGTGTCACGTAATTTAAGTCATGTGAGTAGTTGAGTGAATCATCATTATAACGGTAACGTGACTAATTGTGTGCTTTTGCACGAACTTTTGCCAGGTGAGCAATTACGTTGTTTTTTGTCACGTGGCTAGTTATTACATGACGTCATGCTGTCTCAGTCAAGTGGTTAGTTATTACGGGACGTTACAGATTTTCAGTAATATCCCTAGTTATTACCAGACGTTAAGCGACATAAATCTCGTGCCGTGGGTAGTTGTTACAAGATGTCACGCAACGTTTCATCGCGAATGCGACTCCCCATCGATATTCTGGTATTTCAGAAAGGACAAATGGTTCACGTGTTGTCAGAGCCAATAATAGGCGGAAGAGGACGAAGCGAGTGCGCACTAAACCATGATCATAAAAAATTGGCAGATCCCACATACAGGGGTAATCGCTGGTATGTGAAGCACGAATGAGGAAGGTTGATATGTCTCTTTAAAATCAGCACAACAATACGAGGGGGAGGCAAATGATGTCATACGTGACTTTCATCTCATGATTGTAACGTTTTGACGTGTCATTTCTCTTCGTACTCTATTCACATCACCTGATGCCGAACTTGGTATATGATCAGCTAGCAAACGGTCGTGAACACGCAATGAGCGTAGCATGTAGTAATGATTTGCATAATACGAATATCATGGTAATCATTTTTGGACGTGTCACATACCTTTGTCGTCCATTCACGCCCCGTAATACCAAACTTGGTATACGGGAAGCTGGCTAAACGGCGGCGAGTGCACGTAACGTTGACGCGCACCCACGCTGGGCGCAGCGATGCTACGCTAGCAAAACGCTAGCACTCTGTTAGGGTGTTTTAGAATACCGCTTGCAAGTGCTGCGGGCGTTGCCAGCGCAGCGGGCGCCATATGAGTTTAAGTATAGCGTTTGCCCTGCGGCAAACCGCAGCGTACGATCATAGGTACACCGCAGCCTTGATTCCAGTGCTTGCGGGCCACATGCGGGCCGCGATCGCCGCACGCTATTTTGGATTTTCTGCGCGCAGGCCGCGAACACGAACGCCGACTCGCGATGCGCAGTGGCAGCGACCGCACCGGAAGGGCTCGCGGTGCGTTGTTCTGAAGCTCCCTATTATCTCACACTAGGCACGACCAGCGTCTGTTGGTGAGGCCCAGCGGCAAACCGGTGCGAAATGCGACTTGCTGCATTTCGCAACGATGACGTTACCTAGACAGCATCGCGTCTGATTAGCATCTTAACGAAAGGACGCCGGGTGCGCTCAAAAGCGCATGCGTCAAAGCGGCGCACCACGGCTTGCGCCTGCCAGTTTATGTCAGGCAGATCGGCGCCCAGCGTGGCATCGCCAGCTTGACGCGACGAAACGAACGCCGGCGTGTAGGCGCACCTGGTCTGGTCAAAGTGTTTTGGCGTCTTGAGTGTGGCGCGTAGTCTTGTGCTTATTTGGCTCACATATTGTGATTATTATGTTTACACCAGTCCCATACCTTCGCCCTCTATTCGCGTGACGTAATATCATATTTCGCATATGTGAAGCTAGCGAAACGGCCACGAGCGCATCATGAGTGTGGCATGTAGTCTTGTTGTAACATGACCCGCATGTCATGATTCTCATGTTTGGACGTGTCGTTTGCATATGTCATCCATTCGCGTCACGTAATTCCAAATTTGGTACATGTAAAGCTAGCGAAATGGCCGCGAGTGCATCATGAGTGTGGTAGGTAGTCATGTCGTTACATGACACGCATCTAATGATTATCATGTTTGCAACAGTCACCTACCTTCGTCATCCACTGACGTCTCGTAACACCAACTTTGGTATATGCGAAGCTAGCGAAACGACTGCGAGCGTACTATAAGCATGGTGCGTAGTAATGTATCATGACTTACATGACATGCATATCATAATTTCCCCGTTAGAGTCTATCACTTGACTTCGCCTTGCAGTCATGTCATATCATGCCAATATTGCAACATGTCATGGGAACGATACCACCGCAAGAGCAGCAAGACCATGAATTATAAATCATGACACTCATGACATACATGTATTGATAGTTATGTTATGTCTAGTCAGTTATGCTCCTCATACAGTCATGTTATGTCATACCAAATTTGGTATTGATACCATTGACGAAACGGCCAGGAGAGCTACAAGTCGTAGCCGGCTAGATAGATAGATAGATAGATAGATAGATAGATAGATAGATAGATAGACAGACAGACAGATAGATAGATAGATAGATAGATAGATAGATATATAGATAGATAGATAGATAGATAGATAGATAGATAGATAGATAGATAGATAGATAAATAGATAGATAGATACGCTCAAAGTCGACGAAGCTCAGTAAGAAATGCTTCGCTTTTATTAGTGCCTGTCACAACTACTTGACACAACAAAAAACTATTAGAGGAACTCACTCACTGTATTTCGTGCCGACCGGTTGTGCCCCGCGATCTCCGACGACAGCGCAGCTCTGGCCGACCAGCTCGCCCTCCGCCATCTCCTGACGCCGTGAAGCTCTTGCTCAATGGTGCCCCATCCTCGGACTCCTGCGACCGTGTACATGTTTCCTATCTTCTCCTTGCTTCGTTATGTGGTTCTCTCTGTCCCTGTCCATATCTCCATCCCTATTCCTTTTAATCCTCTCCATCACTTTTAGCCCCACCTTTCCCCAATCCATCGTGAGTAACTGTTAAGGTGTCGCACATGATGCAGACATTTACGGTGCTCACTTTTCTTTTCTATCTTTCAATAATCACTTAAGCTATAAGAGCTCGGCTCTTTGATTTTTTGTGTGGTTTAACGTCCCAAAACCACCATTTGATTATGAGAGACGCCGTAGTGGAGGGCTCCGGAAATTTTGACCACCTGGGGTTTTTTAACGTGCACCCAAATCTGAGTACACGGGCCTACAACATTTCCGCCTCCATCGGAAATGCAGCCGCCGCAGCCGGGAATCGAACCCGCGGCTTGCGGGTCAGCAGCCGAGTACCTTAGCCACTAGACCACCCACCGCGGCGGGGCGAGCTCGGCTCTTTAAAATTCCTGGGCACCAGCCTGCAAACACGCACCTCTGCGGGGCTGTTGGTGCGGCATATTTGAGAAACCAGACTGCGCGATGCGTGTGCACTGTTCGCTGACAATGCTGATAAGCTGTTCCAAGATTCCAAGGAATTGGTAGTTCTTAGACAGTTCTATGATCATTAATGGTCAGACAGTGCTGTCCTAATACTTCACCCACTTTGTCTTTCTAAAGTAGTGGGCAGTCAAGCGAAGATTTCCCTTCGACAACTTCTCTGTGTTTAGTTTACCTGTCTTTTTCACGTAAGAAAGATATTATAATCAAGCTCAATCTGGTCTGTGGTGTGACCACCCCCAACACTCATCACGTCCTGTTTCCTTTGCATTCTGTACGACACTTCCCTTTATAATATCGCAATGCTGACGAAGGCAGTGTCTGCTAGCATAAGCTCGCTCCCCCCTTCTTTGCTCTAGGCATCACTCCCAGTGACATTTAGACTTGCGATGCGCAAGCGCGTCTCCGGTTCCTCTCACTCTGTTACACACCCCCTCTCTCGCCTCGCAATGCGGACGCAGAAAACGTCTGTTAGCGAGTTTTTTGATTGAAAAACAAAACCATTTGCACGCACTGCACAACCATTCACTGGCCACTTCTTATATATGGGCACTGTATCTTTGCCTACAAGGTAATGCCATTGAGAAATTTCTTAAGAGTACTGAACGCTGGGCGAGTTGGTAAATCATGACTACAAAACTGCGCGAAAAATCGACAAGAAACGGTGTGTGTGTGCCTTCTCCGTTTCTTGTCGATTTTTCGCGCAGTTTTGTAGTCGAGAAATTTCTCATGTGCTTTGTTGAACAATAAAAATTCGAAGTGTGCGTGTTAACTAAAGGCGGACTGCGGGCCTCGGTGTTCAATCGGAGCCTTCGGTCTTCCAATGGCCATTACGAGTTATTGCTATAGTCCAGTAGGAAACACCGGTTCATCACTCCGCGCTATGCGCATCCCCATGCTTCTCTTCTGCGCAACGCCGCCGCCAGTGCGAGCGTTGGCGCCCGCTTCTTCGCGTCTACACATGGTTCATTTTAGCGGGAGATGGCGTATGCTTTTCTCTTCTAACTTCTGAGGAGTTTACTTCTTATGCTCGAGTATTTGTATGTTGGTGCCGGGTAGCTCGTGTTTGCGAATATTCAACGTAGTTTGAGACATCTATTTTGAAATAATTATGTAGGAGTTGATAAAGAAATTTCAAACGTGCCTGCTTCGCCCGTGTTTCGAGCGTGGGAAGCCCAGAAACAGCTAGAAGGGTAGTGGGTGAATCAGCCAGTTTAAATTTGTTATGTATGAATCTTATGGCCTTCCTTTGTACCTTTTCTATTTTTTTTTATGTTAGTCACGGTATGAGGAAACCATACAGTATTTCCATATTCAAGGATTGGCCTAATAAATGTTTTGTAGGCTAGTAGTTTTGTCGAGGTGGGTGCCAGATGGAGCAATCTGCGAATGAAAAATAGTTTTTGCATAGCAGAAGAAGTAATTTTATCAATGCGAGCGTCCCACCTTAGATCTGATGTTATTGTTAAGCCTAAATATTTATGTCTCTGTACATTCGTGAGAGCAGCACCATTTATGTTATAGCGAAAGTTAGAGGGTTCTTTTTTCCGTGTTATCGTCATGCATGCAGATTTTTTTACGTTGATTGTCATCTGCCAATGAGAGCACCATTCTGCAACGGTATTAAGAGACTTGTTGAGAGAGAGGTGATCTTGTTGATTGTTAATTTCTCGATAAATGATACAGTCGTCTGCGAATAACATTATTTTACTATCTATATTAGTAGTTATACTATATATATAAACGAGAAATAACAAGGGACCAAGCACGGAGCCCTGGGGCACTCCTGACGTCACTGGTACTGTGTCTGATGCAAAATGTTCAAAAATTACAAACTGGGATCTATTAAACAAGAAATCTTGAGCCCAAGCAATAATTTCTCTATCTCCGATAAGGCTTCTCAATTTAGCTATTAGCTTTGTATGACAAACGCAATCAAATGCTTTGGATAGGTCGAGTAGGATTATGTCGGTTTGGCGGTGATTGTTAATGCCTAGCGCGAGGTCGTGTATTACTTCGGTTAACTGTGTTATGGTGGATAAACCTTGGCGAAAACCATGCTGGTTATTGGAGAGAATGCCTTCTTGTTCAAGAAAAACGAATAAATGTTTTAGAATTATATGCTCGAGTAGTTTACATGCCGTGCTGGTTAGCGATATTGGTCTAAAATTTGTTTCAATGGATTTATCTCCTGATTTGTGTATCGGAATAATTTTTGCTATTTTCCAATCTTCTGGTAGTTTGGATGTTGAGAGGGATTTCCGAAAAATAATTCCCAGGTATCTGCTGCACCACTGTGCGTATCGTTTAAAAAATTGATTTGGTATATTGTCCGGACCACAGGCTTTTTTGGTGTCTAGGCCAAGCAGAAGATTAAGAACACCGGCGTCTGTGATAACGAGTGGCTGGATAGTGAGACCAGGCCGCGGATGTAAGTCCGGCATGACACCATTATCTTTAGTGAAGGCAGAACGAAAGAGTTGGTTGTATCTGTTGGCTTTATCTTTTTTTTTTCAATGGACGAAAGATTAGTTGCGAGTGTGTTTTTTTGGCGGAAGTGGTTCTAAATCTATGTGGGTTGTTTTTTAAGAAGCTGGGGAGTACAGTGTTGAAATAATGACTTTTCGCTTCTCTGGATTTCTGTTTAAAAGTTTTTACTGCAAGCGCTAGCCTGGAAGCGTTACATGGGTTGGTGCCTGGTACCTTGTTTGCCTTCCGAATCCTTTTGAGTTGGCGTTTTGCATGTATTACTTCACGTGTAATCCATGGGTTATTTTTTAACGGTTTTTTTTTTAACCGCACAGGAATAAAATGTGTTACACAGTGCGACACTATATCTTTGAAACACAACCAGACATCATTTACATCAGACAAGGGATCTGAGGCCAATTCCGAAAACACTGGGAATTTATGAGCCAAGTAGGTTTGTATGGAAGCGTCATTTGCTTTGTCAAAATTTATTACGGTTTGCGCTGCCGTTTGCATCGGTATTGAACAATCTAGCGGTAATACACACATCGGTATTCTGTGATCTGATATCCCTTTAATTATTTCAACCTGTGTTTGTTCTAAAAGGAAGTTATTACTCAACAAGATTAGGTCAAGTACACTGCGACACTTGCCTTGTACCCTTGTGGGGAATTCCACAATATGGCGCAGGTTAAAACTTAGCATCATACTAGACATCGTTTACATCAGACAAGGGATCTGAGGCCAATTCCGAAAACACTGGGAATTTATGAGCCAAGTAGGTTTGTATGGAAGCGTCATTTGCTTTGTCAAAATTTATTATGGTTTGCGCTGCCGTTTGCATCGGTATTGAACAATCTAGCGGTAATACACACATCGGTATTCTGTGATCTGATAACCCTTCAATTATTTCAACCTGTGTTTGTTCTAAAAGGAAGTTATTACTCAACAAGATTAAGTCAAGTACACTGCGACACTCGCCTTGTACCCTTGTGAGGCATTCCACAATCTGGCGCAGGTTAAAACTTAGCATCATAGATAGATAGATAGATAGATAGATAGATAGATAGATAGATAGATAGATAGATAGATAGATAGATAGATAGATAGATAGATAGATAGATAGATAGATAGATAGATAGATAGATACGCACAAAGTAAATGAAGCTCGGTAAAAAATGCTTCGCATTTTATGTGCCTGTTACAACTACTTGACACAACAAAAAACTATAAGAGGAACTCGCTCACTGTATTTCGTGCTGACCAGTTGTGCCCCCGCGATCTCCGACGACAGCGCAGCTCTGGTCGACCGCCTCGCTCTCCGCCATCTCATGACGCCGTGAAGCTCTCGCTGAGTGGTGCCCCGTCCTCGGACTCCTGCGACAGTGTACATCTTTCCTATCTTCTCCTTACTTCTGTATGTGGTTCTCTCTGTCCCTGTCCATATCTCAATCCCTATTCCTTTTAATCCAATTCCCATCATTTTAACCCCACCTTTCCCCATCCCTCGTGAGTCACTGTTGAGGTGTCGCACATGATGAAGACATTTACGGGGCTCAGTTTTCTTTTATATCTTTCAAGAATTGCTTAAGCTATAAGAGCTCGGCTCTTTAAATTCCTGGCACCAGCCTGCAAACACGCACCTCTGCGGGGCCGTTGGTGCGGCATATTTCAGAAACCAGACTGTGCGATGCGTGTGAACTGTTCGCTGACAATGCTGATATGCTGTTCCAAGATTCCAAGGAATTTGTAGTTCTTAGACAGTTCTATGATCATTAATGGTCAGACACTGCTGCCTTAATACTTCACCCCCTTTGTCTTTTTGAAGTAGTGGGTAGTCAAGCGAAGATTTCCTTTCGACAACTTTTCTGTGTTTAGTTTACCTGTCTTTTTTACGTAAGAAGCATCTCATACAACTTTTCTGGCTACAAAATAAGATAACTCCTCCCGGTTAGCCAGTCTGCTGACTACTTCGTTAACTTTGAGGCTCTTTTACTCTTCAATAATCTGGCAACCCTATAAGGTATCCACAATATTTGACGAGTGTATCTGTCTACGTTACTCTTGAATAGAGTTTACCTTCTTGCTGCCGCTGCATCTGTGCGGATACGTATTCAGTGGGTGCCTCGAGCTGCTTTGACGGATCTTGTCAAAGCTGATCTGGCAACCCACCAAGTTACCACACACCCTCTACTACACTTTCCTGAGGGTACTCATGGACGGGTGCCCCAGAAAAGAAAGAAAGCCTCGAACGTACCACAGTAGCTCTTATACGTCTGTGTGGGTCAGACCTCCCTGGTAGTTCAACTTGTCGAAAGGAGTTCACGTTGCAAAAACTTCGTCTTGGGGTTGCGCTTGCCCCATCCGAGACCACCCTTCAAACGCAACACTACCACTGCCCGTATGGTACATCGTGTCCATCTTGCGATGCCCCACTCCACGATTTGACTGCGACACGCCTAATGGTTTCACACACAGGCCAACAAGTAAGCTTTTATTTGAAGCGCGAATATTACTACTATGTCAGGCAAATCATGACAACGGAAAGGACGTATAAAAGTTGAATGAAGAAGCAAGTGAGAAGTAGAGCCAGAGAGACACATACACACTAGGAATAAAATGCCATAACAATCAAAATTATTGCAGGGCGCCAGTGGTACCGATGCGGCCGCGCATCGAAGCTCATCGACACAGGCGCACAAGAGCGTACAGGCGGGACTTCGTTTCGATTAAAGTGCGGGAGCACGCCGTGCCTGTTTTACCGTGAAGCAAACTTAAAGCACCTGTGAAATCACGAACGTTGCAGGAAAACGGGCTTAGCTCAGCGCAACGTGTTGTGTAGTTACGATATTTGCAACGTCGGTGATTCCTGTTGTTTCAGTTCCAGATTACCAGTTTAATGTATACATAGTTGCAATTTTAGAGTATCGGTTCTGATTGCTTTGTGGTGTTTTAGTCCGTGAAACAATTTCACCGCTGAGTGGAGCTCTATGAAGTTTTTACTACCTAGAAAAATTTACCGTGGTCTGCAATTACGCGCTCAAACGCGTTTCTGATTTTTCCCGCGTTTAAACATGGCACGTGCTGCCGCGACAAAAAGATAGATTTACCAAAAGTAGCTACGTCACTCGAAGAAATGGTTCGCGATAAAAAAAAGCGCAAAGAAAGTGGGAAGGAGCGATGGAAATATATTTTTTTTATTTCGCTGGAGCATATGTTGTGGCAAAAATGGGGGAATCTTCGTTTACTTTTGCATATAATATTCACAAACAAGCTCACTGTTACCAATTTATGTTTACCTTTTACCTCCTACAACAGTGAGTTTTTTTCTACATTGCTTCCCACCTTAAGTTGCGCCGGATTCTTACAACTATGAGCGCTGCTCTGCTGGTCAGGGCACGTTCAACAAGACGAGCGCTTCCGAAATGTGTGAAAAGAGTAACCGTTCATTGTTAAGTGGGAAAAAGTTTTACTCACTGGTCCCAATGCCAAAGCGCCAACGGAATCTATATTGGTATGTACAATCCGTGAGCAGCGGGTGAGTAATAAGCAAATTATAAATCATGAGAAGCACCATTTTGTTACCATGAAGTCAGTGGTAACAACACCGCCAACGAACACCTCATCATGCCTCTAACGAAAGACTGTAGCGTAATTTTGTTAATTAATTAGGTGAGTCGCATATTCGGCACTTATTTTACATGGACACTGTTACAATGTTGGTTCAAATGCAGTGCCCCCCCGGGGCGTTGATAGTTGTGTTGAGCTGTGCAAGCCTGGCACAGCAACGGGGTGGCCGTTTTGGGAAATAATAAAACAGTTCGTTCCGGGCTAAGGGCTCAAGATGCTCTCGTGTTCTTCGCGAGCCTGATGGCCTACTGTTCATGGTTGTCACTACCGCCTGGCCATCAGTTAATCAATACACTGGCGACGAGGATGAAAGGAAGCTTCATGTAAGTCTTCGTTCCCGCAGCTCTCTGCCATCTGTTCACCATGCCAAGTTTCGGCAACCTCGAGCCATTCGACGGGGGAGAAGACGACTGGCCCTGTTACGTGGACCGGCTCAAAGCATTTTTCCTGGCGAATGATGTCGCCCCAGACAAGCGTACTGCCGTGTTCATCAGCTGCTGCGGGCAGAAAACGTATGCTTTGCTCCGCAATTCAGTCAAGCCCGCCAAGCCCAGTGACAAGAATCTGGACGATACTCTTCAAGTACTTGGAAGACATTATTGTCCGAAGCCCTCTGCCGTCGTGCAGCGTTTTCGTTTCAACTCGCGCGTTCGCGTGGAAGGGGAATCAGTCAGCAATTTTATCGCAGCACTAAAAAGCCTGTCCGAGCACTGCAGCTTCGGGGCTGAACTCGAAAACATGCTCCGCGACCGCGTCGTGTGTGGCATAAACAACGTGGATGTCCAAACAAGACTTCTGGAAAAACTGGACATTACCTTCGGCGATGCTGTGCAGACCGCCCTGGCAATGGAAGCAGCAAAAAGGGACGCAGGTGAGATAGCGCAAGCGAACACAAGCAGCGCTTTCTCGACTCACCGTGTCTCGTAAGGTTCTAAGGGCGTCACCTGCTACCGCTGTGGGAACCGACATCTTGCATGAAAATGCAAGCATGTGAAGACAATCTGAAATTACTGCCACAAACGAGATCATTTGGCGAAGGTGTGCAATTCGCGACGAAGGGACAGCCAAGCCCAAAGCAACAGCCCGACCAAGGCACGTTCATTCTCGGCTTGCAGTTCACCGTCGTCGAGTAACCGTCATCGTGTTAATACGGTGCGCAAGCAGGACGCCGCTACCACTTCATTTTGCGAAGTTTTTGACATGTGGGAAGTCGACTACGCCACGCCGCCTCCGCCTTTCACCGTCACCGTTGACGTTTGCGGCAAGCCGCTCCGCATGGAAGTGGACACGGGGGCAAATGTCCCTGTCATGGCGAAGTCGCGTCTTCTTCAGCTTTTGCCTTCGGTTCCTGTGCAGCCGTCACAAGTGCTTCTCCGAAGCTATTCCGGGGAACTAAAAAAGGTTCATTGCAAAGCTGACGTCAGTGTGTCAAGTTTCATGGCGGAGAGGCCGACTTACCTATTTTTCTGACTGGAGACGGGTCGCCCAGTCTTCTTGGACGCAACTGGATGCGTGAGCTGGGCATTGGCGTCTCCGATGTTGAAGTGAACATCCACGCACTTTCCGACGCTAAACACCTAGTCCAAGACTACGCCGAAGTGTTTCAAGAAGGCCTGGGTACATTCACAGGTGCTAAAGCTTCTCTACATGTTCCTTCAGATGCTCCGCCTCGGTTATTCAAGCCACGTCCACTGCCGTACGCCTTGACAGATAAAGTAACTCAAGAAATCCATAGACTAAGAAGAGATTCCATTCTTGTTCCAGCCAAGACAGCAAAGTGGGCTGCATCTATTGTTCCTGTGACCAAAAAGGATGGACGCATCAGAATCTGTGGAGACTTTGGTGTCACCATAAACCCAGTGGTAACAGTGGAGCAGTACCCCATTCCAAGGATCGAGGACCTGTGGACTGTGCTTGCTGGAGGTGAGAAATTCACAAAATTGCATTTGCAAGATGCGTACCAGCAAGTTGTCCTTGACAAGGCCTCTAGGGAGTATATCACAATTTCGATGCACATGGGGTTATTTCAGTACACCCGGTTGCCTTTTGGTGTCTCATCTGCTCTTCCCATATTTCAGCGCGAGATGGAGAACTTGTTCAGAGGACTGCCTCATGTAGCAGTCTATTTTGACGACATTCTTGTGACTGCCGCAAATAATGCTGAGCACCTTCGCAACCTTCGTGCTGTACTTAGCAAGCTTCAGGAATCCGGCCTCAAGCTGAAACTAGAAAAATGCCCTTTCTTCGTGCCGCAAGTTAAGTATCTCGGGCACATCATCAGCAAGGAGGGCCTTTCCCCGAATCTTGACAAGGTAGCAGCCATTCTGCATGCTCCTGTGCCTCAGGATGTCAGGGAACTTCAGAGTTTCTTAGGACTTGTAAACTTCTACAGGCGCTTCTTAGCCAATCTTTCCTCGCTCCTTCGTCCACTGCACTTACTTCTGTGTGAAGGGAAGAAGTGGGAGTGGAGACATGAACAACAAGATGCATTCAATGCCTGCAAGCACTTGATGACATCAGCTCCAGTTCTAGTGCATTTCAACTCTGCCAGGCCTGTTTGCCTCAGCTGTGACGCATCGCCTTATGGTATAGGTGCAGTTCTAGCGCACAAAGATGCTGATGATGGGGAACATCCCATTGCTTTTGCCTCGAGGAGCTTGTCAAAAGCAGAACAAAACTACATTCAGCTCGACAAGGAGGCACTGGCTTTAGTGTTTGGTGTGAATCGGTTCCACCAGTACTTGTGGGGCATCTCATTCGAAGCACGCACTGACCACAAGCCACTTCTTGGTCTGCTGGGGGCCAACAAGCCCGTTCCCGTGCAAGCTTCACGTCGAGTGGTCAGGTGGGCTCTGAAGCTGTCTGCTTACAAGTACGAACTTGTATGCAAGCCTGGCAAAGAGCTTGGCCACGCTGATGCTGTTAGTAGACTGCCTCTCCCAACTGACACTACGGCATTACCACGACCTGCTGAAATCTTGCTAGAGGAGGCATATCCGAGACTCCTTTCACCAGGTGTTGTGGCCCAAGCCACACGAAATGATCCACTTCTGGGCCATGTTGTTCTTGCAGTTCTGAAAGGAGAAAGCCTTTCAGTAGGACCAGAGTGGAACCCTTTCAATACCAGAAGCTCAGAACTCTGTCTCCATGAGGGTTGCCTACTCTGGGAATCAAGAGTAGTGATCCCAAAGTCATTGCCGAACCAAGTTCTTGGTGTTCTTCACGCCAGCCACCCGGGTATCGAGAAGAGCAAGATGATTGCCAGGAGCCATGTTTGGTGGCCAGGCATTGACAATGATATTGCCAACAGCGTGAAGAGCTGCGCTACGTGCCATACTCAACATCGAGCTGCACAGCCGGTTCAGCAGACGCCGTGGCCTTTTCCACTGCGACCCTGGTCAAGGCTTCACATTGATTTTGGGGGACCATTTCTAGGTCACACATTCTTCGTTATTGCGGATGCGTTCTCAAAGTGAATAGAAGTCTTTCCTGTGTCTTCTACAACTGCAGAAACTACCATTTCTGCATTGAGAATTGCATTCGCTCAGCATTGCCTGCCTGATGTCATAGTTTCAGACAACGGTCCTGCCTTCACCAGTGCCCAGTACCTTGAGTTCTTAACTCGAAATGGAATACGCCGCATGCTTGTACCGCCGTATCACCCTGCCTCAAATGGTGCAGCTGAAAGAGTTGTACAAACTGTGAAGAACAAACTCAAGAAGTCTGGTTCTGGGAACTTCCAAACGCAGATCTACAGGTTTCTGTTCCACTATAGGACCACACCACATGAAGTGACAGGTCGGCCACCGTGTGAACTCTTGACAGGAAGAATGTTCAAGACTCCGTTGGATGTCCTCAGGCCAAGCCTGCAGGCATCTGTATTCCTAAAACAACTCAAGCAGAAGTTGTATGCTGACAGAGGGTCCGGGCAGGCTCCATCACTGCATCACAGCCAGGTGATGATGTGTACGCGCGAAACTTTCGCAGGGGCACACCCTGGGTGCCTGCCAGTGTCGTGGACGTCACTTAATCATCAGCCAGTGTCCGTTTTGAAGATGGCACCTTAGGAAACTGACACAGCGACCACTTGCGCCTTGTGCAGACAGAAACATTGGCCTCTCCTGAAACTGCTAACGCTGCAGCTCCACCACAGTTGGAGCCGCCGCTTCATCATGTGCCAGCTATTCCAGAAGTGCCTCATCAGGAACAGCTACATGGAACTAGCTTCTCTGGGAGTAGCTGTGCCACAGAGAGTGACGAGACTGCACTCAACAGGGGTATGCATTTGAACAGTGACTCTGTCGTGCCTACGCCTAGCACGCCGAAGTTGCGACGTGGCACAAGAACTAGGAAACCGGTGAATAGGTACTCCCCGTAGTCTTCCTCCTAAGAGGGGAGGAGTGTTACAATAATGGTTCAAATGCAGCGCCCCCCCGCGGCGTTGATAGTTGTGTTGAGCTGTGCAAGCCTGGCACAGCAACGGGGTGGCCGTTTTGGGAAATAATAAAACAGCTCGTTCTGGGCTAAGGGCTCAACATGTTCTCATGTTCTTCGCGAGCCTGATGGCCTACTGTTCATGGTTGTCACTACCGCCTGGCCATCAGTTAATCTACACATGTAACAGACACTAAACTCAACAATTCATGTGAGCCTAAAAGCTCAATGTAGGACAACTCCGAAAACGACATTATTATCAACAGAAGTGCCCTATATATCCTTGCCGATAAATATATAGTGAATGCACGAGAACGCATGCGCTGCGAGTAGGACATTCGAAAAATGATCCCGATGACGTCAAAGTCGCCGAATAATATTAATCACTAGTAATCGAAGTAGATGCACCAGCTAAAGAACCTTCTGTGAATCAAGAGGCGTAATCAAATGTTGCTTATTTGTTTCTCTTTGATTCATGGATAAAAGAACCGCTGGGCGTTACTATTAGGAATGACACGACTGGTTCAAAAGTTTCATTTTCGCCTGGTGATTCTGGAGAAGTCCGGCCACCTAGCGGGGCCCCGTTGAATCAAGCAGGCTTGCCATCTCGGAGGCCATGACAAGAAATTGTTCAATCGTCATTGTTGCGCCTGTGGCTACCCCTATTGTCGCTATGCTGGTATTCGTGTCGGTGACCGAGCAGTAGAGCCGGACAACGTTGTGCACGGCAACAGTGACGTGACAGTTTTTACTTTCAGGCGGGTAAATCGAAGTGTGCTAACGAGATGCGGACCACTAAGACATATTTTTATTTAAAAATAAGCACTTCCTTGGCAAAAAAGTTGCACTACGAGGTTTCTGGACCCGTATTTCAGCAATAAACATCGACCTAATTTTTGCTTTTAGTGTCTCTTTATGGGGCCCAACTCTTTATGCTCGCACGATATCTATTGTCTCCATCGCCGTAGGGTCCCCTTCGGCCGCGCGTCTCTACCATACATAGAGCGTTTGTAGCACCCATATGGTTTGAAAAATAGACCGTACTTTGTCTTTCCGACCGTCCACTCATCGGTTCGTGCGTCAATCCGTTCGTCCATCTGTCCATTCTTTATACTGGTCGGTGACTTGGACGTTGAGATTATTGACCTGAGGACCTGACTTCGTTCCATGATCAGCATTAACTTTGTTGATCGGCTGCCAATCATTTCCTTTACTTGGAAAGCCTTCCCTTAGTCATGGTAGTTGATTGTAGGAATACAAATACAAGTTTATTTTGTGTATGAAGCCTGACAGTAAACGTTGGTCAAGTCCACAAATCTAGCGGGCGAAGTCGGTTGATCGTCCAAGTCTAAAACCCGGGGCAGAGGCTTTCGATCTTTTTAATTATCAATCTTACTGTTTTTTTGTGGTGCACTTTCACAAGGAACATCATTATCCTTTCTTCTAAAAGAGACCCACATGGCTCCCGAACATAATAATTTAAAAAGCGTGTGCTTGCTAAAACCCAGTTTTAATGCCACAGTTGCACTTGTGAAACATATATACATTTCATAAAAAAAAAACAGAGTTCTCGATGGGCGTTAGTTTGATTTCGTGATATATGCAATGCCCAATCAAGGTTTTCGCTAAGTACAGTGCCTATACATTTATTTTATCTACTTACCTGTACCCCTAGAACCCTTCACCTGTACCCCTGAACCCCTTCAGGCTTCTTCAAAGCGATAGAGGAGGCGTTAAAAAGGGTCCCTCTACCTCTATAATTGGTATAGTGTATTTGCCTTCAAAAAGGCGTGAACAAATATCGTGACTTTGCGGTAGAACACCTGCTTGTCACACAGATGGCCCGGGTTCTATCTGAACTACCACCCGAAACTTTCTAATATTTATTATCTTTACAATGCTATCGATTTCCGTGTCATGGACAAGATGATTTTGCTCAACCAACTCGTGACGCCGTCACCAACGCCACAATTTCAGCCAGATGACCTCTCTTCCGCTATGGCGTTAAAACCATACAGAAAGGTATGGGCAGAATAATATACAGACAAAAATAGCTCCATGAGTGCTAAAAACTTTGCTTCATTTATGAAGCAATAGATTTCCCGCATTGACAAAGCAAACAGCGAAAGTAGACAGAACAAATTTCAATGGGAAAATAACTATGGAAACAATTATATAAGAAAAATATCGGAATGAAATCAATTCCTTTATTTCGTGAAGGCAGAAGAAAACACTAACACAAAGATTTGACCGCTTTTCTGCTTGCCTTGTTGCAAACGGCATAGTCATAGTTTCTGCATGCCGTGTTGCAAATGTAAGAGGTAATAGTCCTCCGCCAGCTATCTTTTTTGCGCATAGCGTCGCATTTTCAGCACCGCGTGATAGCACTACGTTAATTATAATTGTGTATCTATGTTTTTTCTAGCAAAGGAACACACCAGCTAGTACTTAGGTATTGACACTGCACCTCAGACATGCGTAATATTTCCTTTTTCTTTGATAACGTTCACAAGTTTGAACGCTGCTACCGGTCCAAAACGGTTGAGCGTTGAGCGAGTGCTTAAACTTTTGTCAAGTGGCTGAGTTGTGTGACAGACAGACAGACAGACAGACAGACAGACAGACAGACAGACAGACAGACAGACAGACAGACAGACAGACAGGCGGACGGACGTATGGACGCACAGAGCAAGCTCCTTCATCATCATTAAGTCATTTAAGTCATTTTTTGTGTTTTTTTCGTCTTCTCTAGTAGTACACTCATATTTCAAGTATAACAGTTAAAAAAAACACCAGATGATCAAAGTTTGCGCAGCCCTTCAGTATGGCCTGTTTCATAATCATGCGGAAGTTTTGTGACCTAAAACCCCTTAGGAAAAAAATAAAAAAGAAATTTAAAAGTGAACCGCGCTCTTCGCGAAGCATGTGCTACTCACGAAAGTCATACCAACCATGGCTTCAACTATTATGATAACAGGTGTAGTCGTACAAGCGTACAAAAAAGCAAAATGTTGCGTAAACCATCACCCTAGAATTCTTGTTATTTCCCTTCTTGCTGGTACGCTTTGAAAGCATGCACGAAAAACGGCAGGTGTTTTATGACAGGGGATGCACTGGAACACGTGCCAGATAACCCGAATCCACCATGAACATACAAAAACACACATAATGCCACGTATTATCTTTTTCCAGACACCCAGAGATGACATATCAAGTCAAGTTTATTAAATAGTTCAGTTGAGTTACATGGTTAGCGTTATTACAGCAGGAGGTCCCAAAGTTTCAGAGAAACTGACAGGGGGACCTCCTATGGCTACATGGATGGGTAATTAAAAAAATACAGCAATAGTATACGAACTTGTGAGTAATAATGAATAATCTTGATTAACAGTAAAAATACGATCAATACACAACATAATGGTAATACTCACTATTGAAAAATAACAAGGAAATAGTCAAAAGCAAGTGAAGACAAAAAACAATATTAAGGAACTCTACGTGACAAATGCAACACGTTTCATTATCAGTGTTATCAATTATACAAAGGCAAATTGAAGTAGTAAAATAGCAAAGAACTGTGGAAAGCTATTAACAGTTAATTACACAAATCGGTTGAGTTGATTTATTCCTGAACGTAATATTTCTTACTGCGCGAAGTGAAAATATGGGTGTTATGCGACGATTTCAATTCGAAAGGCAATGAATTCCAAATGGCTATGCTAGTAGATAAGGTTGAGAACTTGCCGTAGTTTGTCCTTATGACCGGCAAAAGAAGATTATTGCACTGGGAAAACCGGGTGACGTTACCATTAGTTAAGTGACGATGATCAATGCATGCAATAAAAATGTTATGCGCGATGAGTCTAAAGGCGACAACGGACATTCTAGGACAAAATAGTTGTCTCAATGGGAGTATGTTAAGCTGAAGAAACAACGAGCTGCAGGAGAAGTAAAATGGGCTGAAAGTCATTAATCTAACTGCTTGATTCTGAAGTCGTTGCAAAAGTTCGATGTGCGTGAAATATGTGTTGGCCCAAGATGATACGCAATACGAAATATGGCTATGAATATAAGCAAAAATACAAAGTACGTATGATGTGAGGCGGAAAATAAGTTCGTGTCTTGATGATAACGTGAATACCAACTGCAATCTTTTTAAAGAGTGATGCTGCATGTTTATGAAATTTTAGTTCGCTATCTAAGATGACGCCAAGAAACCGCGCTTCACTGGAAATGTTTATGACGGTATTACCTATGTGAAGGGAAGGTTGTCTGTCAAGTTAAATGCGCGGGGAATGGAACAACATCAACACGGTTCTAGTAGAATTGATGTGAAGATAATTGGCCTGGCACCATAAAGTTATGTTATGTAAATTCGTGTTGAGGTCAGACTGGAGTGAAGAAGCTGATTTAGATGACAGAAAGATGGTTGTGTCGTCAGCGTAAAGTATGCACTTCGTCCTTGTAAGAATGGTAGGTAGATCATTAATAAACATCAAAAGTAAAAGTGGGCCTAAAATTGATCCCTGTGGAACACCAACGTTAATTAACTTGAGCGTTGAAAGATGGCCATTAACATGAACCATTTGAGACCGGTTACTGAGGTAGCTCTTAATAAAACTTAGTGGGGGACCAGACATACCAAATTATTCGAGTTTAGGAAGTAGAACGTGATGATTTATAGTGTCACAAGCCTTTGTCAAATCGATACACAGATCCCACAAGTAACCCTCTATCAATAGCTTGTTTAATTTCCTCCGTTAAGGTAATTAGTGCCAGCTAAGTTGAATATCCTTGATGGAATCCAAATTGTTGTGGAGATAAAAGATTAAATTTTTTCAGATAACGCATTAATCTAATGTGGAATAACTTTTCAATTACCTTTCCGAAGAAAGGCAGGGTACAGATTGGCCTATAATTCTGTACAAAAGTCTTATCACCCTTCTTAAAAACTGGAACTATTTTACCAGCCTTAAGGCAGCTCGGAAACACACCCGCTGGAAACAGCTTGTTAATAATTACTGGCAAAGGTGGCGATATTAAGTTTGAAACTAGTTTTACTTTAAAAGGATCCATATTATCTAAACCAGCACTTGTGGTCTTTAGTGATGTGATGACCTGAAGGACTTCATCTGCAGAAGTGCGATGAATATAAAAAGAATGAGCACACCGTGGTATATTGCGCAAATGACCTGGTGATTGCTGCGTATCTGCAGATGCGCAGAAATGCTCACTGAACGTGGCGGCCACTCTTACAGGGTCGGTATACATTTCGTCGCCTTGCTTTATTCTTATTGTAGGCTCTGAGCAGTTTCTCATGTTCGAACATTCTTTAATGATTTCCCAGCAGCGTCTCGTGTTACCTGTGTTTTTTACAATGAGATTCCGGTAGTAATTGCGCTTAGCACGCCTAAGTAAGGAAGATAATGTTGCTGAATATTTGTGAAAGCGGCATTTTAATGCGAGGTTATAAGGCTGCGACTTTAGTTTCTTATGAAGGTTATTCCTTTTATTAATGGACTTCAACAACGAGTTGCTTATTCATGGATTTCTAGGGGAATGATACCACTTCGTGACAGTAGTGGAAGTGGTGCATGCATCTATACCTGAAGCTATTACTTCTGAGAAAGACTGAAAAGCCTTTTCTGCGCAGTCTAGATTAGTCACCGATGTCCAGTCTACTGTGCTAATTATTTGCACAAACTTGTCCGCATTGAATCGGCGTTTCATAAAGATGTTACTGGCCTTGGTATTTTCGGAGCCCAGAATGAAAAATACGGGATTATGGTCTGTAATGCTATGATCTATTACACCTGCAACGTGTTCAGTGGAAATGTTGGAGATGATATGATCTATTAGGGTATTCGAACCTAGTAAATCGTTTCTAGTTGGTGCTGAGATATGCGACTTGAAGCCATAGCAGTATAAACAGTTCATTTATTCTAAGCACGATGCACTATCAGGATCAATAATGTTTATATTGAAATCACCACATAAGACAACGTTTTTATTTTCCCTCACTAGGTTATTAAGAATGATGCTTAACTGTTTACAAAAATCGGAATACGACGATGAAGGTGACCAATAAATGGAATCTATAATAGTACTACGGCTATTCAATGGTGTAACACTATGGTTGAATTCAAGCAAAACAGATTCACATAAAATATTGTTGAAGGTTATGTCACTACGGCGTGTGTAGGTTAAGGATGAGTTGACAAGTATGGCCCTACCGCCACTACGACAGAGCTACCGATTACAGTATTCAGAATAATAACCTGGCAATCCGTACAAGTTATCCTCATTACCAGACAACCAAGTTTCAGATAAACATATGACAGAGAATGAATGTATAAGCAAGGAAATCAACGCAACAAGGTCATCCTGGTGCCTTCTAAGACTGCGAATGTTTAAGTGAAGTAGTGATAGGGATGGTGACTTCTCGAGTAGCAATTCTG
The DNA here is from genome assembly GCF_013339725.1 of Rhipicephalus microplus. Classification (NCBI taxonomy): domain Eukaryota; kingdom Metazoa; phylum Arthropoda; class Arachnida; order Ixodida; family Ixodidae; genus Rhipicephalus; species Rhipicephalus microplus. The sequence continues at coordinate 74,040,961 of NC_051175.1, read as the reverse complement.
ATGTTTGCTGGCACGAGAACGCAGCCATGTTGATCTAAGGTCGGTTTAAAATGGGGACTGATAGGATATCTAAGAGAATACTCGGAAATCTTCTGCGCATGCAATTCGAAACACGCGACTGTCATCCGCCTTTCTGGCTTTTATTGTACAATTGTCAGTCCAGAGATGCTTCCACTGGTTGGCTTTCTTAAGCGCAAGTGCCTGTGCAAAAAGGCGCTTTCGCTCTGGTGTCAGATGGCCATTTACATACACAGGTTTAGGGCCTGTGCTCTGCGAAAACCCTATATCTGTGGTAGACAGGCGTGCCTTTCTTGCCTTCTTAGCGAATTCAGCCTTCTTGTTTCTCGAACAGAATCGCGCAATAATGTTGCTTCCATTTTTCGCGGGCACCCGATGCGCGGCGTCTATGTCTGTATCGGCAATTGGACAACCAAGCTTCGCACCGATAACCTGGACGACTGCCAAGCAGTCTTCGCCCTTTGTCTCAGGGATTCCCTTCAGTTCAACATTATTAAGTCGCGAGTATTGTTCAAGATCACACATTTGTTTACTGAGCTTCTTATTCTCATCCCTCAGGACCTAGTTTTCTTTAGTTAGTGCCTCATTGTCATTCTTACACGTTCACAGAGGTCATTGAACATCACAAGGCTTGTTTTCATCTCTGCGACCTCCTGCTGAAGAGCCTGTAATTCCTTTGCTAGTTCCGCGCAAGTCGGCATTCTCAAGATAAGTGATGAAGAAAAGTAAACTCAAAATACGGAACACAAGACACAAAATAAAAAAAAGAAAATAAACTATACAAACTATATTAAAAGCAGCAGTGAAAGCGAGAAAAAACGCAGAACAGAAAGGAGTGCACCGAGAAGCAACGAACCTGGACGGAGCGAACACAAGGGTCAATGCTTGTACACAGCAGCAACCACTGCTGCCAAAATGACAAGCAATGGCAAGCGATGGTCTATTTGTAGGGCTCCTTGTCCGGTAGATGGCGAACGTAGCGTCTGAAGTTCAGTGACGTAGTTGCACGTGCCGAGGATACAGCAGCAACAGCTAAGCAGTGCTGTCCAGTGAGCCGTGCAGATAAGATTCACCACCTGGACAGAGCGAACACAAGCGTCAATGCTTGTACAGAGCCGCAACCACTGCTGCCAAAATTTCTCTTTAAATGGTATAAACTGTTTTTTTTTTATTGCAGAGATTCTTCTGCTCTCCCAAGATATTTATTTGGCGCAGGATCGTGCTGCGAATCATATGAAAAAAATTGGGGACACTTAACCATCGCCTTTAGGAGTAGAACGCGATAGCGAAATCTGGCTTGTAGTGCAGCCTTCAACCGCTTAGACCATACTTATTTATATGTTTTGTTACATACACACGCATGCACACAAAACACGCACACAGTAGATTGAACCTGCGCGTGCTATTATCGCCGAATGAGCTCGTATTCGTCGAGACACCTGTCGAAAAAATACGTTAAAGGGGCCCTGAAGCACTTCTTTCAAGTTACCATTGAATCAATTTGCTAGAAGAGCTTATTGCCTCATGAATTGAACGCCGGAAAAAATTTATGAATCCGTGCAGTGTGAGTGGAATTACAAGGATTTGCCGCGTGCTGCAATTTCATTATCTCTTCCCTCGTCACGACGAAAGCGCTGGAAGCAAAGCAGGGAAGGGTGGGAAGGAAAAGAAACTACCGCGCCTCGTGACCTTGAGCATTTTTAAAGACGATAGTCTTTCTTGGGGACTGTCACGGACGGCCATTTTTGGCGGCCCCGCGTCACGGCAATTAACGGGCGCCGTACTCCCCCCACTGGCCGTGGGAACGGCGGGCGCATAAAAGAGAGCCGAGAAGTGCAGAATGAGGTTCTCTTCTTGGAACGTCGCCGTCAACGTTTGATCTTTTTGTAACTGCGGTGGCATCTGCAAGGTCGTGGAAGGCCGCGATGTACCCGGAACAAGGATTAGACTACGGGACGAACCGGCTGAGAGCCAAACAGTCTGACCGTTTCCCACGGGGGAAACCGTGGGAAAACCTCTGGTGGCCAAGCCGTATGACAACATCCCAACAGGCTGTCACTCTCGGTAGTTGAGGGCCCTCTCGCAATTAAAAAGGGGTGGGGTCAATATATTTTTTTGGGGCGGAGTTTCCATCAATGAAACGCGCATGATTGGACCCATGTAGAGGTCTCTTGTCCCCAAGGAAGAGAGCGAGGAGACACGAGGGGGATTTAAGCGCAGGATTTTGCCCTGCTAGGCAGACTAGTCGCTGACCAACATGGTGTAGAAAAAGATCAACAAGCATCTATTATAGAAGTTTTTAGTGTGGCTCTGTATCGGCTGGGCCACCTAAACTTAGCCGTTCGTCCAGTTGTGACGCGATATTAACGTCTACAACGTAGACATCGGGACTTCGCCTCGAGTCAGCTCAACCTTCTCGAAGTCACCTGCAAGCACTAGCCTCCCGGAGCCACCAGCGTTGCAACACCGCCGACATTGCAGTCGTGCCAGAACTCTCTTCGACTTCTCGCCTCCGATCGTCGGGGACGCAACGCTGCCGGTCATCACACGTATGCCTTCACCTGTTTATATCTTCGAACTTTCTCCTCCGTAGTTCTATTGTTGTTAGTTTGTGTAGTTTGTAATAGTTCTCTTGCGTAAGCTGATTTATTGTTTTGTTTATATATTTTTAGTTGTATCAAGTGTTGATGTATTTTGTTAGTTGTATTGAAGTGTTGCACTAGATCCCGTGTGCTGCAATATTACTAGAGTAAAGTTTGTTTTGTTTTCTCACGTCTCTGATCTCTTCACTGTCTCTGCTTGCGTACGGAACAAACTAACTTGCTGTCATTCCCGTCGCCGACTTCGCGCTGGCGATGCTAGAGTGGCAGCTTGTAACAGGGACCTTCGACGCAAAAATTTTGATCTGTCTGTCTGTCTGTCTGTCTGTCTGTCTGTCTGTCTGTCTGTCTGTCTGTCTGTCTGCCCGTCTGTCTGCCTATTTGTCTGCTTGCCCACTCTTAACGGCACCCGGTACTTAAAACGGCCGACCCCATCCTTAGCGCCCACCAATGTTGCTCAATTTTAACATTCATACTTGTGCAATTGTCAATTAAAAACATGGGCAAATCCCACGTACACTGGGAATCGATAATATGTGAAGTACGAATGAGAAATTTTGATATGTCACTTCAAAATCAGCACAATATTACGAGGTGAAGGTAAATGATGCTGTACATTACTTCCGTGTCATAATTATCATGTTTGGATGTGTCATTTACCTTTGTCATCTATTCACGTCACGTTATACCAAATTTAGTGTATGTGGAGCTAGCGAAACGACCGTGAACACGCTATGAGCGTGGTATTATGTAATGTTCTTGCATTACACGTGTGTCAGGATTATCATGTTTGCACCAGTCATAAATTTCGTCACCCAATGACGTCACGTAGCACCATACTTGGTATATGTGGAGCTATCGAAATGGCCGCGAGCGCATCATGAAGGTCCCAATATACTCCAATGTAGCGTTGACGCGCGCACGCTGGGCGCAGTAAGCTACGCTAGCAAAACGCGAGTACTCTATAGTCGGACACCAGGCGCGACTGGCGTCCGTGGGCCCGGCCCCACGGCAACTGGCGTGAAATGCGACATGCTGCATTTCACGCCGGTGCAATACCCGGACAGCATGCGGGCTGTCTCTTTTTGTGACGAAGGGACGCCGGACGTGCAAAAAGGTGCATGCGTCAAAGCAACGCAGCGCCGTGCGCGCCTGCGAGTACATTACAGGACCAGCGCCTGGCATGGCAACACCGGCGTGACGCGACGAAATGAACGCTGGCGAGCACGCACACCGCGTCACGTCAAAATGTATTGACGCCATGACTGCGGCATGTAGTCATGTTATCACGTGACACGCATCTCATGATTATCATGTTTGCACGAGTCACACACCTTTGTAATCCTTCGGCGTCACGCAATTCCACATTTCGCAAATGTGAAGCTAGCGAGCGCATCAAAAGTGTGGCAAGAATAGATGTTGTTACATGACACGCATGTCGTGATGATCATGTTCGGATGTGTCATTTACCTATGTCGTCCGTTCTCGTCGCGTAATACCGAGTTTGGTACATGTGAAGCTAGCGAAACGGCCGCGAGCGCATCATGAGCGTAGCATGCAGTCATGTTGTTACATGACACACATCTCATGATTATCATGTTGGGGTCTGTCACTTGTGTTTGCTATGCAATCATAAAATACCATACCAGTTTCGCAACATGCCATGTGAACGAAACCACCGCAAGAGCTGCAGGATCATTCAATGTTAATTATGACATTCATGACATAGATATCAATATTTTCATGTTATGACTAGTCAAATATGTTCTTCATACAGTCGTGTTACGCCATACCAAGCTAGGTATTGATACCACTATCGAAACGGCCAGAAGAGCTAAAAGTCGTAGGCGGCTAGATAGATAGATATATAGATAGATAGATAGATAGATAGATAGATAGATAGATAGATAGATAGATAGATAGATAGATAGATAGATAGATAGATAGATAGATAGATACGCTTAATGTCGAAGTTCTCTAAGAAATTCTTCGCCTTTAAAAGCAATTATTGCGCATGCCTGAGTCACCATGACAACTCGTGTATATTCTGCGTGTGTGTCTTTTACTAGAAAAGGCATACGTAAGTAGTTTTAAGGACTGTAGCGCTTATCACGCTGCGCTGACCATGCAACGCTTGCACGAAAAGGCAAGTGTTTCCAACCCTTCGCTAAGACGACACGGTGGTAGCACCTACCCTTCGCCTTGCGTTCTACACCTTATCACCTCTGAGTCGGGCGCACGCCCGTCTTAGAGCCACGCGCCGCTTCGTTTTCCAAGAAAACTGCCAGATAGCGCTCATGTCTCACGTGTGATGTGACTTGATGCGCTCGTTCACCTCCGCTGCACGTTCGAGGCACTCAGCGCCTCCAGAATACCATTCACCGATTTTCTTGCGCAGAACATCAAATAAATCTTTTGTTCACTCTCTCCGCAGGCAAGTCTATCGTCTTTCGGCGACATTTGCAGATTACATGCAGTTACGAGGGCAATTTTTTTCGTCGAATGCGTGGCTTTTTCAGTGTGATCACACGCACGCCTGGACAAGTAGTGCCCTCTCGCGGCTATCTCAGTGACTTGATTTGTTGTCACAAACGCACAGACGGTATTTCGCTCACAACCAACGGGGACGACGCTGGCGGAGGGTTTTCTGCGAAACGATCTATTTAACGCTGTCGCATTAATAAAGCTTGCCACACATGGATGTCGTTCGAAGCCCCGCCGCGGTGGTCTAGTGGCTAAGGTACTCGGTTGCTGACCCACAGGTCGCGGGTTCGTATCCCGGCTGCGGCAGCTGCATTTCCGAAGGAGGCGGAAATGTTGTAGGCCCGTGTGCTCAGATTTGGGCGCACGTTAAAGAACCCCAGGTGGTCTAAATTTCCGGAGCCCTCCACTACGGCGTCTCTCATAATCATATAGTGGTTTTGGGACGTTAAACCCCACATATGAATCAAATCAATCAATGGATGTCGTTCCGATCTGTAGTGAGCGTAAGTGCACTAAAAAGGCATATATTTACTCTAGGCTGCTACGCAGCCCGTGCCGAGCTTCTTAAGCAGACGAGTGTGCTCTGACCTGCTCTACGGAGGCCATGGCATCAAGACATTGCGGAACGCGTGATAGCAGCGCTGATGAAAACAGTAGCTGCAAAATCCCGCGTGGCGTCAGAAACGCATGTTGCTCATTTGCGGTGGGGATCAAAGAAGCGCCGTGTACGTACACGTCAGCGGCGCTCGTCAGTCAACATTTCCGCAGTGCAGGACCATAAGCGTGATTGCCACGCTATTTTTTTTTGCCAACCCAACGCGCGTTATGACGTCCTCTCTGACCTGGCTAATGGAAATAACCACTCTGAAATACAGTAAGGGTTTATTTAGGTACATATATATATATATATATATATATATGAGAACCGATTGCCACCAGGGGTACTCGCATCAAGGCGGCAACGCGGCTGTGAGTGGATACGTAGTGAGGACGGTGAAATGGAATGCGACACGTAGTAGCCACGTGATGATAGTTGAATCGTGCCACTGGCTGTCGTTGCCGCGTTAGCACTGCTCCTCGGCAAGAGCAAAAGTAGTAGGCGGACGTGCTCTTCTCCATGGCCATCTGCCAATCAAACTAATTGACGCGTGAACTCGGATACAAACTCGGTGATTCTGAGAAAGACCCAGCTGAACTCGTGACTGTAATGGTAACGGTGTGACTGTCAAGCGTTTGATGCAATGGACGCTAAGGAGCAGCTTCTTTGCATATACATCAATTTGGTCAGCTTGCATTACTTGTGCATAACTGGCGCCATAGAGGAGCTAGTGATAACATAGCTTCTTAGCGCTTTCTAATTCGGTCATCGACTCATCTGCTAGGTCTGCTGCGAAGTGTAAGCTGCATTGGCTGTCCTGATTTTGATCATATTAGTTACCTAGGGCTTAGTGAGCATAGTGAAACAGTGTTGGGTAATTGACATTGTTTCAGTTAGAATGGCAATAATTATTTCGGGAGCAAAGTCATCATATGCTAGAGCTATTTACAGTAATCCTTATTAGCATGAACTTAATATTTGTCACACTAGCCAAGTCTTGTTACCATGTTTAGCTAGCGTGCCTATTTTAACATCGCACTAATTACATAGTTTAGTTAGTACGTCAACTAGCGTCCTTTAGTTAGCACGGTTCTAGCTCTACATGGTTTGATTACCATGGTCCTCGTAAGATGTGGGGCATTCACTTCGGTCTTACTACGAGTTGGTTTAATTACCTTGGCCCTAACATATCCTGGCCTAACAAGCCAGGTACACTGCACAGCCAAATAGCTGGGCGGTATACTTGCCGGCAGCACGTTCTCGGTGTCTAGCAGGTAACGAAGATAACAAAGAGGGCGCGCACTGGCCGAGCATTGCGCTATAGATTGTACAGGCTGACCTTGCCCCAGGTTAAGCTGCGGTCGCCATGTTGTGGGGCCCTCGGCCGAAAGAAATCTCAGAGCCATCGTGCTGATCGTTCTAAAGTACACTTAGTGCAGAAATTCAGAACTTCAAACTGAACTTAAACAGCTTGTCTTTTAAGTAATATCAGGACCGCCGTGGTGGTCTAGTGGCTAAGGTACTCGGCTGCTGACCCGCAGGTCGCGGGATTGAATCCCGGCTGTGGCGGCTGCATTTCAGATGGAGGCGGAAATGTCGTAGGCCCGTGCGCTCAGATTTGGGTGCACGTTAAAGAACCCCTGGTGGTCGAAATTGACGGAGCCCTCCACTACGGCGTCTCTCATAATCATATGGTGGTTTCGGGACGTTAAACCCCATGAATCAATCAGGCAATCTTTCAAATAATATCATCAGCAAAAGTTTCTGACACCTTTATTGTGGAACGAAAAACAAATGAAAGAAGATGCCTCTGGTTTCAAAACACCACCCTACTTTGTAGACCACCCCGCCGCGGTGGTCTAGTGGCTAAGGTCTAAGAAACTCGGCTGCTGACCCGCAGGTCGCGGGTTCGAATCCCGGCTGCGGCGGCTGCATTTTTGATGGAGGCGGAAATGTAGGCCCGTGTGCTCAGATTTGGGTGCACGTTAAAGAACCCCAGGTGGTCGAAATTTACCGGAGCCCTCCACTATGGCGTCTCTCATAATCATAGGGTGGTTTTGGGACGTTAAACCCCACATATCAATCAATCAAGCATTACTTTGTCGACCATCCTTGACGCGATGCCGGGTTCCTTCGTAACCAATGCAACGCAGCGCGCTGAGGGGTGTATTTGACTTTTTCACATTGTAGGCTCATTCAAAAGAGGGTGTCGCCAGTGCTCGGAAAGATCCTGAGTTTCGCCAAGCTCGCGTCAAGCTCGGGCGATCCTGCATAGTGCCCCAAGAGTAGAGGCTTCTTTTTCTATACAATGATTTTGCGTCATATGTATTGAAGCAGCAGCACTTTCTCATATGGGCAATCACTTAGACTTCACCGTTCAGCATCAAGTCAAGTCGCCAAGTAACTTGCCCCTTCACCCTACAAACAACTAGCGATGCGACACCTCCCTTCAGAACCAGATACTTTCGTATATTGCAACAATCCTTTCGCGATACTGCCATTATAGGCATCAGGACTTTTAAGCACATGGATTATTCAGTGCGGGCGGGAAACCGGTCACCATCATCACTGTGTTGCCAGCCACAAGAGCGCCTTTGCTTGAATTAGGACAAAAGTTTAACAAGATAACCACGTCTTGCACTGTATCCGGATAAAATCAATTGATAATAAACCCATTTCACTTCTGAGTTACGAATTAGTTTTGAAAATATATCTCGAGACAGAAATACAGTAATCAGAAGCATATATAGTATGCCATCATGGGGCTCTTGTATTGTACTGTGCCTAGCCTAAACGCAACGAATTACAACTTGTTGCATTCTGCAAGGTCATTTTTAAGCCACTTTATTCACTCTCTATTAAGTTCATATAAGTATGCTCTGAGTGATACATGCAAATATTCCAAACAATTCTATCCCTATTTTTGTTGTCTGTTGGTTTCACAAGGTTGCGTCGAATAAAAGAAACAAGTGTTCCATGAAACCACCCTCCTTGATTCCTTTATAGCGATGGCATCATTCCTGTAGGTTGGACGCCGAAGGTAGTGGGGAGAGTTTACAGATAGACTTCGAAATCGTAACATTATCACGTGCTACATTATATCACCTGGCCATAAAGGTGTGTTCCCCAACCTTCGTCATGACTACAAGTGTAGACTATCTGCGGCAACAATGAATTTTCATCGACTTTGATTCTTTTCCATTCATGTTGTAATAAAGAAAAGGAGTGAAAATACACAATCTGTGGTCCTGAAAACGTTCTTAATTTCATTGTACGTTGACTTCAATGGCTTGTTTTAAACAACAGGAAGCAGTCCAGTCCTTCCTAAAACGGCGCTTTCCTACTAGCACGAAGAAAAAAAATTGAGTGCAATTTCTTCTCAAACCTTTGAATACCATGCTAGCTCTGCATCTATCACTGCTTTCGATACCCTTAACTAGCTGGCCAACCGAGCCCTACAGTATACTCTACCAGCACCATCAACAAAGCGCTATAGCCCCATGTTTCCTCACCATGACTAAATAAACTGCAACACTAAAATGCTTTAAGCAACTTTTCGAGACATAAGTGACGTATTTAAGTCACAAAAATGACATCGAAAAATTATACTTGATCTGTGGGCAAAAAAAAAAACAAACAAACAACAACGCTGGGCTTGCGCGGAACGAACGGTACCGTCACAGCGTAAGCTGAAATAATGGTCTCCCTAGAACCTTTGTTGTGCGCTCATTAGGTGACTGTTAGAAGCACGCTTGCCAATTGCACACTACACCATAAATTATCATCATTTTTGTGTAGTAGGAGCGCATTCACAATGCCATTTTTCCCCATTGTTTGGCGAAGTGGGATACCTATTTCACATCTGCAAATAGTTATGTGCATTTGTTTCGATTCTGTAGATGACAACGATAAGAAATGATGGAGTTAAGTGGCCGATGCCTTATAGGAGTTTATTAAAGCTTCAAAAAGATTCAGACTGCAGAACATATTATTACCTCCAAATTTATTTTTTCCTAAATTGCTTCATTCATTTATTTATGTATTGTTGTTGCTGAAACCATTTGCTTTATTTTATATATCTGTTATATCTTATTGTTCATTTCTCATATTTAATTCTTGCCCTTTTTCTCATTATTAAAAAAAAACCGGAGCTAACAAATTAACAATATTTCGTCAGAACAGCCCGGCTGTTGGCCAAACCCACAGCGTGGTTGTATGCCACAGTTTTCAGGTCTGTCCATCCGTCCGTTCATCCGTCTTTCCTTATTTATAACCTGCAGATTACTGGCCTGGCCTAGGCCATCCGGTAGTCGCGATGAGGTTTAGCCTTCCCGCCACTTTTCGGGCCTGCTCGGTGACCCAGGCAAGTGAAAGCATTACGCCAACGCGTCTCAAGGAGGTCCGAGTTTTAAACACGATAGTCTTCCTTGGAGACCTTCGACGCGAAAATTGTGGTCGTTCTGTCTGTCTGTTTGTATATTTGCCTGTTTGTCCACCCTGAACGGTACCCGAATGGCACCAAAGTTGCCAAACGATACTCCAAACAGCCGACCCTATCCGCAGCACCCATTAATCTTGCTCAAGGTTCAGCGTTCATACTGTGTATTTCTTACTAGAAAAGGCATACATAAGTAATTTTAAGGATTCTAACCTTTATAACGCTGCGCTGGCCATGCAACGCTTGCACGAAACGGCAAGTGTTTCCAACGCTTTGCTAAGACGACACGGTGGTGGCACCTACCTGTCGCCTTGCGTTCTACACGTTATGACTTCAGGAACGGGCGCGCACGGCACGCGCCCTGTTTTCCAGGATAAATGCCAGATAGCGTTCATGTATCACGTTTGACGTGACTTGATGTGCTCGTTCGCCTCCGCTGCACGCTCGAGGCACTCTAAGGCCGCGTTCACACTGAGCATTCCGGCCGCCGAAAGTGCTTCGAATCCAGTTCGGTGGCGCCGAGATCCGCTGAAAGGGCCCTCTCCGCGGCGATCACTCTCGGACTGATTTTGAGGCGTCGGCCGCCGAATCGGTCACCGTGGACCAATAGGAGCGCTAGTCAAGGAATTTCAAAAACTGGCGGCCAAGCCCTACTCCCTTGTTACGTCGCAGTGCACGTAACTGACTGTTGCAACCAACGGGAGTTAACCTGCTCTGTGCCTACTTCGCGTCCCTATTTCGTGGAAGAGGTGACCGAGCTTGTCATTGGCGTGACCGAGCTTGTTGTGATTTTGCAGAGCAAAATGAACCCACCAACGCCGCTGACGTCGGTGGTTTTTAGATGCGGAGCATCTAATACTCGAGGCTTGTAGTGCGGCGCCGTCCGCAAGCTTCCTCCTCCTTCTTCCACCATCTGTGCATCCCTTCCTCCTCTACACACCGCGCGCGCTTCACTCCTCCACCATCTGTGCACCCTTCCTCCTCTACACACCGCGTGCGCTTCTCCTCTTCACGAACATTCGGTAGCTGTATAATGTAGCGCGCATGCGCCGTCACGCTTCGAGAACATCGGCAGCTGACGCGCGCGCATGCGCCGTTGCGCTTCTTCCCCTTCTCGAACATTCGACAGCTGACGCGCGCATGCACCGTCACCCACCATCTGTGCTGCGCGCGCTTCTCCCCTTCGAGAACATTCTACAATTCTCCTGATTCTCCAGTGGACGCGCATGCGCCGTCGCGCTTCGAGAACGTTCAACAGCTGACAGTGCATGCGCCGTCGCGCTGTATATATACTCAAGGTCGGCGCTCGCTCGCTCAGTTGCCGCTCGTCGGTTGGTTTGTACGGCGCGTCGACGTCCAAGGTCGCGGTGAAATGAATTCCAACGAATCCACAAACACAATGATCGACGTCCCTTCGACCAGCGCCGCCCTTTCGCATACGTGTGTACGTGTTCACTCATTTAACACCCCCTCCTACAACCACGTTAACCAATTTAGCCATCGACCCAAGTAAGTCGCAATTTAACACCCCATTTCACAACCACGTTAACCAATTTAGCCATCGACCCAAGTAAGTCGCACTTGAACACCCCGTTAACCAATTATATGCTCCGCATCCTCCTCAGTGTTCCCCCGAGGGAAGCTGCGGGCAATCTTTTTCTGCTCTTCGTGCATTACAAGACAGCCACTTGCCAGCAAAGTAAGCAGTGCTGTCTCTTTTTGCTTTCTGCGTACGAGAAACATCGAAAACTAGACCTCCGGATAGCCTCGCGGCATTTGTGAACCGTGACAACAACCGGGTGACAGTGCATCCATCCCGCGTTCGCCCCGTAGTAGATGGCATATTCGGCGGCGCGGTGCGCGCCCAGTGCGAACAACCCTGCGTTTCGGCGGCAGAAGAATTTCGGTCGCTGCAGAAAGCGGATGCTTCAGTGTGAACTGGGCGTAACGCAGCGCCTCCAGAATACCATTGCCTGATTTTCTTGCACATAACATCAAATAAACGTTTTAATCACTCTCTCAAGACGCAAGACTATCGTCTTTCAACGACATTTGCGGTGTAACATGCAGATACGGGGCCATTTTTTTCATGATCAAAATAAGCCGAGTAGTGCGTGGGCATTTTCATGGATATGTTCCAAGTCTACGTATTCGTTTTCACATATGATACAGCTAGCATATGGAAATTGCCTAGGGAGACAAAAAGTCATACATGAAGCTTTTGCAATGGATTGGAGCATTCAAACACTCACTCCCTACGCAATGCGCATTGTGCGACACCTGCTTGTTGCTTTGCTGTTCTAAAGCGGTTCAGTACACATATTATTTTGATTCCTTACGCGACTAGAAACCTGCCTAGGTTCCATTCGCAATGGTGTTTCAAGCACGAGCATCGCTCACTGGTAGAGTGCAGAGCTGGTACGCAGGAGCCAAGGTTTGAATGCTATCGAGTCCACAGAATATTTATTTATTTTATTTCGCACAATAGTAGTTGCGGACACCGGCGCTGGCGGCGGAGGAGAGCAACGGCGCCAAAATGACCCTTGTTATCTCACAGCATCTCACAGTAGCGTCCACATTTTGCATGGGAAATACGTGGACGCTGCCAAGTATCAGTCGCATAGTGCCTTCTCGACTTGTGTCACAGACCACAAGGTGGCAGCAATGGCGACGGTGACTTCCTAGGCAAACGAGCGGATACACCTGAAAAGGCTGCTATAGCGCTGGTCACCCAAACGAGCGAGGATACCATAGTGGTCTTTACCGACTTAAAACATCGGCACGCAACTACCTGAAAGTAAGGATCTCCACGACAGCGATAAAGACGCTGAAGTGCTTCGACACTGCTCCACCATGCAACTCCTATTATCTGGACACATGCCACGGCTCACGAATGCGTCAATCGGGCTTCCCCACGTGAGACACTTCCCCCTCAAAACACAACAAAAGAAACCTAATTGGTACCCTTAATCTACCACAAATGGCTGCGACAGCATCGGCTTAAACGCAGGTTCACCCCTCCCTCCTTATTCCAAACTATCTAGAGACGAAAGTGTATGGTCTACAGGTGCCTTCAAAGAAATATATGTATGCACGGCGTTTCAATGCATCACCTCACTCTGACGTGATGCGACTGCATTTGCCCGACACTGTAATCTGGCAGACACCTATAGCGCATTTTCTACCGCGAATGCAAAAGCAGCATCCCAGCCACACAAGCTGGAGCAGTAGCTCATCCTCGAACCTCCTCAGTGAAGCGCGGGAGGCTGCGATCTCCAAGCCAGCCTAGGTTGACAAGCGCTAAATCCTCGTGCGAAGCCTGGCAGTGATCCATACCAGAGCAGTTACTGGAATGAGGGATCCGTGAACGCTCACTCATTGGCCACCTACTAAGCGTTTTTCTCTCTCTTTTTATCATTTACATATTTCCCGGTTTTTCGGTCACGGACATGACGACGATTTCGTGCTGAAAACTATGGATGCCCAGAGTAATTTGGACGCCGTAGTTTCTGTGATAAATACATCTTCAACACTATCACGTTAAACACTTATGAGCACCTGCCTGCCGATACTTCAACGCGAGCATCTGTGAGACCGGTGGTTGAATGTGTCTCTTTGAGAAACAGGACTGCAAAACACACGGTGGCGGTTAGTAGGAAATGTCGCGACATAGTTTTATACAGGTTTCTCGTCATAGCTTCGTGGTATCGTCACGCACTCTTCTTATTTCACTGCATTTTCTGTGGCTCGAGTAGGGGCCTCTGGTTATTCTCAGTGTTTTACTTTTTTCTTGCTGTCTTGTTTCCTTATTTCGCCCTCTGCCTCTTCGCTTGCACTCCACATATACGTTGGAAAAACAGGAGTTCATGAGCTCATTGAAAAACGTGCGCGACTACGAAAATCATCGAAGCCGCACCTACAACTTGTGACAACACATGCAGTCCTACCGAAGCACACAGAGTAAACAAAAAAATGTTGCGTGGGCTCATTGCCATCGTAGAGTTTTTACAGAGAAAACTGTTAGAAGATCAAAACTCGGGTCACACGTGGCACCGTAGTTCTCCGTAACCAGTATCGCCAAATAAGGAAAAAAAAAAAAAAGCTAAGAACCCAGGGGGGCTCGAACCCGGGTCTGTTGCGTTCCCACCCAGTATAATACCACTGAGCCACGCCGGTTTTTTTTTTTGCATGATATTTAATAAAGTATTTGCGCAATAATGACAAATCAAGCGAACAAAAGTACAAATCAAATCGCGACAATAAGCGCTCAAGCGTTACTCATAAACACTCAATGGCTAATACAGCGCGAGTTCCTCACATGAAGAGTTCTTCACATTCTCTTATGCATGGGACTTGTTCACGAACTTGCCCTTAGGCAGGCTTGATGTCGGGAAAGGAATCGCGTTATATAATAATAAAGCGTTTTAAACAGCAGTAGGAACGACCAGGCGTCACACAATGCGAATAGCGTAGCGGGTGGGTCGTCCAATGCTCCAAGGCATTACAAAACTTGTTTTTCATCACCTATATACTGTGGCGCATTCCCACTTCAGGCATATATCTTCATCGTCGTCAGGCCACTTCATGAACAATTGGCACAAAATTCCTGCAATTCTTTAGCGGGTACAAGCTTCTCAAAATAATGACGACAAATAGCAAAGCGAATGCTGGTCTACTATCCGGAAATTATATTATACATAATGCCGTAGTGAATACCCAGAAATTGTGCTTGCAGCAGTTACCCCATAGGGTTTAGAAAAGGTTGTGAAAGGCCGCTCTTCTAGCTTTCGCTGTGACTGCGCTGCACCTTTCGCACATGTCTGGCGTTCTTTTTTTTTATTTCACTGCTCGGCCGGTGCGCTACAAAGGCATGCCGGAAATTCTGCACTGCACATGCTTCCCCACGAACGAGGCACTGCTAAACGTGTCAGGTAAGCTACCACGGTCATTAATTGAGGAAAATAGATCAGCTTGACGTAATATGAGTCTTTCTCGCGACAACCAGAGATGATATATGGAGTTGGGTAAATATGTGGATAGTTATATGTGGCCCTGATAAAGGAATGACACTAAAAAAAAATCATTGCCTTTTCTTTGTGCGCTGATTGGTGACAACGTACTTAAATTCAGGGTGCCAGAAGGCGTAACTTCGCACTGCGCGAGTCGAGTGACCGTGCTCCGTTCGTTCAACAAAGACGGCATCATTTCACTGACTTGGGAAATTCTACGAGTCTTTGTATACTTAGGTACGTATGACGAAAACTAAAGTTAGTTCTACTTTGGCTTTCGCGTCGATGCTAGTCAACTGACTCTCACTCCTGCAAAGAATGGAAGGCGTTGGTGTTCGTAAGGCTCATGTTACTTCTATCTTCTCTTTTTATATGCGATAGGGTGACCAACGTTCATAAAACCATGTTACCAAGTGCCGGTGAAGTTTACGTTCTTTGCTCGAAATCCTGAATACCACGAACATCTGTGGACTCCCAATCTTCCTTGGTCTACGCGACATAGGTACTAAAGTGCAATAAAGCCTAACTTAGCAATGTTAGCTATTTTACGGGATGCAGTACTCAGGAACTAACACTGCAGATTTTCACTGTAGGGCTGGAAAACTATTCAATGCTAAAATTGGCATCACGCACGGATTTACCTGGTATGAGTATTACAGAATGATGAATTAATCTAATACTGCTGCGTGCAACCGGTAACTGACCACTCTATAGGTGTCACGCATCTTGCGGGCTTAAAAAAATTTGGCTCACCAGGAGTTGCCAGATATGCTTTTGAATTTTATTACGTGAGATCCGGGGTGAGGGCGCAATTAGAAGAAATGCATACATTTGCATGTTTCGCCATTGCGTCTCGCAGAATCATTGTAAAGGTCATTAATTCAGTAATCGCAGCTTTGGTACAGACCTTGACTTTTTTTTGTTATATTTGCGAATGTCAAAAATCTCGCCGCTGCGCTGCGTGCACCTAGAGGTAGAGGCCAGAGGCTGGCGTATTTCGGGAAATGCGGGTTACCTTCGCTTGTACCGCCGAGAACGTTCCAAATTGTTAATTTTTTATTGACGTGCATCTACGCCATTCACCTCTTTACCCTGCTTTCTTTACTGGCGAATCGACTGTAGAATGGCGGCGGGAAAAGCGGCCGGCCTTCTTATTGGCTTGCTTGTACTCGTGCGGGCAACTCAATCCGCTGAAAATACGGATGGAACCATTTCTTCTCGCGAGGTGAGTATCTAGATCCGTGGCAGCAGGTCAGAGAGAATTTCACAGATAGCAGCCGTGCTTGGTTCGGATACTTGAGTTTTTTTTTTTATTTTCCTCTTCGCCTACAGGAGAGCCATCCACCCTGGAATGTGGGGTCTCCCCGAGAAACTATGGCATGCGTTGCTGAAAAGGCAAACTGGTGCAGGGGGTCTCACGATGAGGCGGAGTGCAAACAACGTTGGTTCAGATTTTGTCACGAGAGACCATTCACATACGTAAGTCTATTCAGTACACTACTTAAGGTGGAGAGATAATTTTAACAGCCAAGCTTTCTGCAACTCGGACCTTTCATTATTTGTCTCTCTCGACAGCTCACCTACAATAACACTAGTTACGAACAAAGATGCCACATGTGTGAGAGGGAAATAAAAAAAGTAAGTGTGCTAGCTGCATTACAGAAGTGCAATCAATAATACAATATATATATATATATATATATATATATATATATATATATATATATATATATATATATATATATATATATATTGTTCTTTTTGTGAAAATATGTTCTTTTTTTGCCCCTATGAGCAGAAAGCCGAAGCAACTCCCAATGGAAAAATGTTCAGGGTAAGTGTCCTTGACGCTCTAAGCAATAACAGCGGGCAGCGAGCGCGGTCGGCGCTTGGGTAGAGCGAGTTTCAACATGTGTATAAGATGCATATGGCGTTTAGCCTTAGCCTATCGTATTACACTCATCTTCACCGGTGCCGCGTGGCAGCTTTATGTAAAGTAAAACTACAAACAAAACATCTGAGGTGATTTTTGTTTCGGGACGTTGACCCCACTATTACAACCCCTCAGCAAAAGGAGCAAGCTGCTAATAGTTAGCTGTCAATAATTAGCCATCAACAATAAATTTTCTTTGAATATAACTCTTTGCAATACTTGCCATGGCTTATACAGAAGAATAAATTTTTCCAGATTTTCACTCACATAAAGTAAAACAAAGTATGTTATATTTGCACCTACTAATAAGCCATGCATCACACTGAAATTCTCCTTCTAGTGTACTGTGGTGGAGTGTGTTCAAACACAAAAACCTCTAGGAGTATAATTCGAGAAAAACAAGTCATGTAATACACATCTATCAACTCTTGTCCCTGAATTAGGCAAAATTGTAGGCTGCATGTATAAGCTATCCGACCTTGTGCCTTCATGGCTAAAAAAGGCTACATACTACGCCCATTTCCATTCTTGGTCATCCTACTGCACGCTAGTATGGGCAGAAACGTCTGCGCAGAACCTGAAGAAATTAGAGGTGCGACAGAAAAAAAGTTCTTGTAATATTTGAAACATTTCATGGGCTTCCTAGCAAACTGGGTGCTCACGAACTCTTTACAAGCAATGATCTCACTAAAGCACGTGACCTTTACACATATAAACTAATACTTTACACTCAGGAAAACAAACTTCATTAGCATTCGGTTGACAGCTCATGTCGAAACACTCTACAAAATCAATCCAGACCAGTTACTTTTCTTTTTGCATACGTTACGGAGAATGCCTTCTGAATTATCAGATATCTACTATATTGAACAAACTTTATAACTGGTATTGATTTTGAACTGGCTCAACGTACGTTCAAGAAACAAGCGCGAAGTCTGCTCCTCAACATACAGCATTTGTGAAATGGAACTATCTGTATTTCATCACGTTTCTTTAATTTATTCTTTTTGTATGAAAATTGTTCTTGCGCATGTGCACACAAGACTTGTGTAACCCATGCACAACACGCGTGTTTGTTTTGTTCACTTAAAAGAAACAAGCTCTTACTATTGCCTATGCATGTAGAGTTAAGTTCTTGATATTTTTGAATGCCTGCGGTTCTTGTATGGGTCTTTGGTCTCTCTTAAGATGTCTGCGACATTTTTTCGCCTAAGGGCCTCTGACTCGATGTCTTAGAAATCAACTTGGCTTACAATGACTAAAAATAAGAGCTTTCGTTGCTGCTGCATAAACTGTTTCTTGAAGAACATTTTACTTCCCGCACACAGTTTGCCAGTAATCCGACAACTCAAAGGTACATTTATACAAATCAGTGTCTCTTTGACGCCGGCGCTGTGCACTATTTGCTGAGTTTGAAAGTAACTTCCTCGCACAGTTTTTTCTTACGAATGACATGTTTCCTAACAGATGAAAATACAATGGCAACACTAATCTCTTAATGAAAACCATTACAATGAGCTGTCAACATTTGCTCGAACAAAGTTATGTCGCGATGCTACCTCACATTCTATTTTCCATTCCGCCGTGACAATGTGTTGCCACTATCACACATAGTCGCCACACAGTGGTTGAGGCCAACTGGGTGCTGAACGGGTCTTGGCGTGTTTACCGTAACTATGATCACCGCGGTACGTGGTATCTAAATGAATGAAACTTTCTTGCGACACGACAAACTATAGTTAACATGGGGCGCCGTTTCGAAAGGTGGACTTACTTTGGTCTGAGCATCAACCTTCACAAAAACAAGAAAACAAGTCGACTTATCAACACATTGGCTTTAGCGTCCCTTGTCCCACTTGAAGTAATCTCTATAGATTCAAGCCCCTCTCTCCGTCTGAATTTCTGCCGTATTATGATATTCCGTTTAAGCGGAGGCGGCCTTATATTATTTAATTATTTCTCTATTTTTACAGTACTGTGAGCCTATAGTTGATGCTGTAAGCAGGAGTTGGAGCAAAAAGTACAAAATGAAGTGAACAAATAAAGATAGAACAACCGCGTCACAAGAAAAAGGAAAGAGAAAAGAGCAAATACAAACCGCATACGCAATCTTTCAAGGTCTGGTATGTGCGAACTGATTGTAGAATGGTAATACAGTACTGCTCGCGTAAAAAAATAAAAAAATAAAACGGCGCTCTAAATAAACAATTGATATGTGGGGTTTAACGTCCCAAAATCACCATATGAATAAGAGAGACGCCGTAGTGGAGGGCTCCGGAAATTTCGACCACCTGGGGTTCTTTAACATGCGCCCAAATCTGAGCACACGGGCCTACAACATTTCCGCCTCCATCGGAAATGCAGCCGCCGCAGCCGGGATTCGATCCCGCGACCTGCGGGTCAGCAGCTGAGTACCTTAGCCACAAGACCACCGTGGCGGGGCCGCTGTAAATAAACAAGTTAAGTATTAAGCTTGAAACATATCGACAGCGTTCAAACCATAATGATCGTAAAAGTAAGCAGTGGGAAATTGCACAACTTTGGCTGGGAGGCGGATCCACTCTCGAAATGTCTTCGGGGGAAAACAGTCCACTAAAGTTTCAGTGTGGCAAGAGTATTTCTTCACGTTTTTATCATGGTGGAACTGGTTGTTTCAGTTGGACATGCACTGGTTCCTATGGAGTTGCAAGTTAGCGCTGTGTGTGTGTGCATCTCTCCTTTGTGTGTGTCCTTGTCGTGGTGCGCTATACCGGTGAAAATGATGAATCCCAACCAACTAGCCTGGCAACGTGCCTTAGCAAAGTTCCTATGGAGGTTTATGTATACTACGTTTATCATTGAATAGCTGGTGAATTATTTTTAATTGGTCACGTCGGTGTCTGTTTTGAAGAGATTCCAGGCCTGCTTTAACAAGTCACTCGCTGAGGTTCGCCAACTATACGAACAATATAGAAACCTAGCCGCTTTGTTTTAAATGGATTCTAGTTTCTTTTGTTGCCTCGAGCATACGAGTCCTAAAGTATTGTTGTGCACTCTTTTACAGAACAGGATAATGTTCTATATACTATTATTTTAACCTCGCGCGTACATTGCCTTAAACTTCTTTTGTCATCAAGAACCAAAATCTCGCAGTGATTTCTTTATAACCTTCGCCATACTTTCTTTAACACTCAGATCCGACTTTATTGTAGCACCAAGGTATTTACATCTGTTTACGACGGCAAAAGATTTTCCCGTCTATGCAATATGAATAGTGTAATTACTGCCGTTAACGTTTCACAGTCATCGCAACTAATTTTGTATCGCTTATTTTCACTTGGGAATCCATACACTTCCCTGCAGTTTGTGCTAAAGCATTGTTACAGTAAAGAAAGAGACAGAAACTTTCGGTTAGAAAACAAAGGATTTCGTCGTCATCATCGGTCTATATATCGCTAGCATGCTACTCTGTATAGGGACGGGGAAGGGGAATAAAACATTTTAGTAGAGCCTGATGGCAACGATTCTGGAAGTGGTGAAAGGTTATACACTCATCAGCATAGAGCTTAATTTTATCGGGTACATAGTGAACTATATCAATAATAACTATCAACATCAACAAGAGTCTCAACAGGGACAATTCTGAAGTGCCTTGCTTGACAGGTATCGGATCTGAGCCCATATCGTCAAACGTGATACTATGTGAGTAGTAACATGTATTATCTATGTTACCATGCTACTACTAAATATTTTAATTTATGTGAGTAGTAATTTATTATTCAACAATGGTATCAGTTTTGAGAAACGTTTAGGGTGCCAGAAGCGATCAAAGACTCTTTCAAAGTCAAAACAAATAACATTGATTTGGCTTTGTTGATCAACAATTGCTGAGAAGTCATAAATTATCCCCACGAGTGCCGTCAAGGTTGAAAAACCTTTTTTGAATCCGTGTTGCCTCTCATCGATGGTATTGTCATGTTCGATATACGTCGAGATGTGATTGAACACAATGTGCTTGAGGTCCTCAAAACGTACACAGAGCAATGATATGGACCTGTAAGACGAAACAAATGATGAATCTTCTGCTTTAGAAATCGGCTAAATTTTTCTGCTTTGCCAATCAACAGAAATCTCTGCTTTAGATAGTGACAGATAAATCATTATGCACAAGTACTTACTGCACTGTTCAACATACCTGACGAGGAAAGGCATCGGTTATGCCGGCTGTACCTGGGCATTTTTCGTTGTAGATGTTTAGCAAAAACAAAAAAAACTCCCTTCTCGGATACGAAAACGTGATCACTTGGCTCGCTTTTATATACTGGGATAAGGAAGGCATTCTGCACTCATAATTTGTAAATATAGAGAAAAAACTGTCAAAGGCTGATGTGGTTGCTGACTATGTCGTCATGGTCTAGCCATTTAGAGATAATTTATGAGTTGTTTCTTTTTAGGTGCCCAGTGCGAGATAGAATTTTTCCGGTGGCCCATAACTTGACGCTGAAATAACAGTCCTTTGTTATTCCCAATGCAGTGTTTTACTTGCGCACATAAGAGTGAAAGGTTCTTTTTGTCAGCAGTAGGGGGAGATAAATGAGTCCACTTTTTCAATCATTTCGCTTCAGGTTGTAGCTGAATAATTTCTCTATTTATCCAAAAATTAGTATTCTGTGTTGATTTCATAATATATGGCACCAAAATTGGGGTACCCTTAAGCTACGCCTTCAAGAGTTTAACGCGATAGCTAAATTCTGTTTCTATTGCGTATACTTCCAACACTGAGGGCATGAAATCTTTTCAAACTTGCTATGCACCCAGTACGTGGCCTTGAGGGTGCAATAGCGTGTGTGCATTTTGTAATGAGTGACTGGCTTCAACATATGAAGTAATGATAATTCCATGTTCTGAAGCCCGATTACAATGCACGCTTCTCCCAGTCATTACTACGGCAGTATTCCGCATTGTATTCTGAAACATGTACACCGGACGCGTGCGATTGTTAAGCTTGAAAGTTACTTTGCATGCCCAAGCATAAGCGTGGCTGTGTGGTAGAATACCCGCTTACGACCCGGGTTCGATTCCACTCAGACTCGTAATTTATGATTTATTTTATTTGTATTTTTGATATTTAGGTCATGCAAAGACGACCGTTTTTTGCTCACGACGTCGACACCAAAATTTCTGCGACACGAGCTCTGTAACGCTATCGCGTTGAGGCATTCACAGTCACCGGTACAACGCTGTTGAAAAAAAAAACACCACAATTTTCCGGTGGTGGCACAAACGGTTCACTCACTTAGAGCAGCGAAATGTGAAATGTTCCAACAAGGCGACTTTCGCAACATCATTGGCACGTCCGAAATTTGGAACTACGCGCTGATATTTTTGCTTTCCTGGGGTAAATATTTGCTACACCACCAACCAAATGATTTCTGAATCTACAGGGCATTATATAGACAGGAGGTACTATCTCGTCTAGGAGATGGAAGTAACTAGAATAAGAATGGGGTGTAGCTAATTTGGCAGGTACTTTCAAATTATGACAGGTAGATTGCCACTATCTCTCAAGAGGAAGGTATATAACAGCTGTGTCTTGCCAATACTTGGCTATGGAGCAGAAACCTGGAGACTTACAAAGAGGGTTCAGCTTAAATTGAAAACGACGCCGCGAGCAATGGAAAGAAAAATGGTAGGTATAACCCTAAGAGACAAGAAGAGAGCAGATAGGATTAGAGAACAAACCGGTGTTAAGGATATCATAGATGAAATCAAGAAGAGGAAATGGACATGGGCCGGGCATGTAGCACGTAGACAGGATAACTGCTGGTCATTAAGGGTAACTAACTGGATTTCAAGAGAAGGCAATTGGGTTAGGAGGAGACAAAAGGTTATGTGGGCGGATGATATTAAAAAGTTTGCGGATATAATTTGGCAGCAGCAAGCTCAGGACCGAGTTGACTGGCGGAACATGGGACAGGCCTTTTTCCTGCAATGGACGTAGTCAGGCTGATGATGATGATGATGACTATCTAGCCGCTCCTAATACCCGAGTACAACCAGCTTTCTGTTAAGCATACGACGTGCTTGAAAGTACTTTCGAGTGCCCGCGTGTCAAGGCTAGCCCTCATAGAATTAACTTATCCTAATACACTACTAAGCTGAATTATTCTTCTAAATTTGAAAATTTTGTTGAATCACACTAAAAAGAAAAACAGACGGACAGAAGAGGCTGACAAGAACAGCTCTTGTCAGCCTCTTCTGTCCGTCTGTTTTTAGTGCACTTCAACAAACTTTTCAATTATTAACCTAATACAACTGGCCCAACTTGCCATCTTGCCACAATTTTCTTTTAAAGCAAAGCTTTCCTATTCTGCTCTGCGCCATCGTCATCATCATAGTAGTGGTAGTAGCAGTAGCAGCAGCAGTAGTAGAGGCAGTAGCAGCAGCAGCAGCAGCAGCAGCGGCGGCAGCTGCTGCTGCAGCAGTAGTATCAGTAGCAGCAGTGCTAGTAATAGTAGCACATTCTAATTAAGAAGAGTGAAAACAGAATTTTAACACGCTAATGCTCTTCGGGTACTCACTTGACCCTTTTTGAAAGGTAGACGCTGAGAAAGAGAGTTGCCATATACAAGGGAATCGCAGAAGCATCGCAAAGAGAGTTTCGATTGCCTTCCGTGTCGAAGGTGCTGCCTTACACGCCATACATATCACGCGTTTGCTGTTCAGTGTCGTTGTGGCTTTAGTTGTGGCAGGTGTTCTCTCACCCAGGCGACTTGTTGTCTCGTGTTGCCGCCGGCGCGGTGCACCGACAGTGCCTAAGCTGCGCTTCCTCTGTCTTCTCTCTCTCTGTGTGTCTTCCGTCTATTTAATGCGTTGTTGGTTTCAAATTGCGCTGGTCGCATGTCTTGGTAGCTTTCAGTTCGAACGAATATACGCATCTTCGGTGGTGGTGACGCATAGCTCCGTGCTCGAAGTGACGCTTGGAATAAGGAATAAGCGTGGAGCTGCAGTCACGGAGAACGTGCACCAGCTAACGGTGAGTGATTGCACAGCTCTAGCTGGTCGTCTGCAGTTACCCTGCAGAAGTAGGCTGCCAGCCATTTCCAGCAGTAGCATGCGTTCGCGGGTATGTTGCAGATGTCCAATCAAAACTGTCACTCAACGAGTTAACAGAGCTATACGCG
This sequence comes from Rhipicephalus microplus, assembly GCF_013339725.1. Classification (NCBI taxonomy): domain Eukaryota; kingdom Metazoa; phylum Arthropoda; class Arachnida; order Ixodida; family Ixodidae; genus Rhipicephalus; species Rhipicephalus microplus. Next base: position 74,016,718 of record NC_051175.1, on the reverse strand, counting down.
GTTTTATGTTAGCGATTGCACCACTCATACAATGAGTGGTGCAATGAAGGGCGCTGCCGGGATTCAATACCACGACTTGGGAGCATGCAGCCGAGTACCTTATCCACTAGACCACCACGGATGGACCGCAGGTTCTCTTTTTTATGACTTCTCAGGCTGAACAGGGGCGACAACGTACCAAGCCATAAGTTCGATTCCTCCTGCGTCAAGACCATTTGATTTATTCTTATACATAAGGAATAAATATTGAAACATTATTCTGATATCTGCAGCCTATTTTTGCGCTACTTGGCACTATGTACATCACACATATTTCGCTTGGCTATACCTATGGAAACATGTAAATGAGAACAACCTTATTGGTTTTCGCAGACCATCTTATTAAGCTTATTGTATTACATTGTTGAAAATCTTCATTTTGACAAGTGTTATTAAAACAATGCTATGTCTGAACTATTTTTTTGCAGTTACTGGGCACAGCGGTAAGTAATATTGTTGTTGCTCAAAAATACTTCACTATTTCCAACAGTAGTCGAGCAATGTAGAGCATGGGTCAATTGAGTAGCTAAAGTAACCATAGAGTCGCTTTACCCACGCAGGAGAGTCACCGGCAAGAGTCGTCTGACTTCCTAAGAGTGTGATACTTCGCAAAAGAGTGTTTTCACTCTTCTTAAGAGGGTCAGGTGACTGTCCTGGAGCGCGCCGACTCTGTTTCACCAATAGAGTGGCACTGCCTCTCTAAAGAGAATCGTATACGTTACAAGCCAGAACCATTCGAAAAGAGTTAGGTATACTCTTTTTTTAGAGCGCAGTATATTGATAGCAGCAGTAGTAGCAGCAGTAAAAATAGTTGTAGAAGTAGTGGTAGTAGTAAAAGTATCACCAGCAAACGAAATAGCACCAGCAGCTGTAGTAGTAGTAGTAGTAGTAGTAGTAGTAGTAGTAGTAGTAGTAGTAGTAGTAGTAGTAGTAGTAGTAGTAGTAGTAGTAGTAGTAGCATAACAGTAGTAGTAATTCCAGTCATGCACGTCACATCCCCAGGTGTAAATTAATGAAACGAACTCATAGTGATGATTATCAAGAGGATGAATTTTGGCACAAAATACCCTGAAAGAAATTAGCGATTCGTTTATTCAGAACAATGAGAGAGTTTCATAATTAGCCCTGAACCACTCGCATGCGTACAACTTTGCTGTACGAGGCTTTTTACAGCGTCGAGTAGGCTGTTTACGTTAATATCAGCCCAACGCACGTCAGCTCAACCAAGAGGACAAATCCCGTTTTTATATGTTCAAAGTAGACTTCTACGCACATAAATTCCACGCGTCACTGGCTAATCCCACGTACACACAGCAGTGCAATACAAATTGTTTGTGCGTGTACGCAGATGTTGCCAAACTACCCAAACTTTTTCTCGGTGGCATCAACTGATCCATTGGACAAGGGAATATGCGAAAGTTATTTCTGGATGGGCTGCCTGCAGTGTGACCTGGATAATGGATATTTCTGGCATTTTTACCGTCAGGACATTTACGTCCGAAATGTGAAGTAAGTGAAAAATCTCTTAGATGTTTCAGAAATTTCAGTGGGAGAAACGTAGCAAAATAATATAACATTTTATTAAGGGCTTGAGGTCCCAAAACACACTGCATGATCATGAGAGGCTCCGCAGTGAAAGGCTCCGAAAATTTCGACCACCTAGAGTGCTTTAACGTGACCTATATCTAAGCACACGGGCTTCCAGCACTTTCGTCTCCATCAAAAATGCGACCACCGTGGCCGGTATTTCGTCAAGTTACCTGTGGGTCAGCAGCCGAACGCCTTAGCCACAACATCACCACGGCGGCCACCCATGGTGACTGGCTGATGATAAACTTGTCAACATCTTCCCCCTCCATCATGTTTATCGTCAGCCCGAAAAAAACAAAATATGCCGGCGCTGCGTCGAATGCTGCCTGCGTTCTCGTATCGCATTCGCATGCTGCGGCTGCTATTTCATCACTTTCTTTATATATATATATATATATATATATATATACCCATTACCTGTGACATTGCTCCCTCTCCTCGAAAAGCATCGGCTCGATGCTGGTAATGAGCGTTGAGAAAAAAATGCGAAAGAAAAGATGCTACCATGGAACCCAACAACTCCATCGTAAGGGAAAAAAATGGGGTGGCGTCGTAGAAGAACTCAATAAAGAAAGGAGTAAGTGCACAAGACTATAAAAAAAACCAAGGTGGCAAAAAAATAGTCATTGCATGGTAAGTTAGTCCACGTTCGATGGATGACGCAAGAAATATGACTTGAGTCTTGACACATGCACCACATCACTTTGTGGAAACCGACGGGAACGTCTTGAGGTGCCCTCAGGGAGAACTTCATACGTAACGTTACTGAGTCGGCGCAGAACTTTGTAAGGGCCGAAGTAGCGCCGAAGCAACTTCTCAGAGTGACCACGCTGTCGGATGGGAGTCCACACCCAAACTTCATCGCCTGGTTGGAAGGTAACCTCTCGGTGTGTAAGGTTGTAGCGGTGTGCGTCGGCAGTTTGGCGAGCCTGAATACGGCATCGGGCGAGTTGACGGGCCTCCTCGGCTGCGTTGAGTGAACAATGCAGCGTCCATGTTGAACATGCTCAAGTTGTTGGGAAGGAGCATTGCGTCGAACATTGTAGCGACCTCTCGACCATGAACTAAGCGAAATGGGGTGAAACATGTACTCGCTTGGACTGCTGTATTGTAAGCAAAAGTTACGTAAGGGGGTATATCATCCCAGTTCTTGTGATCAACGGCCACATACATTGACAGCATATCTGCAATTGTCTTGTTCAACCGTTCAGTGAGTCCATTTGTTTGGGGGTGATAACCCGTGGTTTTCCGATGTTCTGTACCACTTAGTCTCAGCACTTTTTGAAGCATCTCTGCGGTGAAAGCTGTACCGCGATCAGTAATTATCACAGCTGGCGCTCCGTGACGAAGTACGATGCTGGTGACAAAAAACTGTGCGATTTCGGCTGCGGTAGCTTTGGGCAGGGCCCTTGTTTCACTGTAACGCGTTAAATAATCGGTGGCAACCACAATCCACCGGTTTCCAGACGAAGAGGTGGGAAATGAGCCGAGCAAGTCAACTGCCAATTTGATGGAATGGTGTCTTCGGCGTGGCGATAGGCTGTAGTAGTCCTGCTGGTCGGACAGGTGGAGCCTTACGGCGTTGGCAGTCGCGGCATGTGCGGACTTACTGCTTGACTGTCTTCGCGAGGCGGGGCCAGTAGTATGAGCGGCGAATTCTTTCCAATGTGCGCGTGTAGCCAAGATGTCCGGATGATGGCTCGTCGTGACAAGCATTTAAAATATCGTCCCGAAGCGAGGTCGGCGCAACCCGTAGGTAAGTAGCCTGGGTATGGTCGAAATTTTTCTTATAGAGGACTCCATCCCTGATGCAGAACGAGGCCAGCGAACGTGCGAAGTTTCGAGGAAGGCTGCGTTTTCGGCGTTCGAGGTAGTTAATCAGCGGGCTTAGCTCCATGTCGTTGCGTTGTTGTTGAGCCAAGTCGGTTGCTGACACAGAGGAAAGGAAGGTATCGTCCTCTTCAACGTCCGCGTTCGTACTTCCAATTGGTGCACGTGAGAGACAGTCCGCATCAGTGTGTTTGCGTCCTGACTTGTGAATGACTGTAACGTCAAATTCTTGCAGCCGAAGGCTCCAGCGTTCTAGACGACCGGAAGGGTCTTTGAGGTTGGCAAGCCAGCATAAAGAATGGTGGTCGCTAACTACCCTGAATGGTCGACCGTACAAATAAGGGCGAAACTTTGTTATAGCCCAAACAACGGCTAAGCATTCTTTTTCTGTTGCAGAGTAGTTTTTCTCTGCAGATGATAGTGTTCGACTTGCATAGGCAATCACGCGCTCTATGCCATTTTGCCATTGAACCAGTACAGCTCCAAGTCCGACGTTGCTGGCATCTGTGTGTAGCTCTGTGGCAGCGTTGTCGTCAAAGTGACCGAGTACAGGTGGGGCTTGGAGATGGTTTCGTAGCGTGTCAAAGGCGTGATGCTGATCATGGCCCCAAACAAATGGTACGCCGTCTTTCGTAAGTTCATTTAGCGGTTCAGCGATTTTAGAAAAGCCTTTGACGAAGCGTCTGTAATATGCGCAGAGTCCCAGAAATTGGCGGAGGTCGCGCTTGTTCGTTGGGACAGTAAATGCGGCAACAGCTTTAGTTTTCTCAGGGTCTGGGTGTATACCGGCGTGGCTGACGACGTGACCAAGAAATTTCAGTTCCTCGAATGCAAAGTGGCATTTCTCAGGTTTGAGAGAAAGTCCAGCTGTTCGAATCGCCTGAAGAACTGCCTGTAAGCGCTTGACGTGCTACTCAAACGTGTCCTAGAAGAAGACCACATCGTCAAGGTAGACAAGACACGATTGCCATTTTAGCCCAGAAAGAACCGTGTCCATCATTCTTTGAAAAGTAGCTGGTGCCGAGCACAAGCGAATGGAAGGACCTTGAACTCGTAGAGTCCGTCAGGAGTAATGAAGGCGGTCTTTTCGCGGTCGCGCTCATCAACAGATATTTGTCAATAGCCGCTGCGTAGATCCATGGAAGAAAAGTAACGAGCATTGCGAATGCGGTCCAGCGAGTCGTCGATTCGTCGGTAAAGGATACACGTCTTTCTTTGTGATCTTATTCAACTTTCGGTAGTCGACGCAAAATCGGAGAGTACCATCTTTTTTCTTTACTAACACAACAAGGGGATGCCCAGGGACTGGTCGATTGGCTGGATGACATCGTCCTTGAGCATCTGCTGGACCTGTTGGCGTATAACGTCTTGTTCTTTTTGCGAGACTCTGTAGGCATGCTGTCGAATGGGTCTTTCGGTAGGCTCGGTGATGATACTATACTTGGCAAGCGGTGTTTGGTTAACTTTCGAAGTCGTAGCGAAGCAGTCCCGAAATGAGCCGAGTAGCTTCAAAAGACGTTCCCGTTGTGCAGACGGTATAGCCTGGTTTACGTCGAGAGTGCTTGCAAATGTCATGGCGGAATCGTCGCACGACGAAAGAGCAGATAATGTTGAGGGACCAGGGACGTCGGCAATATCCTCAAGGTATGCGATCGCAGTGTGTTTGGTAAGATGGCGATACTCGTCGCTGAAATTCGTGACTAATAGGCAAGCCTGTTTTCTACTGGGCTGAACAATACCTCGGGCAACGCAGATTTGTTGTGCAAAAAGTAGGGACAAATTTCCTTCTGAAATTACAGCATCGGGGACGTCTTGGTCACAATCAACGTTGATAAAAAGGCTGCTGCGGGGAGGCAGAGTAACAGATTCGGAGGATACACGTAGGGCAGCCTTCGATGAGCGGGCGTTTTCCGGATCAGGATGAAACGGGTCCTCGAACGACACCTGCAAGTCTCGTAAGTCAATAATTGCGCCGTGTTCGCGAAGAAAGTCCAGCCCCAGGATGAGTGGACGGGAGCACACAGGTAATACGAGGAAAGACCCTGTGAACATCGAAGCACGGACTCGAACACGGGCTGTGCACATTCCAGTTGGCGTGACGAGGTGGCCCCTGCCGTGCGCAACGGCGGTCCTTGCCAAGGCGTAGTTACCTTCCTCAGTTGGGATGCTAGGGCGCTGCTCAGAACCGAATAATCGGCGCCGGTGTCGACAAGGGCAGTGACGACGTGATTATCGACGTGTACGGCGATGTCGGCGGAAACAGTCTTGTGACTTTCGGAAACGACTGGAAAGGTCAGAACAGCCTTCGTCGGGTCTTTGCGTCGAAGGAGGCTCTTTGACAGTTCGTTGGGACGCGGCTTCACCCCCAGGAGCCGCGGTTTCTAGTTTCCCCTGTGGGGACTCGGTGACCGGCCTCTGAAAGGAGCATAGGATGACGAGGGAATGCTAGGTGACGTGGGGCGGCGAGGTGATGGAGATCGTGATTGGGGGTGTGGACCAAGGCGAGGAGCTTGCTGGGCCGTAAGGTACGCTTCGATGTCGCGGGGACGCTCACCGTAACGCGGGCACCTGAGCATCTGGGTGAAAGCCACGGAGACCAAGTTGGCGGTACTGGCAGTTACGGTAGACGTGACCCGCTTCGCCACAGTGGTAGCAGAGTGGACGGTTATCGGACGTACGCCACACGCTGGCCTTTGTGGCGTTCTGCCGCGATCCAGACGGACGATAAGTTGTTGCACTCTGAAACCTTGAAACGGGTTGCGGAGTCGAAGAGGTGCCCTGATATTGATGGCTAGCCTGGTCCATTCTCCCCATGGTGGGATCAGGGCCATGTGGTGAAGGAGATCGCAGAGCCGCCACGTAGGTCAGCACAGGGGCTTCAGGCCTTGTTGGCGCGAGTGGGGTGACCACGTGTCGGATCTCATTTCGGATTAAGTCTGCGAGATCACTTACGGGTGGTTGGGGTCCCGCTGCTTGGAGTTGGCGCAGCTCGTCCCGCACGACGCTTCTTATGAACTCAGCGAGAGCATGCCTTTCGCTGTTAGCCCCGATAAAGCATGCAGCAGGGGTCAGGTCGTGGCGTTCATACTGTGACGACCTATACTGGAGAGTATGCTCCATTGTGGTTGCCTCATTTATGAACTCTGCCACAGTCGTCGGTGGATTGCGCACGAGTCCGGCGAAGAGGTGCTCTTTTACCCCACGCATCACGCACCTTCTTTTCCTCGGACATTGCAGGGTCAGCACGCTTGAAGAGTCGAAGCATGTCCTCGACAAACATTGAAACTCTCTCGTTGGGTCGTTGGTTCCGAGACGAGATAGCCTGCTCCGCTCTCTCTTCCTTTCAGTGCTGCGGTACGCATCACGAAACTGTCGGCTGAACTCATGCCACGTCGCAAAGGAACCCTCGTGATTCTCGTACCACGTTTTGGCAGAGTCTTCTAACGCAAAGTAAACTCTCCGCAGCTTGCGAGCTTCAATCCCACTCGTTGATGTTGGCAACTCGATTGAAGTGGTCAAGCCAGTCGTCAACATCTTCATAAATGTCTCCATGAAATGAGCGTGGTGTTTGCGGCGCATGAAAAACATGCGGGAGAAAAGAATAGGCGACGTTGGTTTGACTCGCCTGGTTGTTAGTTGAAGTTGCCATCTCGTCTTGAAAGAGGGGACCGTACTCGGGAGATAGTCCTCGCAGGCGGCGAGTGCTTCGTGCCATTGGAGCTGTAGCTGTCTCCAAGTAGCTCGGTGTGTCGGCTGAAAATCTGCAGCCGAGGCGCATTTACCCAGCACCTCCACCAGTGCCACGAACGTAATAACAGAGAGCGACGAAACGACGTCTTGCTTGCCCTCAGACCAGGACGCAAAAGCCCTCTTCTTTCTTCATTTTCAAGGGATTCCCCCTACAGTTGATGGCTCATATATTACCTGTGACAATATATATATATATATATATATATATATATATTGTAAGATGGCGTCGAGTACACTCAAGACTCTCCTTTATTGACTCGAGTATGTGCCCCACAACCTAAACTTGACTGGTGATGATGAGTATGTACAGATAAAAAGATGGGACTTATAAATATTGCTCACACTTATTTTCCCCGCGCACTTGAGCAGCCGGCCCGGCCGCGGCTTAGGCGGGAAAGGTACGGCGCACAAAGGGTTTAAGACGTGAAACGTGGACTATCTCCGAGGCACAGTAACGACGGTCCGAGGAACCCTCGACGGGAGTGACAAGGTAATTGATAAGAGATGTTCGTTCACAAACAACGTAAGGTCCTAGAAAGCGTGACTGAAACTTTTCACACAATCCGGGTGTACGAACAAATGTCCAAAGCAGTACTTCATCTCCAGGACAGAAGGTGACGTCTCGACGAAAGCTGTCATAGCGTTGCTTGCGGTCCCGTTGACTGGCCTCCGTGTTGACTTGAGCACGTTGCCATGCCTCAGCAAGCCTGGAGACGAATTGTTCTGGCGTAGTCGTGCACGTTTTTGTCATTACATTGAAGAAAGAGGCGTCAATAGTGAATGTCGGCACACGGCCATAGACGAGGAAGAAAGGTGAATACCCGGTCGTTCGTTGAACAGCGGTGTTGTGTGCAAATGTTACGAACGGCAAGATTTTGCCCCAATTATCGTGGTTCGGTCCGATGTACATGGATATCATGTCGATTAGAGTCCGGTGGAATCGCTCTGCCAGCCCATTTGTCTGCGGGTGGTAAGCGGATGTGGTCTTATGAACTGTGCCACAAGTTTTTAGGGTTTCGTCGAGAACTGTTGACAGGAAGGCCTTGCCTCGGTCACTCAACAACGCGCGAGGTGCACCATGACGCAACACAATGGCTTCTAAAAAAAGGCGGCAACGTCTGAGGCAGAGCTAGTACGTAGAGGAGCGGTCTCCGCGTATCGTGTGAGGTTTTCGACGGCTGTGACGATCCAGCGGTGGCCCACTGGCGTTACGGGAAGTGGCCCGACGAGGTATATTCCGACAATGACAAAAGGTGTGTCGGGACATGGAATGGGTTGTAATAAGCCAGCAGGAGCTGAAGTTGGTCGTTTCCGGCGTTGACAAAGTGCGCAAGAAGCGACATAATTAGCCACAAAGGTAGAAAGACCAGGCCAGAAGAAACGGCTCCTAACGCGGTTGTAGGTCTTTTCAAATCCTAAGGGTCCAGCTGATGGGTCGTCGTGCAATGCTTCGAGAACTTGTTTTCGCAGCGAACGGGGAAGTACTGGCACCCACCGATGCCCATCCGCATTGTAAGTATAGTGCTGCAGGACATTATTCTCTAGCTTGAACAGCCGTAGCTGACGACGTAGTCTGGCATTAGGTGGAGAAGGCGAGCCATTCAAGTATCCGATGATGCAGTTACAGTAGGGGTCGTCACGTTCGTACATGGCAAACTGGGCGCTGCTGTTTAAAGGTAGTGACCCAGCAACTGCCAGGGGTGATAACGTGAGTGAAGAGGAAGCCGCTTGATCCCCTGAGGGGCATTGAGGATGCATGGTTGGAGAATATAGTGGCAGAGGGCAGCGAGAGAGAGCGTCAGCATCCTGATGCTGTTTGCCAGACCTGTACACAACGTCAATAGTGTACTCTTGCAAACGCGGTATCCAGCGACCGAGGCGCCCAGACAAACTCTTCAGCGAGGACAACCAGCATAGGGCATGGTAATCAGTAACCACAGTGAAGTGGCGTCCATACAGATAAGGTTGAAATTTCTGGATGGCCCGAACGACAGCGAGACATTCCTGCTCTGTTATTGAGTAGTTCTGCTCCGCAGGTGTTAGTGCGCGGCTGGCATACGCAACTACTCTCTCACGTGAAGTGTCGTCGCACTGGAGGAGGACAGCACCGATTCCGTGGCCGCTGGCATCTGTGTGCAGGAAAGTGGGTGCACTCTCATCGAAGTGACGCAGGACGGGGTCTGATGTCAAAACACGCTCAAGGGCTTGGAAAGCACACTCGCACTCGTCTGTCCTCGTGAAATCCGTTCCTGACGTCAGAAGCTTGTGTAACTCCGGCAGGGATGCCATCTATGAAAACGCGGACTGTGCAAACACTTGAAGGCTGAATAGGGACTCCATCTGCGCAACGAAGGGGAGGACCATCGTAGGGCGTCTTAACTTTTTTCAAGCGGGCACAAAAGTCTGCACGAATTACGGAAAGTGATGCGCCTGTGTCCACCAGTGCCTCTGTCTGTATACCTTCAACATACATCAATAAAACATTAGATGGGCGGTCCGGAGGAGTTTGACGCAGTTCGAAAGATGCAGCTTTCCTTCCCGAAGCTGCACTGTTCAGTTTTCCAGTTGGCGGTCGGGAATTGAAGTAGAAGGTCGGAGAGGAGAAGAGGAACGCCGCATCGGTGAAGGTGAGCGACGACGTGAGAACCGGGAACTGCCAACTGGGTCAAAGTTCTGCGGAGACGGCGACCGACGTGTGCTGTTCAGGTACAGCCGACGATAGGGTGGTCCAGTGGCGTAGAAGGCGTCCCGTTCAAGGTTATCGTAGCTTCGTCGTTCGTCTTGCTGACGGCGTCGGCAAAACGTTGAAATGTGACCACGGATGCCGCAATAGAAGCAAGTCGGCCGCCAACTGCGCCAGGCGTTGTAAGGCTAGAAAGATGGTCGCGGTGCCAGTGAGTTGAGCGAACCATGCACTTCGGGCGCTGGTAGCTGCATTGGGCTTTGCTGGGGTGCAGGTGTCCTAGCAGCAACCTCAGCATACGTTGGCATGGCCACAGGATATGAGCTCGGGACAGGTGTGACACAGTCATCGAGGCCAGGCTTTGGTGGGGCGTAGGTGTCGTTGCAGCAAGGTGAGCATAACTGGGCATGGGATGTGAACTCGGAGCTGGTGTACCAGTCATCAACGTCAGTTCCTCCCTCACGACGTCGTGTAAACTAGTAGCCGGTGGCGTCGTTCGGATATCGAGGTGGCGAGGTGAAGCCTGTGCATGAAGTTCCTCGCGGATGATAGAGCGGATAAATGCACGCAGCCCTGTTGTATCATGACTTGAGCTCAGATCAGACATATCAGGTTGTACCCGAGTGGTCTGAAGCTCCTCAAGGCGCTGACAGGTAGTGACAACATCGGCAACGGTTTGGGGATTTTGCACCACAAGCGCATTAAAAGCGACAGTCGCGATTCCTTTTAGCAGGTGGCGCACACGGTCGTTTTCCGCCATATGGTTGTCGATGCGGCGGCAAAGGGCGAGAACATCTTCGATGTAAGAAGTCTAAGACTCACCAGGGCGTTGAACACGTGCACCAAGCCTCTTTTTGGCGATATCCGAGCGCACTGACGGGTTCGCAAAAATCTGGCGGAGCTGACGTGTAAAAGCGGGCCACGTCGGAAAATCTGTGGCATGGTTGAAAAACCACGTTTTTGCGACGCCGCTCAAGTAGAATGCAACGTGGGTAAGTTTCGCAGGCTCATTCCAGCTGTTGATAACACTCACGTGGTCATACTCCTCGAGCCAGTCTTCAACGTCTTCACCCGGAAGCCCAGCGAACAGCGGAGGATCCTTTTGAGGGCTGGTGACCAGGTGAGAAGGGTTTCTTGGTGGTGGGAGCGATGGCGAAGCTGGCACGCTGGAATGGGCGGCTTGCGACATTACCGGACCCAGGTCGTTTAAGCGGCGGCCTGAACGGAGCTCCAGGGATGTGTTCTAGAAGACGCTGGGGTGTCTGAGAACGCGAGAGGACGCAGAAATCGGGCAGCACTCTCCATTACTTCTAATATGGCGTCGAGTACACTCAAGACTCTCCTTTATTGACTCGAGTATGTGCCCCACAACCTAAACTTGACTGGTGATGATGAGTATGTACAGATGAAAAGATGGGACGCATAAATAATGCTCAATATATATATATATATATATATATATATATATATATATATATATATATATATATATATGTATGTATATATATATATATATATATATATATATATATATATATATATATTATATATATATATATATATATATATATATATATATATATATATATATATATATATATATATATATTGTAGAGAAGCCGCCGAACACTGAAATGGGTCGAACTCTCAAGTGCTTTCTAGTGGGTCTACCCACAAAGAATGCCGCGGAGGGTCGGTGCTTGGCCGTTACTGTCTCCATTGTGTATACTCGCTGTGTGCCGGCTAATAAACGCCATAACAAATTGGTGGAGAGTGCTACGATCCCCTTCGATGCCCTTGGAACTACGCTCACGTACCCTGAAATCTACCATGCCCCACGACGCCTCTCAGCAAACGCCTCATCCCTTGCCACCCCTTTGTCCCGGTGTCCCCGGGACTGGCTCGCCATTTACGAGCACGTGAGCATCCCCAACAAATGGGACGAAAACGGCAAGTTGACAAACTTGGTGTTCTACCTTGCGGGCGTTGCAAGTTTGTGGTACACCAACCACGCGTCCGATTTCGCAACCTGGTCTGATTTCAAGACCGCCATCTCCAACGTTTTGGCCGCCCTGCCGTTCGTAAGCTGCAAGCCGAGCAGCGCTTACGCGAGCGCGCTCAGCAGGCCGGTGAATCATTCACCAGTTACATTGCAGATGTCCTGAACTTGTGCAACAAATCCAACAACAGCATGTCTGAATCAGACAAGATCCGGAACGTCATGAAAGGCATTGACGATGATGCCTTCACGATGCCTGCTTGCCAAAAACCCAGGCACAGTAGCTGAGGTCATCACGCTGTGCCAGGGCTACGAGGAGCTCCGCCGGCAGCGTTCGATGACCCGTCGCTCCACACCACGAGATGCAGATTTGCTGGCTTGGAGGCGAGATGTGTTCATGTGGCGCTGCTGGCAGACCTCAAGTCCTTCATACGTGAGGAAATCATGCGCCAGTTCTCTCTCCTTCCCTTTGCCCACCCACCGGCTGTTCAAAAATCGGCAACTACCATTCTTGCACCCATCCGCCGAGCGATTGAGCAGGAAATAGCGGAGGTCATGCCTGCGTACCATTTACAACAACTTCCGGCCCTTGCGCCCCCAAGTTACGACCAAGTGGTCGCCAGGCCGCCTCCAGTCGTTCAAGCGCCTGCACCACTGATTTACGCTGAAGCTGCCGCACGACCTCCGTTCTTTGCAGCGGGTATGGCGGCTGCGTATGTTGGCGCAACCCCTCAGCCTCATTTTCAGCCCACCATGCAGCCTTTCCCGCCACCGTTTCGGGCGAGACTCACCCCGGCAAACCGATGGCGCACACCCGACAACCGGCGCATCTGCTTTGCTTGCGGTTACGCCGGTCACGTAGCCCGTTATTGCTCTCGACTACAGCCAGCTCTCATTTCTTCTCCTGTCGCTGGCCACCTTAGCCGTGCGTATAACGACGAACTGCCGTCTGTGCCACTGTCGTCTCGCTCAGGTCCGTCTTCTCGAATGTCACCGTCTCCACGACGTCGGTCTCTGTCCCCCATGCGGCCAAGTTCATCTGCTCATGAGCGGGAAAACTAGTCATCGCAGTCCCAGAGGCAAGGATTGCGACGCTATCGCATTGTGAAAGCCCTCAGAACCGCCCACCTAATGTGGACGGCTTGTTCATGCATCTGCTCTTATCAACACTGGAGCTGCGGTATCAGTTATGAACGAAAACCTTTGCCGCTTGCTTCGAAAAGTGACGATGCCAATTTCTGGGTTGTCCCTTCGTACCGTTAGCTCACATCGTATTGATCTTACAGCAGGCTGCACAGCTCGCGTTGTCGTTCAGGACGTTCTGTATGTCGCCCAATTCATCATCATTCCTGCATGCTCTCATGATGTCATCCTGGGATGGGATTTTCTCTCCCAAAACAACGCCGTCATTCATTGCGCCGCCGCCGAAATTGAATTGTCGCCCTTATCGCATTTGACGCCAGAAGACTGTCCCTTGACACTGAGCAAGATTCTCGTGAAAGACGATACTATAGTGCCTCCAAGCTCGACGATGGGTGTATCGGTCTACTGCACCGGTCTCTCCGACACAATTGCACTCGTTTCGCCATCCGACCGTGCTTCCAGAAGGAAAGGGTTGCTAGTACCTTTCGCGACCGTGCAAATCACCCAGAGCAACACCGCTATTTTCGTGACCAACCCATCCCCGTACACTGTTACCTTAATTCGAGGAGATGTCTCGGCAGAGTGGAACCAGTCGACGACGCACAAGTTCTGGACGTACCCGAAGACTCGCGTTGTCTTGATTCGCGTACCATGAGTGCTGTTTCTACTTCTGACCCATCATCTCCTGATGTATTTAGCCCATACATTGATGACAACCATATTTCAGTACAGCGTTCCCAGCTTCTAGATCTGTTGCAAAATACCGTTTTTTTTGATGTCGGGCGAAGTTCTCTCGGTCGCGCCTCCACTGTTAAGCATCGTATCGACACTGGTGCCCATCCACCATTACGGCAACGTTCATATCGCGTGTCACCTGCTGAACGCCGGGAAATGAACGAGAAGGTTGACGATATGCTCCGACGCGACGTCATTCGGCCCTCGGACAGTCCGTGGGCGTCTCCTGTTGTTCTTGTTGCGAAGAAAGATGGTTCTGTGCGGTTTTGTGTGGACTACAAGCGGCTGAGTAACATCACTCGCAAGGATGTCTACCCACTGCCGCGCATCTACGACGCAATTGACAGCCTTCACGGAGCCCAATTTTTTTCTTCTCTCGATCTGCGCTCGGGGTACTGGCATGTACCCCTGGCTGATGACGCTCGATCGAAGACTGCCTTCATCACACCCGACTGCTTGTACGAATTCAACGTCATGCCGTTTGGTCTGTGCAATGCTCCTGCGACATTTTAGCGCATGATGGACACCGTTCTGCGCAACTTGAAATGGCACACGTGCTTGTGTTACCTCGATGACGTTGTTGTATTCACTCCAGATTTCTTCACGCATCTCCAACGTCTAAAACAAGTTTTCGCACGTGTGAGCAATGCCGGCTTGCAACTAAATCTGAAGAAGTGCCGCTTTGTAGCACGCCTACTCACCATCCTAGGGTACGTCGTGTCCAAGGATGGCATTATTCTTGACCCAGCCAAGCTTCGCGCCGTGGCTGAATTCCCAAAACCTGCGTCCGTCAAAGAACTGCGTAGTTTCGTGGGCCTGTGCTCATACGTCCGACGCTTCATACGAAACTTTACCACGATTATATCACCGCTCACGAAGCTCCTTGGAAATAACAGGCCCCTCAATTCGTGGTCGTCAGAGTGCGACGACGCGTTCTTGAAGCTCCACCATTTGTTGACGTCTCCTCCCATTCTCTGCCATTACGACCCTACGGCCCCAACGGAGGTGCACACGGACGCCAGTGGTGTAGGCCTCGGCGCTGTCCTGGCGCAGCGCAAACCCGGGTTCCCTGATTATGTCGTGACATATGCAAGTCGTACGCCCACGAGAGCCGAGACAAACTACACCCTCACGGAAAAAGAGTGCCTTGCAATCGTCTAGGTCCTTACAAAGTTTCGACCTTATTTGTATGGTCGCCCATTTGATGTCGTCACCGACCATCATGTACTATGCTGGCTGTCATCATTGAAGCATCCCTCAGGCCGCCTCGCCCGTTGGGCTCTTCGCTTACAAGACTACGACATCCGCGTGCTCTACCGCAACGGACGCCAGCATGCTGACGCTGATGCCCTCTCGCGCTCCCCTCTGCCTGAAGCTGACGTGCTCTGCTCAGTATCCTCGGTTGCTGTCTCTGCCATTGATGTTGACATCATCGCTACCGAACAGCGAAAGGATAATTGGATCGCCCGACTGATCAACTTGCTCTCTGATACGTCCTCAACGCCATCCACGCGTGCCTTGCGTCGTCGAGCTCACCATTTCGCCATTCGTGACGGCCTCCTACACCGACGCAATTACGACGCCGATGGCCGGCAGTGGCTACTCGTGATACCCCGCAGTCTGCGGTCGGAGATATGTGAATCCTTCCATTCTGATCCAGAACGCACACTCTGGGGTATTCAAAATCTACCATCGCATTAGACAGCGCTATTTCTGGCGCGGGATGTACCGCTACGTCCAACAGTTCGTTCGCTCCTGTCTCGCTTGCCTACGCCGCAAACCGTCCACACACATGTCATGAGCCGGTCTGCAACCATTACCTTGCCCTGACCGTCCGTTTGGGCGCATAGGTATCGATTTGTATGGACCACTCCCTCTAACGTCCACTGGCAACCGGTGGGCCATCGTCGCCATAGATCATATAACGCGATACGCCGAAACCGCCGCTCTCCCTGCGGCTACTGCGCGTGATGTTGCGTTCTTTCTACTGCATCAATTCATACTGCGCCACGGTACACCCCAGGAGCTTCTCAGCGATCAAGGCCGTGTCTTCTTGTCAGAAGTCGTCGACGCCATTCTCACTGAGTGCCATTCTGTCCACCGCAAAACTACTGCTTGCCACCCCCAGACGAATGGTCTGACCGAACGCTTTAACCACACCCTCGGCGACATGCTGTCGATGTACGTCGACGCCAACCACACGAATTGGGATACTATACTGCCCTTCGTCACCTACGCCTACAACACCGCCCCTCAGAGCACAACCAGTTTTTCACCTTTCTTCTTGCTGTACGGAAGGCACCCGTCACACACCATCGACACGATACTCCCGTACACGCCGGATGAATCAGAGTGTACATCTATTTCCGAGACCGCCAGGCTTGCTGAAGAGTGTCGCGAGCTTGCGAAGACTTTTACGACGCATGAGCAAGAGCGGCAGAAGAGTATTCGTGATGGCTCTGCCACTTCTGAGCCCACGTTCCTTCCTGGTTACCTTGTATGGCTCTAAATCCCGACCTCTGTAGCTGGCCTTTCTTCCAAACTACTCCCAAAATATGAAGGTCCCTACCATGTGATCGAGCGCACATCTCCAGTCAACTATCTTATCGAGCCAATTGAACAATCTTCGGACATGCGCCGCCATGGGCGTGACACAGTCAACGTGGAGCGCCTGAAGGCTTACTATGACCCGCTCGTAGTGACAAGCTGTTAGGTCGCCAGGCGGCTCCCTCTTCGACCCCGGGGTACTTGTAGAGAAGCCGCTGAACACTGAAATGGGTCGAACTCTCAAGTGCTTTCTAGTGGGTCTACCCACAAAGAACGCCGCTCGCGCGGAGAGTCCGTGCTTGGACGTTACTGTCGCCATTGTGTATACTCTCTGTGTGCCGGCTAATAAACGCCATAACAATATATATATAGTGGGCGTTTGTTATTTAGATCGTCCTCATCTCTGCATGATCATAATCACCATAAGCCGCTTGTCTCGTCTTCATTGCCTCTGTGTGTCATCATCATCGTCGTCGTCGTTTGGGTACAAGCTCAGCCCGTTCATTTCGCGAGCTCTTCCCTCGAATAAATGCTGTCGCAACCAAAACGTCATACGTGGTGGAGGTGCATTTTCAGTCCTCTCTCCTCTTGCAGTCCACTCTACACCCAGGAGCTTCGTTCAGGCCGCCGCTTGCGCCCACTGTCCGGCAGCATGTCGCAGAACGAGCCTGCCGGCACTGATGTCATCAACCATGCACCACTGCAAACCGCCCCTCCTGTTTTTATAACCGGACAGCAGCGTGAACCTATGCTTTTTGCTGGTCTTCGTGGAGAAGACGTAGAAGACTGGCTTGATGACTATGACCGAATAATTATCGCCAATTGGTGGGACAAGGCCGTCAAACTGCGTTACGTTCCTTACTATCTAACCGGAGTCGCGAAGACATGGTCTTTAAACGACGTCATTGACTTACCGCACTGGGCGACCGCCCACCACCGACTCTGACTTGTTTTTGGGACACCGGCCATTCGTTCCGCCGTCGTGAAGAGTACACTCGATACTCGCCGACAACATCCCGGTGAATCACACTTCCTACATTGAGGATGTCCTTTGAATGTGGCAGCGTGCCAATTGATCTATGATGGAATCGGAAAAAGTACGCCACATTTTGAAAGGCATTGGATTTGTTGCCTTTAATGCCCTCTCTGCGCGAAATCCAGCTACCATCGCTGACGTCGTCGTGACATGCCAGCGTCTTTATGCGCTGAACTCTGTTCGTCTACAACCGTACATTGGTGACCACCACTCCACATCTCGTGACCATCTGCGGGACCTCCTCCGGGACATTTTACGTGAACAATTGCGTTCTATGGGCTTCACACCTCCTTAGCCGTGTTCAACATAGTCTTCGGGAGTTCCTTTGCGTGACCTCATCAAGGACGAACTTACATCCTCAATTGGCCCTGACCTTGTACAGCCACCTGTTTCTCGCCCCATATGAACTTACGTTCAAGTCGCTACCGTGCCTCCGAGCAACGTGCACGTGACATTGCCGCAACTATCCTACGCGTTGGTTGCTGCCGCTCTCCCGGTCAACTTCCCTTTGATGCCACCTGACCCTTGTTCGTTCCACCTGACCGCGCTATCTCCAGGTGCCCCTGACGCCTTCAACTCCCCGCCCTTGCGCTCGTCCCGCCCTGTCTGCTATTACTGCGGCTTTCGCGGCCACATATCTCGTTCCTACCGAAGCACCAGCAAGAGTAGCGTCAGCATTACGACGTGCGTAAACAGGATTGGTACACTGGGGCCTCTTATCAAGGTCAGCGTTATTAGTCTCCTCCGCACCGGTCTCTATCACCAGCATCAATTGTACCGCGGAACAGCCGAAACACGAGACGCTGCTCGCCTTCGCTCTTCCGCCGTTCCTCTTCTCCGCTTCGGCCCGCCTCATTCTCCTCTAATAGTCATTCGGAAAACTAAATAATGCAGTTTGTGGAGGAAAGACTGCATTCGAAATTAGAACTGAAATTCCTCCATCAGGCCCGTGTAACATGGTGTCTGTGTAAGTGGAAATTGTGCGTGTCGATGCTTTGGTGAACATTGGTGCAACATTGTCTGTTATACGTTCTGACCTGTGTGAGCATTTAAAGAAAGTAATGACGCCTTACGATAGTCCCAGGTTAGTTGCTGCACAGGGGAACACCATTCGTCCATCCGCGTTTTGTCCTGTACGTGCTTCCATTGACGGCATCCACCATCAAGTCCAGTTTGCTGTCCTGTCCCACTGACCTTACCAACTCATTTTAGGGCAGCATTTGCTATCATCTGCATCCACGGCTATTTGCTGTGGACCACGCGTCGTTCACTTCACTGACACCGACTGCATGATTGACGATGACAATCAGAAGCCGCTTCGTCAGGTCGCTGCAAAAGATATCGAATTGCCACCACTACAAGAGCAAATTGTCAGCATTACGTCCAACGACATCTACCACGGCGATGTATTAATTCTCCCCATCCCGACTTTGCGTTCGTGAATGCATAGTTCTTCCGTCCGGTGTAGTTCGTTTTCGCAATGACTCTGCACTCGTCACAGGCCTCATACTCTACACCGGAGAAGATCCTACTGCCACAGAGCACCACTGTGGCTTTGTTGCCGAATACAAGCCTGCATTTGTCACACGACTTCAGGCCAACGCATTCAAAGACCCTTCACTCACGGAGCATGCTTCTTCCTCCGCCTTTACCACCACCATCAGTAGTGACAACTCACAGACGCAGCAGCTGCTGGCATTGTTACATAAACATTCAAATTCATTTGATTTTCGCTCGTATACCCTGGGCCGCACTACTACTACAGCACATCGAATCAAAATAGTTGGAACATCTATTGTACGTACACCGCGGATCCTACAACGTATCTCTAGTTGAGAGAAAAGTTACGGAAGAAAACGTTGCCGATATGCTTAAACGGGGAGTCATCCATTCGACATCTAGCCCTTGGTCATTTCTTGTTGTTTCGGTTCGTAAAAAGGATGGCTCTGTGCATTTTTGCGTGGACTAGCGCGCGCTCAATAGGAGCACACGCAAGGACATGTACCCCATGCAGCGAATTGACGTCGCCCTTGACTCCCTACAAGGCGCGGAATTCTTTTCAAGCCTCGACTTGCGTTCTGGATACTGGCAGATTCCCATGCATGAAGGCGATAAGAAAACAGCGTTCGAAACCCCCGATAGGATATACGAATTCAACAAGATGCCCTTCGGACTTTGCAACATGCCCAGCGACTTTTGAGTGCATGATAGACACCGTGCTGCGTGGCCTGAAATGGAAAACTTGCCTTTGCTACCTAGACGACATTGTTATCTTGTCGTCAACGTTTCCTCAGCACCTAGAGCGATTGGATCAAGTTCTGACGTGCCTTCCTGGAACCGGTCTCCAAGTAAACACTAAAAAATGCTTTTTCGATAGCAAATCTATCACTTAGTACACGCCGTTAGCAAAGATTGAGTTCGGCCGGACCCTGAAAAGATTGCTGCGGTCCTTCACTTTTCGCGTCCTGGAATACCGAAGGAGGTGCACTGTTTCCTTGGCCTCGCTTCCTATTTTCGCCGGCTTATTCAGAACTTCGCCTCCATAGCTGCTTCATAACACCAGCTACTTGCTTCCAACCTACCATTTCTCTGGTCTCAAGAATGTCAAACAGCATTTGACCTTTTAAAGGGTGCCTTCACATCTAAACCTGTTTTTTTGCCATTTTGACGAAGCCGCACCAACTATTCTCCATACCGATTCTTGCAGCCATGGTATAGGAGCCGTTCTTCTACAACGCGGCAAGTATTCCCCAAAGAAAGTTGTTGCATATGTCAGCCGCGTGCTCAACATTGCCAAGAACAGCTACACGATAGCTGAGCAAGAGTGTTTGGCTGTCGTTTGGTCGGTGTGGTCGTTCCATCCCTATCTCCACGGCCGTCACTTCGCAATCGTTACGGACCACCACGCCTTATGCTGGCTGTCTACACTGAATAACTTGTCCGGACGATTGGGTTGGTGGATACTACGCTTGCAGGAGTAAGATTTTGACTTGCTTTAAAAGTCTAGCTGAAAACATCAAAACGTCGATGCTTTACCTCGTTGTCCGCTTCCTACTCCCCATATCAGCGTTGGCGAGAGCTCAACCACCACATCTACCGTAGTTCATACGCTCGCCTCAATAGGACAACCGTTTTTTGTCAACGGGCCAACATTTAGCTCACGCCAATAGTCCGATTCATACTGCAAACGCATTATGGACCTCCTTTCGGGAGTTTCTCGTCCACCTAACGCGCGACTTAATCGTCAACTCCTGCACTTTAGGCTGGAAAATGGGGATCTCTACCGCCACATTTACCAACCTGACGATCAGCGCTGGGTTCCTGTGCTGCCACACTCTCTTCAGCTTCAGGGGCTCGAAGCTTTTCACGATGACTTGACTGCTGGCAATCTTGGTTTTCAAAAGAAAACTCTTGAATGCATTCGATGTTGTTATTACTGGCCTGGCCTTTCTTCTAGCGTAGGGTGGTACGTCGGTTCCTGCTCCCCATGCCGGTGTCGTAAACTCCTGACATCTGCACCTGCTAGACCGCTACAGCCAATTCCGTGCCTTTCAGTGCCATTCGAGGTTGTAGGTATTGACCTTTACGGGCCTGTCCCCGTCACCTCAGCTGGCAAACGATAGGTAGGGACCGCTGTGGACCACCTGACACGCTGCGCTGAGACGTCCTCTGTCATTACATGCTCAGTTGCGAAAGCTGCTGACTTTATTCTTCCCGCCATAAACCTGTACCATGGGGCTCCTCGTGTACTGCTTAGTGACCATGGCAAAGTGTTTCTTCTACACATGGTAAATGAAGTACTGCGCGCTTCCGCAACTACTCACAAGACAGCTTCAAGCTACCACCCTCAGACCAACGGTCTCACAGAAAGATTTCATCGAACCATTGCTGACATGGCAGCCATTTACGTCCAACCCGACGCAAAAAAAGTGGGATTCTTTTCTACCATTCCTCACCTTCACCTACAACACCGCCGCTCAGCAAAAAACTGGCTACTCATCGTTTTACCTCGTGTACGGACGTCCCCCTACTACAATTCTCGACGTCTCATGTCATGATAATTCATGTCAGTCTTCTAGCGAAGAATACATTTCTCGCCTGGTCCAGTCTCGCCCTCACGCTCGAATCAATACTGAAGTTAAACAGCACTAACGAAAGATCATTTCTGACGCATCCCATCATGTTTTATCTTCCGACCTGGTGACGAGGTGCTCCTTTTAACGCCTATGCACACTCCTGGTATCTGTGACAAATTCCAACCACGCTTCATCAGGCCGTACGAAATTTTGGAACTGACTTCGCCGGTCAATTATCGTGTGACACCACTTGTCGCCCCAACAAACCGCCGTTACACCAGCACCGAGACTGTCCGCGATTCTCGCATGAAACCTTTCACGTGACGTTCCTCGTCACTTTGAATTACGTTGAGCAGGATGTCCACTTTCCGCTTCCAAGTGGGGGATTAGTGTGGGAGCTTGTCATTTACATCGTCCTCCAACCTGCATGATCATGATCACTATCATCCGCTTCTCTTGTCCTCATCGCCTCTCTGTGTCATCATCATCGTCATCGTTTGTACACAGGCTCTCTCTCTCTCTCTCTCTTTATATATATATATATATATATATATATATAAGTGAAATATTTGTATAATTAGGTACTCATTTTACATATTTTGACACATTATTAAAGAGATCTAATAGACAGTAAAGCCAAGAAAAGTATAGGGAAAGAAATTAGACCAAATTGTAATGTAAATAGGAAGAAAGAAAAGTGGGTGAAAAGATAACTTGCCACAGGCAGGAACCCAACCTGCGAACTTCAAATAACGTGTTCGATGCCCTACCACTGAGCTACCACGGTGGCTATCCTCCAAGCCACTTCATTGGGTATATATGCGAATTTCAACGTGGGAGTGTCAGTCAGCGACACCAGTATACCCATGGCGGTGAGCGGGGCACACTTTTTATGAGCCTGTGTGGCGTTACGTACCACGTGAACTTATTACGAGCTGGCAGCTGACCAATAGTTCCTCGTATACAACCTTAGGCACCAAGTCTGCCAGTATGAGACCCTCGTTAATGAATAAGGGAAAGAAGTGTATATATAAGGGCTCGTTCTAGGTGTCTTGACACAATATTACGGAGATCTAACAGACAGTAATGCCAAAGAAAGTATAGGGGAAGTTATTAGGCCGAATTGTATTTTAAATGTAGAAAAAAAAGTTAAAAGACATATATATATATATATATATATATATATATATATATATATAAAAAAGCAGGGAATAAATTCTTGGACGCCGGTAAATAGTATGAATAAAATGAAGACATACGTCGAAAAACAGAAAGGTTTCTTTACGTTTCGGCCGTGGGACCGGCCTTCGTCAGAATAACAGATGTAACAGTGGTGCAACAGCATATAAGCGCATACGTTTCGCTTGGAATAATCACGTGAGTGCAAATATCATAAAAACAAGTACAACAATCAGACATGATATATGGGGGCCCCGTATCACAACCTACTTAGAAGGAATCAAATAACAAGTCACGACACGTGTACAAGGATTACAGCTGGTACAAGCAATAACATCTACAGCAGTCACCGATGCAAGACGCTGAGTTTTCCCGTACTCTCATTTAAACCACTGCGATTGTATTGAACTTAAAGATGAGAAATTATTCGCGCAATTCCCTGTCTTGATGCGTTCGGAAGCCAGACTCCAGAATCGTGGCTCTAATGTTTTCAAATGAGTGGCCCATTGCGTTAGCATGCTTTGATATTGGAAGGTGAGGAAGTGAAAAGATATGAGCCTTGTGATTGTTAAACCTGATATCGGAAGGCTGTTTCGGTTTCGCCTAAGTACTGCATTCCACAGATCAAGCATTCCAGGAGGTAAACTACATTACGCGTGCCGCAGTTATAGTCACCATTTATTTTCACGCTGAAGTTAGATGTGGTGCTGTTAGCGATAAATGCTGGCAGACTTTGCAATGAGATTCGTTGCAAGGACGGCAGCCAGTAGGTTTACTACGTACGCTTTTTGACGACATGAGTAGGTCATGTCGTAGCCACATGGATAAGACATTCTTGGACAAATGGATGTCTTGTGACCTCCTACATTCCTAAGTTGAAGCTGCTACGCAGTGCTCTATGTTCTTACATTGATATTTTAACATCAACGATTGTCCACTAGGCCTCACATGCATCATAGCCCTGCGTATCGTCACCGCTGACGCCAGCCTTCTTTGCAAACGCTCTTACCGTGAGGCGCATGCCGAACGCCAGGTTATTGAAAAAGGGGTGGTGAAATTACTTAAGAAATACATCATACAGCATCCATACAATCATTGGGCATCGCCTATGGTGATAAAAAAAGGACAAATGCTGGTACTTTTGCGTGGATTATCTTCATCTCAATCGAATCACGAAGATGGAGATCTTTTTAACGTGGGCCTTCTCCCACTGGCATGGAAGCTGGCAGTAATACACCATGTAAAATACATAATGTATGCAGACGACACCACTGTTTGGACTGTGCACCCAGAAATCAGCTGTCAAGAACAATCATTGCAAGAGACACTCAACATAACCCACAACTGGTGCACCCTGATTGATCTCGAAATCTCCTAAAAAACGAAGTTTACGTCGGTTGCGAACAAGTATGGACTTCGTAAACTGGAAGTCCGGCCTCTGCAGTTAATTATGGATCAGCAGACACTACTCGAAGCCTCAGATCTCCGAGTACTTGGCCTGAAAATTCACGCCACCGGATCTGCAGAACCTTGGGTCAAGAGTGCCAAGCAGCAGGCGTCAGAAACAATACACTTTGTGTAGACGATGGCGTTCCAGACACTGCGATCAGACTCAACTCCGTCTTTAGGGTATAAGGCAAAAAAACTTGTTTATTTAACTGCGTTCGGAAGCGCTCTGCTGTCACTTGAGCGTCCCCGCGTCCCTCGCTCGCGCTCTTCTTCTTTCTCGTTTCTTTGTCCCAGCCCAGAACGTGAAAAATAATCAACATTCCCGGCCTCGCAAAGTTAAACACATAGTTCAAGTGGGTACAGTCTTTGTATCGGCCTGATCGCAAGGTGACCGCCTTGCAACTTGATCTTGCAAAAACGAATGAGACCGTCTGCACTGCGGTACACTTCTGTGACCCTTGCAAGCTTCCATAGCTGGCGTGGCGTGTTGTCCGCATGCACGAGAACGATGTCCCCTTGCTTCAATGCTGTATTTGATTGCGTGTCGGCAAAGTGTGCAGATCGTAATTGCAACAGGTATTCTTTTTGCCAACGCTTCCAAAAACTTTCAACCAGCAGCTTCCTGTAGTTGTGTTTGCGTATGGCGTCTGGTCGTTTGGAATTACTGTTGACTTCGTCAGCGGTCGCATACGGTATGGAAGTCAATCTTCGTCCAAGGAGAAGTTCGGCTGGCGTCAAAGTGCAAGGTTCTCCTGCATCTGTCTCGATGGAAGTCAGAGGCCTAGAGTTTACGACTGCTTCGACCTCCGCCAGAACTGTCGATATTTCTTCGTAGTTCAGACGAGCTTTGCCGATAATTTTTCGCAGCGGAAGCTTCACTGATCGTACAAGGCGCTCCCACCATCCACCCGACGAAGGAGCATTTGGTGCTGTAAACTTCCACGAAATGCCGTTGGTGCTGAGGTGACCAGCGACGTCTTCTTCAGAGAACATTCGGTTTAGCCGCTTTATGTCTGCCGATGTCTTGTGAAATCTTCGTGCGTTGTCAGAATAGATCACCCTAGGTAATCCTCTCCGAGCTGCAAATCGTCGTAGGCACAGCAAGAAAGCCTCGGATGTCATTTCCGACACAAACTCGAGATGCACGGCTCTAGATACGGCGCTCGTAAAAAGTGCAACGTAGCACTTCGTGTCCCCTTTCTCCGTGCGTGCATACAGAGGGTCCGCGAAGTCGACTCCTACAACTTCGAACGGGTTCGTTGGTGTCACCCGATGACTTGTTAACGGAGCAGTCTCAGCAGTTCCTGGGCCCGCACTGAAACGCTTGCATATATTGCAGCCATGCAGCACTCTTTTTACCAAAGAGCGAGCTCGACAAATTCAGTAGCGTTCCCGAAGCTGCGTAAGTGTATCTCTAACTCCTCCATGTAAGACTTGAAGATGGGCTTTGTTTGCCAAAAGTGTTGAAAGGTGGTGGCTTGACGGCATTTTGATTGGGTGCTTGACATCCTGTGTGGAATGCATGAGGGATAAACGGCCTCCAGCCCGAAGAATTCCGTCTTTGTCTATGTAAGGGCGTAGTTCAGCGATTCGAGATGTAGACTCGACTGGTTGGCCGTTGGTCAAAGTGGTGAGTTCTTCAAGAAAGCCTTGCTCTTGTGTACATCTTATCCAATACTGTTCAGCGTTCAGGATTTCTGTTGCCACGAGATGTCCTGTATGATTACTTCTTTTTCTGCATCGGTCAGTAAATCTGAAAATCCACGCAGTGACTCTGAGTAGCTGTTGAAGCCTGCTGTACCGTTGAATATCAATTATCGGAACTGAGAAGCGTGTCATTAGTGCGACGTGGACTGTTGTAACTTCACCTTGGGTGGCTTCCGCTATGTTTAGTTCACAGAACTGTTTGGGCCATTCAGACATCGGTTTAGTTAGCCACTCGGGACCATGCCACCACTTTGAGCTGCACAGCAGTCTTTCAAGCGTCGCGCCACGTGTGAGCAGGTCAGCCGGGTTGTTCGTTCCAGGACAGTATCTCCACTTTGATGGATCTGTAGTGCACCTAATTTCATTGACTCTGTTGGCTATGAACTGTTTCCACTTTTTTACGTCACCTTTTATCCATGACAACACAATGGCGGAATCTGTCCACATCGTGTAGTCAACTTGAACATTCCTCAAAGCCCTTTTCACGTATGCCAACATTCTTGAGCCGATTAAGGCAGCCAGCAGCTCCAATCGCGGCAGCGTTGTCTCCTTAATGGGTGCTACACGGGACTTCGCAATCAACAGAATCGGCTCTTCAAGACTTGATACGACGTATATCGCTGTTCCGTATGCCACTGGACTGGCACCGCAGAAAACATGTACTTGAAGCACATTGGTCTTCCTTGCTCCACCGCCCAGATAGCGAGGAATGACGACGTCTTGCAGTTGCGGCAGCTGGATGACCCAATCATTCCATTCTTTTTGCAGGTCATTGGGTAGGACTTCATCCCAGCCAATTCCTCGTATCCACAGTTTCTGAAACAATATTCGTATGGCAATAGTATATGGTCCTACAAATCCCAACGGGTCAAATATTCTTGATGCTGACTGCAAGACAAATCGTTTTGTACCCAACTGTGCTGTCAAAAACCGGAGTAGATTTTCAACCAAAAAGTTGAATTCATCCTTTGCAGGATTCTAAACCAAACCCAGGACCTTGACTGACGTTTCGTGAAGAACGACCATCTCATGACTAGTAGATTCCACTTGATTTTCAAGCGTGCGCATCAAATTTGCTGAATTTGTTGTCCATTTTCGCAATGTCATGCCGGCCGATTTCATTATTGTGCGCGCTTCTCGGCACAGTTTAGCGGCTTCCTCTTCTGTGTCGCCACCAGTGACTAAGTCATCCACGTAAAATGACTCGGCAAGAGTTTGCGTTGTTTGTGCCATGACAGCCGGCGCTTATTCACGTGGTAGAGAATAGTAGCTGTGAGCAAAAATGGACTACATGTAGCTCCAAAAGGCACTCGTGTCATCCTCCACTCTTGCAGCTTGTCCTTGGATAAATCTCCTTCTGCAAACCAGAGAAAGCGGAAAGCGTCTCTGTCGTCCTCCCGAATCGCAATCTGAAGGAATGCCTTTTCTATGTCAGCGATAACTGCCACCGGGTGCGTTCTGAAGCGTAGCAGAATTCGCACGAGGTCTTGGTATAAGTTGTCACCCTTTTGAAGGCAGACATTAAGGGACTTGCATCCTTTGGCATGTGACAAAGCGTCAAAAACCACTCTCATTTTCGTCGTCAGTGCTTGTTCACGCATGACTTCCTTGTGCGGCATGTAATATAATTTCGTCACCTCTGCAGGTACGTCACTGACTACTTCGGCGTGTCCTGCCCTCAAGTACTCTCTTATGGTACGATCATACGTTTCGAGCAGTCCTTTTCTGGAGTTGAGACGGTTGACAAGCTTGTCCAGTCGAGTAACGGCTACTTGCCTGTTGTTTGCAAGCTCGAAATTATCCTTCCAAGGGAGGGTAACTTCATATGTTCCGTTTATAAAACTAATCGTTTGCTCAAAATGCCTCATGGTGTTGCTCATTTCAGGTGGCTTGTTTATCGTGTCCGTAATTCCTATGTTTTCAAGTTCCCAAAAGGAGCGCAATATCTCGTCGGAATCAGTAGCTTGGGCTTTTAGCACACACACCATCATTTGTGAAGTAGTTGGGTGGGACACCAAGTGCGATGTGCTTCCCTGGAAGGTCCATCTAAGCTTGGAGTTCAGTGCGATCAATGATTCGTTGCCTTCGCACCAGTGAAACTTCGCCGGTCAACACTTTCCACATCTGATCGGACCCTATAAGTACGCCGATGCCACTCTTAGTTATGATAGATGGATGTTGGAGCTCATCGGCAACATCGTTTCCCAGCTTCTTGAAAGACGCAACAAATGCTACGTCCATTGCAGTCTCTGCGATGTGTTGGCAGATGCTTGGGATCTCTATTGCAGTTAAGACTATTTCCGCGTCGGAAAACTGGCTTCGCAGTCGTAGTTCTACTATGCGACGCCTCTTAGCCTCTTGGTCCGATGTATTTGCGAAAGTATTGAAGGCTATTCGAGTTGCTCCCACGCTTTTCAGCTTGAGGTGCTTGGACAGATCTTCAGTTACGAAAGTCCTCTGACTGCCACCATCGAAAACGCCTCGTATGTAGCGGCAGGTGTCGTCATTGATGGCCCATGCTCTGAAAGTCTGAAGAAAAACGCAAGTGGTAGAGTCTTCCTTGACGGGTCTTCTTCCAAGCGATGCGCAGACTGTCGTAGTTTTTTCGTGGTTCTTGTTAGCATAGTCTGACTTCCGCGAACACCTATCGGGATCGCACATGCTTGTAGCGTGTCGAGCTTGGCATCTGGAGCAGGAAATCCTCTTTTTGCAGTCCCGTGCCCGATGTCCTTTGGTGGTGCAGCGGAAACACCTTTTGTCGTTGGAAAGCAGTTCCTTCTTCTGCGTCAGTGACAAGTCAGCTGTGCAGGCTCCCGATCCGTGATGGCTGGACGAGCAGAATACGCAGTTGTCCTTTTTTTCTCGTACCGAGTTGCTGTGAAGAACAGATGACGTCGGTTTTCCACGCCGAGAGTACGTAGACTGACTGGCCACGGGGAATGTTTCATGTTCTCGTCCTTTGGCATCCTGAAAATAACTCTTCTCCAGGCTTTCCAACTCGATACACAGGAAGTTGAGCACACGGTCCAGTCCCACGGGTGTAGCTTCAGCTCTCGAGTCATATGCCAACTGGACGGCGCATGATCGATGATACTGCACGACTATCTCCCGTGGAAGAGCACGCAGTAGGATGTCGCAGAGCATTGACGAGAATGACGACTTGTGCACACCCAAAGTCTCTAAGCCTCGGATATTCAGGAGAACTTGGTCGTACAAGCTGCGTAGCGCTTTGGTGTCAGTCGTTGAACGGACAGGGCTTAACATCCGTAGCTTGGCAAAATATTCTTGCTCCAGGCGCGTCTTGTCCCCAAATCGCTTCTGTAGCATTTTGATGGCGTCACTGTAGCAAGTTTCTGTCGTCGGAAGGCCCGCAATTACTGATGCAGCGTCTCCTTTAAGATACAGTCGCAGGTAATGGAACTTCTCTGTGGCAGTGATGCAATTGTTACTATGAACAATTTGGTAAAATTGTTCCCAAAATTCGGTCCACTTGCATAGGTCTCCAAAAAAAGGAGCTATTGTCAGTTTAGGCAATTTAACTCCAGTTCCGTCTGATGGTGCTACGACTGTCTGAGCAACTGTTTCATGAGTTCCGGTCGATGTCCTTAGCATGCGATATTTCTTGCTGAGAATCTCAGCGAGAATGCGCGTAGCAACGTCCTCGTATTGTAAGACAGCGTTATATTCGACCTCGAACTCCTCGTCAGGTATATGCGGCTCAATCTCGTTGTTCAGGTTTTTAAGCTCTTCGTTATTAGCCTTCAGCCTCTCATATATGGAGTTGAGCTGGTCATAGGAGGCAGAGTCGTTAGTGAGGAGCTCACTTGCCTCGTTTATAATCCTCGTGTTCTGTGCTCGCCGCGACGTCCGCTTCGACTTCAGTCGCTCCATGCCGCTGCAGTTGACTGGTAGCCGTCCGTAGGGTCCTGGTTTTCAATCCCGGTTCTTCGGCACCAATGTTTAGACAATGGCGTTCCAGACACTGCGATCAGACTCAACTCCGTCTTTAAGGTATAAGGCAAAAAAACTTGTTTATTTAACTGCGTTCGGAAGCGCTCTGCTGTCACTTGAGCGTCCCCGCGTCCCTCGCTCGCGCTCTTCTTCTTTCTCGTTTCTTTGTCCCAGCCCAGAACGTGAAAAATAATCAACACACCTCTTACGAAGAATAGCGAAGAAATCTAGTAGTTCTCTTTCCAACATGGTCGCCTGCTTGTCCGTGCGATATTGCAGCCAAGGCTCGTTTACCGCGCTCAGTTTCGTCACCTCGGGCTGGCAGAGTGGGCACGTCTAGAGGCGATCAACAAAGAAGTTATGCACGCCATAACTGGACTGCCACGCATCACTCCACTGACAGCACTGACAGTTAGGACTCCACTGGAGTCCTAACTAAACGCAATTGATGAATTAGTGCATCATTGTCGCTCTGCGCGAAACCTCAAGCCATCAACGTTGTGTTCGGTTGCTGCATTGGCACTGTACATGGGCAAAGAAGTTCACCACACACCTTCAGAGATGCCCACTGTTGCCCTGTGGAACAAAATGCAACTGACTGAAAACAAAACCCTTGGTCGTTTTTACAGCCCGGTTCCACGCCAGGCGAATGCCCAAGTATCCCGCCTGCTTCGTACAGATAACCTAGATGCCGCTATTGTCGCCGCTCATACGAATGCCAGTGTGAGTGGCACCACCGTTGATACCGCTCTTGTATGTCCATTAATACCAGGCGCTAGCCAGACCTGCTCATATTTTGCGGATCCTGCACCACCGGCTCACCTTGCTGAGCTGGCTGCCATACGTGATGAATTGGCAGCGCTGCTACCTCTTCTACAACCAGGCAGATGGCCTCAGCTCATCATTCGTACGGACTCCGACGCAAGCTATTCACGATATGTGACGAGTGTGTCGCTTTATGTCACTCTCGGCACTATTCACGTTCTTACTGCATCTGCATTTTTGCGAATACGTGTTAAGTGGGTCTTACGGGCCGCTTTGCCGGACCTTGTAAAAGCTGATTTGGCAATCGACCCTCAAATTACACCATACCAGATACCGCATTTTCCTGAGGACGCTCAAGGACAGATGCTTCGAGAAAAAAAAGAGCCTCCTACGTGCCACACGAGCTCTCATACCTCTGTTTGAATCAGACCTCCCTGGTGCTTAACCCGCTGAGAGGAGGTTACGTTGCGGAGGCTTCGTGTTGTGGTTGCGCTTAACCAATCCGTGACCACAATTTGGGCGCAAAAGTACCGAGGCCCGTATGGCAAGTCATGCCCGTTTTGTGACGCCCCGATTCAAGATGTTACTGCCTCACACTCACTGTGGACCGGCACTGGTCTACAAATAAGGTCGTCGCCGTCACCTCTGTGCAACAGGTCTCAGGCCTGGTCAACCACCCGACTTTGATCACTGGCTTCGTGAACCACACCACTGTTCTCTATTAGACTCCAGACATAAACAAAATTTGAATGTGTGTTTTTGAAAAATTAACATGCCGAGGGGCAGACTTTCGACAAAAAAAGATGACGTCTATCCTCTAGCTCGAGTCAAAGACCCATTCGAGTGCCTCCATGGTGCCAAATATTTATCATCGCCCGATCCTCGATTTGAATACCGGAATATTTCTGTAGATGACCACGAGCGCGAGCGGGAGAAGAGAGATTCATCACACCCGAAAGGCTGTACCATGTTAAAGGCAAGCCTTTTGGGCTGTGCAACGCTCCCACGATTTTTGAGCGCCTGATGGACTCTGTTCTACGTGGTTTTAAATGGTCCACCTGCCTTTGCTATCTGAACGATGTCACTGTTTCTCGCCCACCTTTCAGAGCCATGGTCCTCATCTGTCGGTAATTCGTGACGTCTTGCGCCGAGATCACCTCCTGCTCTATTCGTAAAACTGCACTTTCGGGCACCGTCTAATTAAGCTATTTCGCCCCCTTGTAGAGTCTACTAGAGTCGCACCCGAGCCCGACAAAGTACCCACTCTTACTGACTTCACCGTTCGACATTCCCCTGAAGAGATCCGCAGGTTCTAAGGAACTGCTCATACTCCTGCCACTTTGTCAACGTATTCGCAGATATAGCTCGACACCTCACGGATCTCTTATAAAAGACGTGGCTTTTAAAGGTGATAGTCTTTCTTGGGGACCTTGACGCAAAAAGTTTGGGTCTGTCTGTCTGTATATTTGTCGTTTATAAAAAGTGTTCAGCGATGTTTAGTACTTGGTACTCAACTATGGGAGAGCAGTAAGACGCACCTGAGAAGAAGCGTTTTCCTCGCACGCCCAAATGTTTGTTTGGAAAAAGTTTTCAACTGATTCAGAGTATGAGGTGCTCTACTATGGAAGAGCAGACACACGCTTTTAACGGTACTAGGTACTCTGAACGGAACCAGCAGATAACCTAAACGGCCGACCCTATCCGCAGCGCCCACCATTGTTACTCACACTTCAGCGTTCATACTTGTGTGATTGTCAATTAAAAAGCAATTATTGCGCATATCTGAGGCACCATAAGAACACGTATATATTCCATATGCGCGTATTTCGCTTGCAAAAGCATACATAAGCAACTGTAAAGACTATAGCATTTATCACGCTGCGCTTGACTATGCACCGCTTGCCCGAAATGCGAGTGTTTCCAACGCTTTGCTAAGACTACATGGCGGTGGCACCTACCTGCTGCCTTGCGTTCTACACCTTATCACCTCTGAGACGGGCGCGCACGCCCGTCTCAGAGCCACGCGCTTCGTTTTTCAAGAAAACTGCCACATAGCGCTCACGTCTCACGTGTGACGTGACTCGATGCGCTCGTTCACCTCCGCTGCACGCTCGAGGCATTTTAACGCAGCGCCTTCAGAATATCATTCACCGATTTCTTGTGCAGAACATCAAATAAATGTTTCGTTCCCTCTCTCCACACGCAAGAATATCGTCTTTCGATGACATTTGCAGATTAACATGCAGATACGGGGCCAATTTTTTACTGGGGTGCGAACCAAGCACATTGCTTTGTCTCAATCATTTGCGCTCTTATGTCACTAGCAAAATTTGACCCATTTGACCCAGCCAGCCGAACAGAGCTTTGCACTGGTGCAAGTGGCCTATGGCATTGCAGCTATACTGACACTCTGTGACACTCTGTACCTGAGCTATATTCGCATAGTTACAGAGTATCACAAGCTGCGGGACAATATGTGCCTGCTGCCTTCTGTCACAGTCGTAAAAAGAAATATTTTATTATCGCGCGGGAATGTCTAGCTCCCGTTTCAGCCATCGCTAAACTTGGTCCGTTTGTGTATAAACACACATTCACAGTTTTCACAGAAAATCATGCACTGTTGTGACTGTCAACACTGAGTAACCGTAGTTAAGACTCGACCACTTGTCATGACAGCAGCAGGAGTATACATTAATGGTGGTTTACAAATGTGGAAAGTTGCATGGGGATACTGACTGCTTATCCCGCCCCCTTGTTGAACCACCCGTCTCTGCTCAGCTGGAAGCCTACGCCCTCATTTTCGCCATCATTGATATTATGTACGGGGTGGATTAACAACGGCGAGACCTATCGGTACTCCTCCTTATTGACCGCATTTAAGGCGGCAATTCCGAGCCTTCCCTCAGCATTTTCTCGCTGCAAGACAATAAGACAATGTTTTGTACAAACGCAATTTACACCTTGAGGGCGCACTACTTTTACTCGTCATCCAACATCACCTGTGCAAGGACGTCTTTCAAGTGCTTCACCACACTCCAGCTTCCGGACGTTTATGTGTGTTCCGAATGGACGACTATGT
Organism: Rhipicephalus microplus; assembly: GCF_013339725.1. Classification (NCBI taxonomy): domain Eukaryota; kingdom Metazoa; phylum Arthropoda; class Arachnida; order Ixodida; family Ixodidae; genus Rhipicephalus; species Rhipicephalus microplus. The sequence goes on along the minus strand of NC_051175.1, from coordinate 73,983,160 downwards.
CCAACGACGGTATTTCTGGAAAAGTCTTTATTGTTCCTTTCGCCGCTACGTTGCGGCGTGAGACGTCTGCCAGCAAAGAAATAAACGTACGACTCCCCCCGACGATCACATTCCGCCTATCAAAATGAGAGCCTAGCCCTTTTATAGAATGGGATTGGGCTTGCTTGCTTTTTTTTCCAACTTCGACAACTGAAAATAAATTGTTCACGGTAGCCACAGGTTATGTCACTGAGTATGTGACCACTCGAGCGTTTCTGAACAGCTGGGTGACTGACGTTGCTGATTTCCTCCTATAAATGTTCGCCGGCGTGGCGCTCCTTTTCATATACTGACAGACCATGGTCACTGCTTTCTCTATCGGGTTATCGACAACCCACTGTCACCTGGCGCTACTCCTCACAGCATGAGCACTTCTAACCTTGTACCAATGTGCTCACACAAATAGATATGCTTTATATGTGTGTTTCCAAAGACCACACCAATTGGGACATTACCCTCCGGTTCGTCACCTTTAACTATAACTCATCGCGCCACGAAACTGCCGGATATTAACCCTGTTATTTTAGGGGCGAAGCTCCCAATGTCGTGGCTTGCGCGCCCCCCGTTGTCATTGTGCCTAACCACCGGTGGCCCATACCCGAAAGAGTGGGTATGTGCCTTAAGAGATAGACGGATATGTACCACAGGGGAAGGAGAGAGATGAAAAGATGCGAGATAGCGTTACTTGGAAGGTTCACTAGATGGACGGATGCACGAATGCACGGATGGACAGACAGACAAGCAGACGGATGGACGAATGGACCGCGTGATGAATGGTCGGACGCACAGCCGAACGGACGGATAGGACGCACAGACAGACGCGCGGACGCATGGACGAACGGATGGACAGAAGTGCTGACGAACTGACGGACGCTTCGCCCCACTCATCATAATTCACTCTGTGAATATGCTGTGATTTCTTTTTTTTTTTGGCAGTAATCTTCCGATAGTTTCCGATACTTTGCTTCCATTGGACTGAACGTCACTTCATATCCCCAAGATGAGAGCTCATACCTGAGCTCTCATCGCACGCAGAGTAGCCCGCAACCCACTTTTACTCTCCCAGATTACACAAAAGTGCCTGAATAATACTCGACACAGGGATGCTGAATTTTTCCGGGTTCTCTTGGTTTACTGGTACTCCCATTTCGCCATGCAGGCCTCAGTGAAAAGCTCCTACTACGATACGTCGGGCCTACCGAGTACAACGCCAGGTGGCACTTCTCACCAATAAGGGTTAAAGCCCCTAGATCTAGAAAGTAGCGACACTCTCCTCCGCGCGCACGTTTTCCTCCTCAATTCTCTTCGGATTTCTCCCCTCTCCCGGCCGGCGCGGTGCGCACGGCACGCTGAACCCTCCACTGGCTCGCTGCAACCGCATTAGATTCAATGCGCGCGCTTGTTTAATCGGCTCCTTGAAGCATTATACGAGAATATGTCCCTTAAGAAAGAGCCGTGACGAAAGTAGGCTTCCCATAGAACATTATGGCAGACATATTTTTTAAGACGATTCGATAAATACGAGCGGAAGCGCTTCGAAAAAATGAGCATACCAGCTGGCGGCTTAGCGGTTTACCTCTCCGTCGCCGCTTCGGCTGTCTGTAACGCGGATGTGTATTAAGCGCATGTAATGTAGGCAGCACATTGTATAGACGAGAACTTGATAAGTGCTGCAGTGTCGCTTTGTAAAATTCATGTTGTGTTGGCGAAAAGCAAGCATAGAAGTCACTGTGCGTGTCTGGCTTCCGTCACGATGAAACGACGAGATATTGCATTCCATTAACTTTGGGACTTACCTCAGTCTGTTAAAAAAAAAGCAAAACCCACCGCTCAGATGGAAGCTTCTAAGACTATGTTACGCTATAATTAACTCACAGAATTCAGGATGTAAAGTTTATCAGAAGAGAGCCATTACGAAAAGCGCGTACGTGGCTCTTTCTTTATATGAGCATACACGCATAATACATACATATACCAGATACGTAACTTTGCTTCCGTGCGTATGGCTATTTACTTTACGGCTGCTGCCAAGATATCCTTGAGCGGTTGTTAATTGACTTATTAAGACGAAAGCCTTAGCTGCCTCATCAATCGCGGAAATTACACACATTAAGAAAACTAACGCACGCGCTAAAACACAAGAAAACTATCTCAGGGCACAGAGAATTACAAAAAAAGCTCAGCGACTCATTCAGACCCAGCTATATCAATATTTATATGTGCTCGCTATTAAACTGAACGGAGAGTCCAGCGATGCAAAGAGCATTAAAATCTTCGTACGACTTTATCTAGAGATTTAACGAAATCGGTAACACTAACCTCGCAAAGAACAACGTGTTTAGAAGGGGCGAAGTCCTTTCTCCCGATGTTGTGGATCCACTGCTTTCTGCGCACGGCATTCCTATTCCTATCTCCTCGGGGGATATAAAATAATCTTACTCCTTTCTCTGACCTGCTGCTGCACTGATACGCGCAACAGCCAGGCATTGCCACGAAAAACGAAGCTCACGATTCTACGCAAAAAAAAAAAAAAAAACACGTTCAGAGCGGCAAGGCTGGCGTGGCGCCTGGAGGGTTCATGGCGTGCGTGATTGACGAAAAGCGCGCGAAGTTTGCTTGCGCGCGCTTTTCGTGACGTCAGGGTCATCTGACTGGGCGGTATCGCCCGCCGCAGCCATTCAGCGCTTGGGATGCGCGGGCTCCGCGAAAGAGGGGGTGAAAAAAGAGGAGGTTGCCGGCGCGCCGAGAGAGTGCCGGCGTGGATAAAGGAGCGTCGCTACTTTCCAACATCTAGGGGCTTTAATAAGGGTTCCCTGATTACAAACTCAGCCAATTCATAGACTGCTGCACCCAGTACTGACCATAATGGATGTATCACGCCTGAACGCCTATAACCATGAAACACCCTTTCAGACATAGCAGGTACCGAGATGATGCTTTATAGGCCGGGTTAATGGCACTGGCAAAGGAATACCGCTCTGGCAGGACTCCTGAAATGGCGCAAAATCGACGAAAGCGACAACGTTGTTGGGGGGGGGGGGGGCTGAGTGTGGGTTGACTTGTGTGCTGTGTTTTCTGTGCAGAGTCATCTCACTGTGATCCTGATTCCTGACTGACGGCCCTGTAAATAAATACTTCCTGTAAAAATAAAGTGTATTTTTACCCGAAGCAGTTTAGTTCACGTGTAGCTTTTCCTATATGTTAGCCTTCTTTTTAACCCCCTCTTTTCATCCTGTAATCCCGTTCCCCTGGCGTAGGATATCAAACCGGACGCGCTTCTGGTAGAACTTCCTCACCTTTCTTTCCTTCTCCTCTTCCTACCTCGGCTTTTTGTTCTCGTACGCCGCTGACTTTTCGCTCACAATAACGACACCGCTGCCGACGCCATCGACACAGACACCGGAATTTTCGTGAAACAACCTTTTTGACGCCGTCACGTTAAAGCGACTTTGACGGCACACCATTAACATGACAAAAATGCTAAGATGTGACAAATGCAGGGAACTGCGATACTAAGCATCAATTTTTTATTCTCCTCCAACCCAGCCAGAGTCTATTCAAGTAGCAATAATCCAGTAAAAAAAAACTAAATTTCAAAGTGCTGAAACAATCAAAATGCAGTGAATATGGCGTTGGGTCAACTTTAGAGGCTATTAATTCCCCACATAATAAACATCTCTATGAGGTGAAATTTGCACGGTGTTTTGTGCATTCACAAAACTCGAAGGCAAAATTCATGTTCTATTTTCACTCAATTCATTGACCACCTAATGTAGAAATATGAACACCTAACATACGAACTTATAATCCAGATATATTTACATATTTGAAGTCCGGTACTGTAATTTTCTCTGAAGCCTAATTTCTTGAAGACAAATAAAGCGTGATTTCCAGTGGACTTTCAGAATAGGAATAACTGGCGTTTTTTTTTTTCTTTTCTAACAGGAGAAATTCAGATTTGATCATTTTCGGATTATATCCCAATGGAACCTTTGATTTCATCAAGAGGGGAGGTAAGTCTACAAACTAAGACACGGGAATGTTTCCGTCGTTTTTTTTTCCCGTGCCTAGTGGTATTTTTTGTTTTTTGTTTGTTACGTTGATTGCAAAATAATTGTTTGCTATATAAAGATCTGTTTTCAGCGACTAGATTGACTGAGAAAGCTGACCACAGCAAAAAAACTAAATTCAGCAGGCCCAATTTACCTTGGCTATCGATGTTATGCGAAGCATCTCGATGGAAGGTGAATGAGTTGTAATATTTTAAATGCGAAGCATGTTATAGCAAATCTCGCCATGTTTGACCGCATCCATCCATCCATCCATCCATCCATCCATCCATCCATCCATCCATCCATCTATCCATCCATCCATCCGTCCGTCCGTCCGTCCTCCCATCCGTCCGTCCATCCGTCCGTTCACCCGCCCGTCCACCCACCCGTCTATCTATCTATCTATCTATCTATCTATCTATCTATCTATCTATCTATCTATCTATCTATCTATCTATCTATCTATCTATCTATCTATCTATCTATCTATCTATCTATCTATCTATCTATCTATCTATCTATCTATCTATCTATCTATCTATCTATCTGTCTGTCTGTCTGTCTGTCTGTCTGTCTGTCTGTCTGTCTGTCTGTCTGTCTGTCTGTCTGTCTATCTATCTATCTATCTATCTATCTATCTATCTATCTATCTATCTATCTATCTATCTATCTATCTATCTATCTATCTATCTAGCTAGCTAGCTAGCCACCTACGACTTTTAGCTCTCCTGGCCGTTTGAATAATGGGATATATAGCAAAATTGGTGTGGCATAAGATCAATGTTCGATGAGCATAAGTGACAAGACATAAAATGAAAATTAAAGTTTGTATGTCATAAATGCCATTACTTATAAGTCATGGTCGCGCTGCTTCTGCGGTGGTTTCGTTCGCATGACATATCGCAAAACTGGTATGGTATGACATGACTGCATGGCGAACATAAGTGACAAGACCTCGCGTGGAAATCATGATATGCGGGTTATGTAAGAACATGACTAACTGCCACACTCATGATGCACTCGTGGTTGTTACGCTAGCTTCACATACACCAAATTAGATATTACGTGACGTGAATGAATAATAAAGGTATATGACTGGAGCAAGTATGATAATCATGACACGCGTGTGATGTAAGAAAATGACTACATGTCATGCTAATGATGCATTCGTGGCCGTTTCGCTACCTAGAGGTACACCAAACTTGGTATAACGGGAGGTGAATGGATGACGAAGGTACATGACTGGTCAAACATAATAATAATGAGATGCGTGACATGTAAAATATGACAACATGCTACGCTCATAGTGCGCTTGCGGACGTTTCGCTAGTTTCACATATACCTAATTTGGTACTACATGACGTGAATGGACGACTGAGCACGAATTCCAGGTGCGATCATGATGATTATGACTTGGAATTCATGTCCGACATACCTTAGGAGTTTACGTCCGCCTCATAACGTTGTGCTGATTTTAGCGTAACGATTCAACCATCGTCACACGTGCTTCGCATGTCATTGATTCCCACTGTACTTGGTATCTACCAATTTTTCATTGATCAAAACGTTCCAAAGTGTGGCTAAAGATATGTACACATGGCACAGGCATACGTTAAGCAGCCCCGTATATTTTTTTATAACCAGTTGTTTACAGTTGCGAAACGGTACCACCAACAACATGGATGTTAAAAATACTAAAAATGGTGAGGTGATATGGAAGCGCTGAAAGAGATGGTGACCATGGATACTGCTACATAACGGAACTTCAACGCTAGGCGCCTAACTACAAATGACGTTAACCCGGCGTGATGTCAGTGTCGTAGGGGTACATACCTAATGTTTATAAAATTTTGTAGCCAACACTACAACCACCATGGACGTTTCACGCATGTTACCCCATCATACTTTGTAGTAACCACCTCTCCTTAGTTCTCTAACCGGCAATAGAGGGCGCTACTTGTACTACATAACGAATGCATACACGCTGAATAATGCAAGTGGTCCGACACTATAGGGCGTTACTTGTAGAAAAGATAATAGTAAAAGGTGAGTTTTATGAAAACACGATTTACGTCACACGTACAGAAAAAGAAAAAGAGGGAGATGACCGTGCGACTGCGATCACGTGTTCTTCGGTGGTGCCGTACGCCAGATGGCGCTCTATAGTAAAATAGGTGCTGGTTTGGGGCGCACGTTTACAGGGTAGGCGGATGAACCAGCTGCTGAGCGTCGTGTGCGCAGGGTGGTGGCAGCTCGTGCTAGAATAAGGGACCCCGATGTGGTTGGCGCGCAGTTCTCAGACAAATGGCCCAAGACAACTCGACACACAGGGAGGCAGCCGAAATAGTCCGGCATCAGCGTCGGCGTCGGCATCATCGAAAGTCTTCAAAGAAGGCACATTCCCGAGACACTACTTCCCACTCTTTAGTGGTTCCATTCAGTAGCGCCGCGAAAGGGCCCACCACTTGTACGAATGAAAGAGAGAAGCCTCCTTCTCTAGAGGAACGGCCCACGCTCCCGACGCGCTCTTCTGTCAAGGAACCTCTGCGAGGTTGTGGCCACACCAGAGCCGTCTCCTGCCATGGAAGATTTGCCTAAAACTGATCGTCAAGTGATCTCGGTACTCCGTTTCCTCATAGAAGCCATCCGAGCAATATTAGTCGACATGAAGACACCATCTGCTCGAAGCGCACTTGGACTACTGGACGCCCTAAGCCCAGTGCTTGAATCTCTCAACTAGGAAGATGGCTACTGACACCTCATCATTTCATAAAGAAGTCAAGGCTGCATCCATTATCCAATGGAACGCAAGAGGACTAAAATGAAGCCTTTCAGATTTTCGTCAGTTTGTGTTTACCAACGTGCTTCCAATCATCGTCGTTTGTGAACCCAATTTGTGGAAACCAATAAGACTGTGTGGGTACGATGCTGTCTTGTCTTCAACAAATGGCGCGTGCAGCGAAATCATCGTCTTTGTTCGTCGTGAACTGACGTATGTTGTGCAACCAATTGCACTTCACGATGACAATCAGTATGTCTGCATCACTGTGAAAAATAACAAACTCATGTTTACTCTTATAGGCGTTTATATATCGCCGTCGAATAATCTCGATTCCAGGAGATTAGCGGATATTCTGAGAGTGTGTCCTGCACCATGAGTCATCATAGGTGATTTTAATGCGCACAATCACGCTCGGGGAAGTACGCGGACAAATGCAAGAGGACGCAGGTTAGCAAACATCGCCTACAACCATGGCCTTACTCTCCTGAACGACGGAAGCCCCACTTTTCTTCGAGGCGTGACATACGGCAGGTGCCTCGACCTTGCCTTTGTCTCCAACTCCCTCGCGAAATATGTCAAGTGGTTTCCAGATGTTGAGACATGAGGAAGTGATCACATTCCAATCTACCTTAACATCAAAGTCTTGTTTACTTATGGTCCATGGACGACCGATCGAGCAGTCCAATGGACCAACTTCAAATCTGACATGGAAGATGCTTGCAGCGATGGCCTGCGATCTGGGTTAGAGCAAACAATTAAGAGGACAATGCAAAACGCCACTCGCACGGTGATGATATCTTCCACACGAAACGACTTTGATATAGAGTTGGAGTGACTCCGAGCATTGCGACGCGGGGCGGAGCGTCGGTATCGTCGTACAAAATCAATTCACGATCTTAGGGCAGCCAGGAGGATACAAAAAAGATTCGGCGTCGCGTGGATAGATTAGCGTCGGAACGATGGACAACGTTTTGCCAGTCACTAGACCCTCGCAAGCCACTCTCACACATTTGGAAAACGGTGCAAGGTCTGCGTCACCCTACGGAACCGCGCTTTCCATTCAAAGCGCTCGCGCTATTTCAAGGGAGGAAAGACATCAATGTCGCAGAAGATTTCTGTGCGCAGATTGCCAACCAAGCCTCTCGTCCAGATTCTCCAGTGAGAGGTCACGTCCCCCGTTCCCGTGACTACCACATGGAACTCCCTTTCTCAATGGAGGAGCTCGAGGTGGAACTAGCTCTCTGCAGGCGTTCAAATTCTCCGGGCCCAGATGGTATTCCGTACCGTGCCTTGTGCAACCTTGGGGAAGGTGCAAGGAGAGAACTGTTGAGCCTCTACAACATCACGTGGCAGGATGCCAATGTTCCTGATGACTGGAAAGTAAGCCGCTTGTTACCCACCTTGAAGCAAGGCAAATCCCCACTCGAACTCACCTCATATCGCCCAATAGCACTGGCCAGCTGCGTAGGGAAGATAATGGAACGGATGATACTAGGCCGCCTGGAGTGGTATCTTGAATACTACAAGATTTATCGGAATTCAATGGCTGGTTTCCGACGCGACCACTCTTCTATTGACAATGTCGTTGATCTGGTTTCGTACGTTCAGCACGAAAGATCCCGTAAGCCACTACCTGCAGCTTTGTTTCTAGATGTGCAAGGCGCTTATGATAATGTACTACATAAATCAATTTCGGGTGCTCTTGCGGTGGTTGGCCTTGGTGGTCGAGTTTTTCGGTGGATTTCGAGTTACCTGGCTGCAAGATCATTATTTGTGTTAACAGAAGATGGCCCAAATACGAGACGCTATACTTCAAGGGGTGTTCCTCACGATGGAGTTCTTAGCCCGACGCTATTCAATCTTGCACTAATTGGCCTTGCTGAATACTTGCCAAGCATCATTAAAATTTCAATATACGCAGACGACATCTGTGTCTGGACTTCGGCAGTAACACGTCCTCAGATACGTTCCCGGCTTCAAAAAGCAGCAACTATAATAGCCAACTACTTGTTAAAACAAGGTCTCAGCTTATCAACAGAAAAATGTGCGCTGGTGGCCTTCACTCGCAAAGCAATGACCCCTTATGTCATCTCAATCTGCGGGCGACCGATTTCTCACGCCGAAACCCACTGGTTTCTGGGCATCATTATTGATAGGGACCTCTGTTGGAGTGCGCATGTGACCTATATGAAGAAGCGCCTGACCGCTATTTCCCATTTGTTCAAGTTCCTGGCAGGAAAGACGTGGGGAATGTCAGTAGACGCAATGACGGAGCTCTACAGAGCTGTGTTTCTCGGTTTCCTCCGATATAGCTTGCCCGTGCTTAGCAATACCTGATATACCAATGTTCGTGTTCTACAGGCAGTACAAGCCCAAGCGCTGAGAGTGTGCCTCGGTCTGCCCAGATGTACGTCAACGATTTATTGATTTGTGGGGTTTAACGTTCCAAAACCACCATTTGATAGATGTACGTCAACGGAAGCCACAATTGCGATTGATGGTGACTATCCGATACAAACTGACATTGTTGTAGAAGTCCTGAGAACGCACATCAGACACTTCCCACGTGCTCCCTGTCATCACCTTGCACTGTTGCCTTCAGAGAGGCGCCAAGCATCGTTCGCCGAAATTATTGTGAAATACAACGATAAACTTCCCTTGGGCTTCACTCCTGCCTCTAAACCATCCATACCACCTTGGTGTCTTATTCGACCCACAGTGCATCTTAGTGTACCAGGGATACGGAGGAAATCTGAGCTTTCGTCGACCGTGCTGAAACAACTGTCTCTTCTTCTTTTGCACGAGAAATATTCAGACAGCATACATGTATACACCGATGGTTCCTCGAACCGCCAGTGTTCGTCAGGGGCAGTAGTTGTCTCAGCAAGAGGTGATTACCATCAGCTTTAAGCACTGACCACCCCACTGGCATCTACAGCAGCGGAACTAGCTGCTTTGCGCGCTGCACTCTGTGTGGTCAATCGGGAACCACCGCAACAATGGTCGATTTTCAGCGACTCGAGGGATGCCCTACAATCTGTGCTCTCAGCACTGCGTCGCAGGCCATACGAACAGCTTCTTTTTGAAATTCGATGCCTTCTCCACACTTCACACGAGAAAGGGCATCATGTGACGCTTCAATGGCTGCCAAGTCACTGCGGCATCATAGGGAACCAACATGCCGATACTGCCGCGCGGGCAGCCCTCGAAGGAGCACGAGAAGAAGCCATACCACTTTCGCGGACTGATGCTGCCAGTAATTTTTGACGACTTGCGCGTGAAATCACGTTTTCACTATCGGTGCCCACCAAGCATCGATACGAATCGTCAACACCGCCTGTCCTCTTTGATGGCTCTCCGCATGCCCACTGGACTCGACCGAAGAGAAGCCACCCTTCTTCCTCGCTTATGGCTAGGAGTGGCATTTACAAAATCTTATTTCTTTGTCATAGGAATGGCCGACAACGCTCTCTTTGATGCCTGCCATTGCGAAGAGACGCTACACCACATTCTGTGTGACTGTGCGTTGTGTGAAATCAAGAGACAGTCACTGGCGTCTGCTTTTGCGCGCATGGACAACAGCCAAATGTCTGTGGACACTATTCTGTCAAGTGCCCGAGAAAAGACAATACAACAGAAGGCGACGAAAGCTCTGTTGCAATTCCTACGCGACACGGACTTGAACAAGCGACTGTAATAGCAATGTCACACACCGCGAAAGACAAGACTGGACTATGACTGAGTGTGCGCGCATGCGCTGCCGAATGTGCTGTGTTTCTCTCTTCCCTCTCTGCTCACTATCTTTCATCTGCCCCATCCCTCTCTCATGCACAGAGTATACAAACCGGCTGTCTATAGGCTGGTTAACCTCCCGGCCGTTCTTTTCCCCCTATTTTCCTTCCTTCCTTCCTGAAGATGTAGACGAGTTTCTGTGGATGCCGTTCACCATCTTTCCGATGCTTCGCAACCACACGTTTCCCTTAAAGCGGGGGAATGGTGTGATTTTTTTGCTGTTTTTTTCACACTGGCGCTGAGGCACGCCGCTCAGCCACTTCAATAATTGATTGATACGTGGGGTTTAACGTCCAAAACCACCATGTGATTATGAGAGACGCCGTAGTGGAGGGCTCTGGAAATTTCGAACAACCTTAAAAGCATAGAAGTCCATTCTGCGGCCCGCGCCAGACAATCAAGCACCTAATTTTTATCCCGCAGCTCACGCGACTTACACCTTTCTGCAGTCCGGCCACGTCACATGCACGCAGGAAATGGTCGAACTTTCACACTCATTGTCTTTCATGAGTGCGTAGAGTACATGAAGCAGTGCGCGATACCGAAACTACTACTTAGACAGGACTGCGTGATGGGAGCATACTTCGGTGAAAACAGAACGTTTGAACCAGTCGCGCCGTGCCACATGACAGCGCCAAGCGGTTATTCTTTCCGTGAATCAAACAAATGAACAAGCAGCATGTTAATATGTCTTGTAGTCCACAACAGGTTCTTTTTTATTAGGAATAGTTTTATTACTAATGAATAATTATACTCGACACTTTTGATGTCGACGGGATAATTCCTAAATGTCCCACTCATGCATGGCTCATTAACTTCGTACATTTATGCTCAACGTGTCTATTCTACTGTTGTTGATAATATTGCCTCTTTTAGACATTCTCAAGCATTTATGTTGTACTCTGACGCAGATTGTTTTTACCTTTAGTGTTCATTTAGGGTAAAAACTAATTTTGTAGCGAATAAAACACAGTGCACAACCCACAAGCTTATCGTGTTAAGTTATTAGCGCAACTTCCAGAGATGTTCTGTGAGTACTTTCTACAAACAACATATTGTCTCAAACGATGAAAACTTTGAGATAGTCTAATTGGTGCCTTATGTTTTGAAACCATGCAAGTGGAGCCAAAAGACTGGCCGCAGTGGAATGGGCACTACCAATTAATTCAGGAAAGAGCGAATTGCTTCACCGCTCAACGCATATTGAACGGTAAGTGTTCGTTTTTTTTTACTAATAAGAGCACATGTTCAGCAGAATACACGATAGGCACTACGTGAGCCAATATTTAGACACATAACTTATTAGCATCAGCAGTGAACAGCCTGTTATATATTTACGTGGATATTACTGACATTATATTGGAACATACCCTGAAAAGCGTCTATAGTAGGAAATTGAAGACGTTCACTGTGCTGTACTGTGGCTTGTGACTGACAGTGTTATTATCACGTAACATTTCGCGTCGAGCTGCAGTGTATTTTTCTTTTCGACGGAGCTCCACAGTGCACGCATCTTGCTATCTACTATACCATGGCGCCAGGTGGATACGAGTCTTCGCCAAACAAAGTCAAAGACATCTCCGATGACCTCTCGGTACGTCGCCATAACGCCAGCCCATGATTCCGGCACAATTTATGGAGAGAGCGAATATTGAAGTCGATAAGTCGTTAGCATGTATGAGCATTTTAAAAAATAATACGGCTGGGGCCTATCCGGAATGTTGGGAAACGTCATATTCTACATCGACGAAACTCCTCGTGTCTGGTATGAGATGCACTGAACGCGAGGTTACGGCCAGGTACACTGTTTGTACAGAAGCTCCGCGACCTTTCCTGCCACCCATATGGACAACAGTTTGCTGTCCAGAAACTATTGATCGTACGCACTCAGACGTCAACTGAGCTTTATTGGACATATATTCAAGACGTGCTAGTATTGTGCCAAAAGTTCTACCACAACATATGCGAGGCTGACAAGATCTGGCACATTTCAAAAGGGGTCGCCATTGATAGCGCTTAACCTGCTCGTCTTTACGAACGTAACCAGCATCGTACTCGTAATTCAGGATTGTAGCTGCCTCGAGCAAGCGAAGCATCGGCGCGTTCCGCCGCAGTTTCATCGTCTCCCCAACATCCGCTGCTACGTGCTCTAGCGGGTGAATGCCCTGGTCAGTCATCCACACCTGAAGATGAGATGCGCATCGTCCGACGCGAACTCGAGGCCATGCGCCCAGCTGCCAACAAAACCACGTTCACCGAGACACCGGTGCTCACTGTCTCCCTAATACAGGCTGCCGCTAGCCACGAGTGCGCTAGTATGGGTCTGTTTTTCACTGTTTGTGTCATGAACAATAATGATGCCTCCAATGGCTATGGGGAGTCAACCCCTTCGTCAATACCATCCTCGTCCCAGAAAGCCATTCAAATGGTGTACAGCAGATGATAAGCCGATCTGCTTCCAACGCAGTTGTGCAGGCCGCATTGCTCGTTACTGTCGCAGCTAGTAGTTTTCTAGACCTTTTAGCCCGTATTTCACCTACAACGTTCTTTTGTGCCTAATGTTCCACCTTTATCCGTGCCTCACTGAGTCTTGAGCGTTCACCGCTCCTGAAGACTGTGGCCACACTTTCCCGTCGCCACACCTTTAAGCCGTCTGTCTAGTTCCCCTACAAGTGGCCGCTTGCACTAGCCGTCCTTTAACCACCGCAGGTCTCCGAAAAACTTTGATCAGTAGCTTCTAGGTGAAGCGGCACGGTCAACCTTACCTGAAAATATTCTTTTGCCCTAACGTCTATCCCGAAACACCCTTGAAGTTCGTGTTGATGGCCTTCCTGTCCAACCTATTATTCGACACGGGCGCTCACGTTTCTGGTACGAACGCAGAGTTTCATCACAGCATGAAAAATATCCTCACGCCACCCTTAACCAATGTGGTACGATTCGCTGATGGAGGCACAGGGCCTGTCGTAGGAATGTGTACTGCACAACCCACAGTTGCGAGTCACCAGGAGATCGTGTAGTTTTCTTGCCACATGCCCTCACTATCCAAATAATACGTGGACTATGTTTTCTCACCATCAATTCAGCGCTCATTAATTGCCTTGACCTTCCACAACACAGTGTACCCTCATGCCAAACTTCGTGCAAGTAAACAGCAGAGACTTTATTCATATAGCCCCTGAAAACCTACGCTCGTCGACGTGTTATGCTCACCAGTCGTGCCAGTTGGCGAATACTACGCTGCACCCCTTCGTGACTTGCTGCTCAAGCATTTTGTTGTTACCTATACGGTTCTCAGCATCACAGCTAATAGAAACTGGCTACCCATCCCTGATTTCGGCTTCACAGAAGTCAAGTGCTCCTATAAGGCATGTCCGTAGCCGAACTGCGTTCGCTGCTGGATTCACAGGCCAAAGCTTTCGCTCTCAATTCCAGGGTTTTTGCGCACCACGCACCATCGAAAAGAAATAGTAGCAGCCGGTAAATTTTAGGCATGATCGCTACAGACCTTTCACCTGAACATGTTGAAGCCCTCTGGAGTGCTTTCGGGCCATACCAGAGCATATTCGATTTCAGTGATCGACCTTTAGGCCAGACGTCCGTTGTCCAGTGTCGCATGCAACACACTAGGGATGTCGACACTGTTCACCACCAGCCAATACAGGGTGTCTGCGTCGGAGCGGGCGTCATTCAGCAGGAAGTAAACAAGATGCTCGTGAAGGACACTATACAGCCGTCTCCAGCCCCTGGGTGTCTCCGGTAGTGTTCGTTGAAAAGAAAGGATTGTGGCACTTTTGTGTGAACTATCAGCCCCTTAACGTCACAAGAAAAGACGCCTACCCTACACCATATATTAACGAATGCCCTTGATTGTCTGCATGGTGCCGCGTAAGTCTCTTACATCGATCTTCATTCCGAACATGGTCAGATTGCTGTGGACCATATGGACTGAGAGAAGATGGTATTTTTAACGCTTGATGGCTTCTTTCGTGTTCTAGGTCATATCCTTTCGGCCTCTGTAACGTCCAAGGCACGAATGGTGGACTCTCTGCTTCACAGGATTTAAGTGGTGCTCGTGTCAATGTTGTCTAGACGACATCATTGTATTTTTCCCCCATTTGAAAGTGAACTTGAGAGACTGACAGCTATTCTTGACGTGTTCTACCTTCCGGACTTCAGGTGAATTCGATCCAAATGCTGGTTCGGCCGACACTGCAATATGATCCTTGGGCATATTCTAGAGGTTTCTGCCATGCAGCGTGTCCCAGAAAAGGTTTTAGCTCTGAAGGATTTCTTTGCGCCGACACCACCAAGGCCGTCCACAGATTTGTGGGCGTCTGCCTCCTACTTTTGGCGGGTTATCAAAGGCATCGCCGATTTTGCTTGACCACTCACTGGCCCGCTCAAACAAGATACCCTCATTAATTGGGGCTTTTCCCCAGCACCAGCTTTCTCCAAGCTCGTCAGACAGCGCACGTCTTCCCCTGTTCTGGCGCACTTCGATCTTTCAGCACCAGCGGAAGTTCGCACTGACGCCATTGGTCACGGAATCGACGCTGTCCTGGCCCAGTGACATTGTGGGCAAAATCGTGTGATCGCTTATGACAGAATACTGCTGTTTTCCTCGGGGTACATTATTCCATCACGGAACGTGAATGCCTCGCTCTGGTGAGGGCAGTTGCGAAATTTCGCCCTTACTTATACGGCCGAACTTTCACAGTGCTCAAGGACCATGATGCCCTTTGTTGGCTTGCCTCTTAAAAATCCCACACGTCGTCTCCCTCTCTGGGCACTCCACCTGCAAGAGTATAGCTACACGGTAGTGTACAAGAGCGACAGACCACTCAAGGAAGCGGACTGCTTGTTACGCTACGTTGCGGCTGGCTTGAACTCCACGAGTAGTCCTCCATCAAGGGCATATTATCCGTTTCTTAGCTATTTCGCCTTTACGACGACCAGCGTCGGTACCCGCACCCAAGCCAAATAATACAATGGATGCAATCCTCCCGCGCAACACCTCTTTACGCATGTTTGCTGTTAAAGATAACATCCTTATATCAGCATAAACGGTCACCCACCGGTCTCAATATACTGCGCGTCGTACCTAATGTTGCATTTCAATGGCAGATCGCGAGCGCTGGGACGGATTGTGAATGGAGCGCGCAGATCTGAGCGTGATTGCTCTAGCCAAATCTGCGATTGAAACGCACCCGTCTCGACAGGAGCTGTCGGTGAGCGGAAATCTAGCGAGGGAGCACGAGAGGGTGTGCGGGAGTGAAAAGCATTTTCCGGACATCCATCAGTGATTGGATGAAAGGCGGACGCACGGAATACATCACTTGAACTTCCAGTAAAATCGGTCGATTTCTATGGAGCAAGAACGCTTGCTCTAAAGAGTCATCCGTGATCTGCGGTCGCTGTCAATCTGCCATTGGAACACACAATTCACGCTCCCAAACTGCCATTGGATTGCGATTGCTCTGCTCAGAGCATGAAAACTCGATCTGGATCTGACATTAGATTTCAACATAAACACCGGCGCTCCACTGTCCTCCGCGAACTTCATGACGCACCAACCGCTGGTCACTTTCTCGTATGTCGCACGTATGACAGCGTGCGCCGCTGCTACTACTGGCCTGGCTTTGGACATTCTGTACGGCGTTGACTCAACGTCTTCGAAGTTTGGCAGTGCCACAAAAAAGCCGCCGGGACGTTCTGAAGGTGACCTTGAGCCTATCGACATCTGACCAGAGCATTTATTTCGAGCCCTTTCCAACTTCTACTTCGGGCAACAAGTGGATTGCTATTGGCACAGATAGTGCACCCGCTACGCAGTCACACGAGCTTTACCCAACAGCTGTGCAACGGACGTCGCCGATTTTCGAATTCGAGAACTTATTCAAGTGCATGGTGCCCCACGCCAACTGCTGGCTCAAGTGATTGACGATATCCTACGTTCGTGCTCCACTCACCGTAAGCTCAACGACCTCGTACCATCCTCCGACGAACAGGCTTACAGAGCGTTTAAACCGAACCCATACAGGCACGCTTTCGAAATACGTGTGGACCAATAACCGTGATTGGGACCATACACTAACATACCTCACGTTCGCGTACAAATTCTCCCGCCATGACACTGCTGGGTACTCACCGTTTTACCTTTTATTTGGACGTGAACCAGCGTTACCACTGAATACATGCCTTCTGGCTTTGGCAGGGCCGACCCCCGAATACACTCGCGATGTTAATGCTTGCGCTGACCACGCTCGTCAGCTTGCCCGCCACAGATTGATGGCTTCTCAACAAACACAGAAGCACCTTTACGCCGACCGTCATAGCAAATAAACATTCCCAGTGGTTTCTCACGTTATTATCTGGTCTCTATCGCGAGGCCTCGGCCCTTCAGAGAGGCTACTTCCTCGCTTTACGGGCCCATAACTATGTTTATTGAAAAGTAACAGGCGTTACGTACAAAACTGTTCCTAATCATGCCACAACCTCTTCTCCTCTGTTATCTAGTGACGTTGTTCGCTAATCAAGGCTCAAGTGCTACTGCCGCCTTTTACAGTGGCCCCACAGACGCGCCGGCTCAGCACTTTTGCCACCAGGGTGTGTGTTGTCTGGGTTTCACTGACATTATCAGTGCATACAGGTGAATGCACTAAAAGGCTCATAGTAGGAAGTTGCAGAAGATGACTGTCTCTACTGCCGCTTGTACCTGACCATGTCGTTGCCACGTAACAATATTTGGCCGTGGTAGCAGTCTTGTGCCACGGTCCCGACTTTCAGCAAGATCTTCAGACTCTCTACTGTGCCATGAGCAGACTGGATGGTCGTCCCTTTACTAAGATTTCCGATGCATAGGCTTAAAGCACAATATCTGCAAGTGCATTAAAGACTGGATGGTCGTCCCTTTACTAAGATTTCCGATGCATAGGCTTAAAGCACAATATCTGCAAGTGCATCTCCTTCTTTCTCGCTCTTGTATTCTTCTATTTATCTCTCCCGACGTGTAGGGTTGCAAACAGGGCGTAATCTCCTTACCTTCCAGTATTTCTTATATTCTTTATCTCTCTTTCTGCAAGGCATACTGACGTGGTGAGGGCATACATGGTAGATCTAGAAAAGTGTGATAGAGCTCCTGAACGCTTTCCGCCTTTCTAGTCTGCTCACGATGTAGGTTGTCAAAGTCAGTCATGAGTTGACTCACCAGACACAGTCTTAGTGAGACTGCTTTATGAAATTTTTGCTTAGTCTGAGTCATGGTCAGTTCACCTGAGGAAAACTTTCATGAGTACGAGTGCGAGCGAGTGCAGCTGAAAACGTTTTGCAGTTGTTGAGCCAGAGCAATTCTGGTGGATGAAAATGATTGTCCGCGTGAATTCGAGGAAATTCGATTGGCGGAAACTCGCAAAATCCTCTGTGAGTCGGTTTGAGGGAAATTTATGAAGTATAATATAAGCACGAGTGAATCTGCTGGACGAAAGTTTTGATATGCCTGAGCTTAAATAACTCTGCCACAAAAAATGTTCGTCAATCTTTGTTCGAGAGGATCCGTTGAAGGAAAGTTTTGGCGAGTGAAAGCCTCAGCAATTCCGCACGAGGAAACACTTGGTGCGTCTGATCCGAGTTTTACCCGAAGCGAAATACATTCATTTTGAAGGACGCTCAGAAGGATCTTTTTGGGTTTTTTGCCAAAAGGCTTAATGCTAACAAGTTTGTAGCGGCTGATGACTGCTTTTTCCTCTTTTTGATCGAGTTTTCAACACCTTGGACGACAAAATAAAGTGAGTCCGACTCCTCACACGTAACGCACTGATATTTTGCCTAAACACAACGATACTCCTC
This sequence comes from Rhipicephalus microplus, assembly GCF_013339725.1. NCBI lineage: Eukaryota > Metazoa > Arthropoda > Arachnida > Ixodida > Ixodidae > Rhipicephalus > Rhipicephalus microplus. Next base: position 73,964,647 of record NC_051175.1, on the reverse strand, counting down.
ACACTCCTACCGAACACGTGCACTTTTCACTTACCTAAACTCATTCACTCATTCTATCTATAGCCGCCTACGACATTTAGCTCTCCTGCCCGTTTCGATAATGGTATCCGTAGGAAAATTGGTATGACGTAGTAAGAGTGCATGACGAGCATAAGTGACCAGTCGTAACATGAAAACCGTAAGAGGTATGTCATGAATATCACGATTTACATTTCATGGTCTTACTGCCCGTTCGGAGGTTTCTATCTCTTGACAATGCGAAACTTGCATGGTATAACACCACTAACTGGCGAACCCAAGAAACAGCCCCTAACGTGGTAATCATGACATGCATGTCATGTAAGTCGTGAATACATGTCAGGCTCATGATGGACTCGTGGCCGCCCCCTTAGGTACACATATACCAAATTTGGTATCACGTGACGTGAATAGATGACAAAGGTAAATGACACGTTCAACCATGATAATCATGACATGCGTGTCTCGTACAGCACAATTTACATCCGCCTCGTAACGTTGTGCTCAATTTAAAGTGACATATCAACCTTCCTATTTCATGCTATATATATAATCGATTCCCACCGTACGTCAGATCAGCCAATTTTTTTTCTGGATTGGTTTTGATTAATGTTCGCGTAGTATTGTGCTAATGCTCTGCAAACGCAACACAGTCGGAGTGCTCTTTGTTTGGGCGTGGGATGAAGCAAGCTTGTCGGTATAGCGTAAATTCCGCCAAAATGTGGTTCTATTCAATATCCGCGGGTGAGCTTGTGTGTGTGTGTGTGTGTTGGTTTACCTGCGTTTGTGTGTGCGTGTGTGTGTGTGTGTGTGTGCGTGTGTGTGTGTGTGTGTGTGTGTGTGTGTGTGTGTGTGTGAGCGTTCTCTATTTACGCAGTTTCAAACCTCAAAATATTTACAGGTGAACCAACATTCAGGCGGGCCTTCGTAAGTGATTATTTGGACCCGGGCAGCAAGATAGTGTGTGCAAAACGGATCCAGCAGAATGACAAGCTTTACTATATGTGCGAGCCGTGAATGATGTTCTAATAAGAATAAACAGCTCGTTATCCGGAGTGTGTCACGAGTCTTTATTCGCGAAAATTCACCACTGATGAGGGGAGTAAAGCAAAATGTTTTCCGCGAGACGAGAGCGTTGTAGGAGTGAATAGGTGCTGTAACTTTACTCACTGTGCAAACGAGAAAACATTGTAGAATTCTGCTAAAAGTTTTTGCGCGAAAGAGAAAAACTTGGCTTAAACCTTTTTCCGGGAATCTGCATAACACGAAAGTGAAACGTGTCTTCACAGAGGTCATTGAGCGTTTGTTGTACATTGTATCGCCACAAAGGCGGAGGATTGAGTGCTACCCAATCATGGTGCAAAATCACGTGAAGAACGGCAAGCAGCTCCAAGGCGCACCTCAAACGGAAAGTACGCACGTGATGAAAATACGCTGAACAAACGCCGACTAACAACTGCCACAGATTGAAACTTAAAGCGCGCTGCTCAACCAGAAAGAACAAGTGCGAACAACTCTGACAATCTTAGGGGCGAATCTCTCAGGGTGTGGGTGGTTACCTCGCAATATGTTCAAGCAACCACTTTTAGTTAGTTTTAAGAATTCATCATTTAATATGTTGTAGCAACCACTTTTATTTAGTTTAAAGAATTCCTCTCTGGATGATGCTGTGTGTAAATGTCCTCAGAAGTATTGTCACTTGACGCCGTTAGTGGTTTTCGCACGGTTGACGGTTAAAAAGTCTAGATGGCGCTACTATAATAAAAAATTTCACGAATATTCATGGAGTGAGTGATGATGAGTTGGGCGAAACATCCGTTTGATGCGTACTCTATAGTGTGATAAATGCGGACGGATGGACGCATGGACGTTTCGCCGCAATCAACATCTATATTTCACTCCGTGGATATGCCATGATTTTTTTTACTTCTTCTAGCGTGAATAGCCTGCTCCTTTTGTAAACGTGAACATGGCAGTGAGCGAAGTGACCTTCGTGCTCTCTGGAATCGCGTGCCTGTTAAGAGCGCACGCCGGCGAGACCATGCTCCGGGAGGCGGTGCTCAACGAAACGCGACGACCTTTAGAACTCGCCTAACGCTTGACCCACCACGAGCCTTGCAAAAAAATCTCGTTACTCATTATGGAAGCACGCTGTAGTTGCGGACCTCTGAGGACTATCAAACGTTATGTGGTGTGTAAAAAAAATGGCCCCATATCTTTATGTCACACTGCAAATGTCGTAAAAAGTCTGCAGAGAGTGAACAAAATGTTTATGTGATGTTCTTCGCAAGAAAATCGGTGAATGGTATTCTGGAAGCGCTGCGTTAGAGGGCCTCGATGCGTGCAGCGGAGGCGAACAAGCACATCGAGGCATGGCACACGTTAGACATGAGCGCTATCTGGCAGTTATCTTGAAAAACAAAGCACGCGGCATGCGCACCTCTCTAGGAGGCGATAAGGTGTAGAACACAAGGCGACGTGTAGATGCCACTACCATTTCTTCTTAGCAAAGCGTTGGAAACACTTGCCTTTTTGTTCAAGCGTTGCATTGTCAGCGCTGCATGATAAACGCTACGGTCCTTAGAATTACTTATGTGTGCCTATTCTACTATAAAGACACACATACAGTATATAGAAGTGTTGTAATAATGCCTCAAATATGCATGATAATTGTTTTTTAATTAACAATCGCACAAGTATGAACGCTGAAACTTGAGCAATATTGGTGGGCGATGTAGATGGGGTTGTCCGTTAAGGATATGGTTTGGTGCTGTTTGGGGTATTGTTATGGCGGACAAACAGACAGATCAAAATTTTTGCGTCGAAGGTCCTCAAGAAAGACTATCGTCTTTAATAGCTTGCCGTGAGCAATGTCTACAGCGTGCGCTCAGTGACGCTCATGTTGCTTTTGATCCCCGACGCGTGCAGACGCAGGATATCTGACTCCCTAATAGCGGTGACATTGGTCTCCTGCGGCCTTGGTACGGCGTCTTTTTACCGTAGCTAAGGCTACAGGATTCTTCTGCTCATTGTTTCAACAGTTGATGCTGTGAGCGTTCTGTGCAACTGTGCTGCTATATTATAGGAAGTCTGCACATCGTATCAAGGATTTTCTAAAGTCCTTGCAAGACGCGGCTGTCATCAAGGATGTGGCTGTTATTGGCTGCCTACCAGATGTGACATGTCTAGTTTGTCAACCTGTGCACAGATAAGGCCAAGAAGAAGATTGTGGAAGCTGGGCACTTGGCTGTCAAAGACTGGCTGTGCATAGTTATTGTTCCTAACAGGCAAGAAGTGCGTCTGAAGTTAGAATGGGTAACTTTGGATGTTACTAACAATAGCATTCGCAGGACATTTAGTGAATACGGTAATGTCAAAGAAGTGGCTATTGACAGGTGGAAAGTGGAGGCCTTGGAGGTGCTCGGTTCCTGAACAATTTTTGAAGCCGTTTTTAAAAGAAGGAGTATCACTGGACGACATACTGCATAAGGTATTGTACGGACAGCGGTAGAGCACTTACTGTTGCGCCAGGTTGAGCACCACTGAGCCTTCGCTGCAAACACATGGGCCATATACAATGTGACTGCAGGGATTTAAGATGCACTGAATGCCAAGCACTTGGACACACTCAGGAGCTACGCCAGAGCGGTAGGATGGCCTGCTGCTTCATACCAAAGGAAATCATCTTAGATGAGAGTAGGCCGAACAGGTGCCGGCCCTCACGTTATATTGGGGGTGAAGCTCTTCATAGCAGCACCCGTTCTCATAGTCCTAGTAATTGTGCGTAACCAGTCTTACATTTTGACCTCCAAGGTGTAGCCGGTGGGAGATTTCTTCTCTGCGTTGTTGAATGATAAAAAATTCGCAGCGTGCGCGTTAACTAAAAGCCGAATTCTCCTGTCTCTCATTCCCCCTTAGCAGCCATTGGCATGTCCATTGAGCACTACCGGACAAGAAAGGGTTGCTACTTTATACTCGCTGCGCGTAACCTCCTTGGTTTTAGAAAGGTTTAGCGAGCGTTGGGCCGCAGTGCTATGAATACCGTTAACTAGTGTATACCATGAACTCGAGGTGGTTAAAGATGGGAAGTATACACGAAGTGCAAGCCGTAAGAAAGTGTGCGTGTGCCTCCTCTCGTTCAGTCCTTGGAATATCCGCTGGATGGCGGTGCTTCTATATGAGGAATAGGCACCCGGCAATGCAGTTTACGAGGTCAGATGGTAGCGCCAGAACACACAGCCTAGCGAGTAGACGCAGCACAACCGAACTCTCACGTGCATATCATTTTGTTTTTTAGTTGTGAGCAAGGCTGGTCATGGCTGATTATGTAATCCCCCAGGAAGCGTTCTTTTAAAAGGTGCCAAAAAGGGCACTGACACTTCAGCGTGTCACCGTGTTCAGCGAGCGTTCCATTTTCTTAGTATCCCTGGTGGTCGGTACCAACAATGCTGAGGCGGCCGTGAGCATTTTCCCGGGTCTATAATAGGTCAAGGATACTAGTGTTTCTGGTTCCATAATGCTCTGTGTGGTGCCTCTTCTGTGAGTGCAGATTGAAGCAGGGTTATTTCACGTGATATCGCCACAACGATGATTTCGTACGCTGCCGCGCGGCGCGAAACGAGGTGAGCCAATGCTTCCGCAAGCAGACGACACTCCTCCGGTGCTCCACCTTCCCATACTGCTTTGCAGCCGCTGTAGGGGGCTTGCGCCAATTTCTGGAAAGGTTCATGTCATCACAATATGGAAATGAAACACGTTCTTTGTCAGACCGTGGTCAACTAATTCTCTCCTAGCACGCTTTGCGCGTGTGGCTTTTGCAAGGTCTCTTAAGTGCTGCCTTGAAACGAGCGCAATGTCACCAGCCGTCTGGCTAATGTAACCGGCATCAGAACCCATGCAATCGCCCTTATACACCCCCCCACTTCGTTCAGTCCGAAGAGGTGTGTTATTTAGGTTTCGGGAACGCATTCGTAAGAGCGTGCATGGGTTTAAACACAACTGAATCTCCGAAACGCCTCAAGGCTCAATGCGAACATACGGAATGCACACAAAATAAGATGTGCTCTTACTGCTTACCTGACAAGGTTGTTGTCTGAGGTGTCATTTATCGTTGACAAACCGCTTACAGTAGCTCCGCTTATTCAAAACAGTGGAAACATCAATTTCTTTATGCTTCATCAGGACCGGCGTCGCCGACAGCGCCTCGCAGCGAGACAGAAGTGTACGCAAAACGACGCACAAGTGTTCTGCAGGATGGTGAGCGTAGAAACTCTTCACAATGATGCCATCGCAAGATTGCGCATTGTACTGCTGTCACTAATGCATCTTTCCGACGTACCAGTACATCTTGGAAGGACTAAAGTACCACAATCCTCCAGTTCACCACTGAATTCGGGATGACAAGATGAACACTGTTTAGAGCCGCGTGCGTCGCATGCAGATTGGTCTTTTGTACAATGACGAAAGTCTCATCTACTTCAGTACATTTTGTCAGGGAAGAGGAAGATTGGCAAGGAATGCAGCTTAACGTGTTGAATTAATGGATCTGTCACAATTAGAGACACAGGATTGTTCATCGGGACACCTAATGGGTAATGTACAGTTCCAGCAAAAGTGCGAATATCTTTGCTTCAAGAAGAATCTCAGCAAAATCATGACGTCATCTACAGTTGGGAAAATGTGACTTGCCCCTGCCAGATGCTTATGGCAAGAAATGAGTAACATGCACTCTTTCATCGGATGCAATGTGTTTAATGACGATGCCAGCCGTATAGGCGGCAAAACATGCATGTTCTGTGATGTTTTTTTTTGTTGAGGAAAGCCAGTAATCAGAACCATTGAGCACGTTTCGCCCTGGCTTTTAAAGTACTTTTTTCCACGCTATCATACTTTTTATCTTGTGCTATGCCATAGATAACCTCACAAATATTACACTTAATTGAAGATTCCAGTATATAGACAGGCCTTTTCTAACTGTCCTAAGAATAAAAATTCTGCCTACCATTCTTATTCTGAAAATCGCAACGTCAAAAGCTGTAGTCTCTCCTATCCTAAGTGCGCTTTTTTTAACATTGTTCTCGCCATAGCTGAACTTTGAATTTTTTTCCACTGACTGACCAGGTGGGCCATGCATATTCTTTATTATACTCTCGTCTCTGTCTTCTGAACGACTAAAACATTTTTGTCCATACAACTCACTTATAAAGACGACAGTAGAGTTTGTCTACACTATTGTGCATACTAGAGAGAATCTCTATTTTAGGGTGCCCCAGAATAGTAGTTTATTGAGACGTGTATTTGAGAATGACGATCTGTAAACAAATCCACTAGCGTCTGTCCACTGGGCGTGTCACACGAACCGCGTACTAACAGATTGTGGTGTGGCAAGGACAATGGAAATTACACAGAAAGCACTGTTCTCACATCCTCTTTTATATCTCGAGATAAACGGTCATTCGAACATAAAGACCGGCTTGCGAAAAACGGCCTTTTTTTCTGGAGATTTCTTTCCTGTGACGCATATGATGGCAATTGTCTCGTTGTCACCTGACACCTGCTTTGCCCGACAGACAGCACCGATCAATGATTCTCGCAACCTATGACTTTCCAAGATAAAAAGCAACAACATACCTCAAGGCAATAAACTATTACAGTGGTCCCACTTCCCCAGACTGACGTGGGGATACCTCCGGCTGAAACGGCGCTTGTGAACCTATGCATACTCGCAGGTTATTGGAATTGTGAATAGGCTGTGATGTACAAGCCATAAAAATGTATGTAAAAAAGTATTGGGATTGTTGAAAGTGGCTCGTTCTCTATATCATACAGAAGTATTGAAAGAAGGAAGGAAAATAGGAGAAAAAGAGTGGCAGGGAGGTTAACCAGCCTATAGGCAGTCGGTTTGCTACCCTGCACAAGGAAGGGGCATGGGGGAGATGAAAGATAGAGAGCAGAGAGGGAAGAGAGATAAACACGGCACATTCGGTAGCACACGCACTCACACTCAGTCATAGTCCAGTCTTGTCTTTCGCGGCTGTGTGACGTTGCTGTTACAGCCGCTTGTTGAAGTCCGTGTCGCGTAGGAATTTCAAGAGAGCTTTTGTCGCCTTCTGTTGCTATGTATTCTCTCGGGAACTAGTGAAAGCGGTAAAGTTGGTCAAAGAGGGGGCCGCGGACACTATCTCTGATTTTTTAACGGTGTGGTAATCATTCTCTCTAAAGTGAACAAATATTCTTGAGAAAAAATCACCCTCTCCGTTAATTGGATCCCAACTCACAAGCTTTGGATTTCATGTCCGGTGCACAATTTCACCTCTTGGCTTTTTTTGTCTTCTAAGTCACTATGACTAGATGTGAAAAGTATAGCTACTGCGGCTTTATAGGAGGTACACAGTGACCTGGAAGATAGCAGCAGCAGCAGGCAAAGCGTAGCCTGGAGCGAACAGCCGAGCGAGCCAGGCGATGGCAATACGCTTCCGTATGTGTCCATCTTCTTCCTCACAGTAACTTGCCAGTAGCCAGAGTGGAGATCCAAGGAAGAAAAGAACTCCGCTCCTTGCAAGCAGTCGAGTGCGTCATCAATTCGTGGCAACGGGTACACATCCTTTCGGGTAATCTTGTTAAGCCGCCGATAATCGACGCAAAATTCTATTGTGCCATCTTACTTCCTAACAAGGACGACAGGTGATGCCCAAGGACTGTTGGAAGGTTGAATGACACCGCGTTTAAGCATGTCATTCACCTGGTCATTGATAAGGCACCCCTTACTCGCCGATATTCGGTAAGGACGCTGTCGAATGGGCGCATGGCTTCCGGTGTCCATAGTATGCATGCGAAACAGTGATTGCGCGGCCGAGTGCCCTTGCTTGGCAGTCAAAAAAAGAAGAGAAATCAACGAGCAAGCGAAGAAGTTGGTCTAGTTGTGTCGTCGTAAGGTCGCTGGCTATAGGTGTGAACGATCGCGGTAGTGGCCGAGGAGCTTATGTCTCAAGGGTGGCCATTACAGTGGGGTCATCCATGGTGTCGAATATCGAAGATGACGCCAGCGGCTCGGCTGTGCCGAGGATTTTCCGGCGTCGCAAAGTGATTGGCCTGGGCGATGGATTGGTGATATACATCACAGAAGCCCATGAATGGAACTCGAGAACGGCAAATGACAATGGCAGTGATCGGCGGCGAACTACAGGTTTTCCCACTCAATTTAATCCAAGCGCCAGCCAAATTAATCTAGGCGCGAGTCAACTTAATCTAGCTGCCACTCAATTAATCCAGGTGCCATTCATATTAATCCAAGTGCCACTGAATTTAATCAAACCACCAGCCGATTTAATCCAGACGTCAGTGAATTTAATCCTGATGACATCGTAACTTCAAAACGACCCAGAATTTTCAGGAATGCGTGGAGTGAATAGCTTTGAAGTGAATTTAAGAGGGAAAACCATGAATGAGTCACCAGTGAAACAATGTGACTCGCGCGAGTACATCACGCCTATCACACGCGTAAGTACCATTCACACCTTCGACATGTATATCAAAGGAAACGCCGTCCGCATCCACACAGTAATAACTTGATACTTTTAACCAGGCCAATGATATCATCACGAGTGACTCAGGTGCCGTCCTCACGCATATCACCCACGCACGCACCTGTAACCTCCCATCATGAATATCAAATGAAATGTCTTTGAAAGGGCAGGAGCTTGATACCTAAACTTGGCCAAGCCACCGGATCACCAGTGACTCAGGAGACGCCGTCACACATATCACCCGCGCACGTAATTTACTCACCTGCCGATATGCATACCTAACAAAACGTCTTTGAGAGAGAAACAACGTGTTACCTATGACTCGGCCAACTGTCTTGATCACTAGTGACACAGGTGACGTCATTACGCGTATCACCCACGCACGCAATGTCTAACCTGCCATCATCTATACCAAACAAAACGTCGTTGCGAGGGTAATAACTTGAACGCTGTTAATCGGCCTACTGACGCGATCACTTGTGACTCATGTTACGTCATTGCGCCTGACTCCCACGCACGCAGTGTCTAACCTGACTTCATATATATCGAATGAAACGTCTTGATGGGGAGTAATAACTTGAACGCTATCACTAGGCTCAGTGACGTCATTCACTGGTGACTATAGTGACGTCATCTGGCCTAAATCTCAGGGAAGCACTCTTGAATGTGCCTTCATGCTAATCAAACAAACCGTCTTTGAGGGGTAATAACTTGAACGCTGTCACTAGGCCCAGTGATGCCATCACTAGTGACTAGCGTGACGTCATCTCGCCTAAGACGCACGTAAGCACTCTCTAATGTGCCTTCATGCATATCAAACATAACGTCTTTGAGAGGGTAATAACTTGAATGCTGCCACTGGGCCTAGTGACGTCACCACTAGTGACTCACGTGACCTGATCACGCCTATCACACACGCACGCGGTGTACAAACCTGTCTTCATGCATATCACACAAAACGTCTTTGAGAGAGTAATAACTTGAACGCTGTCACCCGGCCTAGTGACGTGATCACTAGTGACTCGCGTGACGTCATCTCGTCTGACACCAACGCAAGCACTCTGTAACCTGCCTTCATGCATATCAAACAAAACATCTTTGAGAGGGTAATAACTTGAAAGCTGTCACTCGGCCTAGTGACGTGATCACCAGTGACTAGCCTGACGTCATCACGCCTGACACCCGCGGAAGCGCTCTGTAACCTACCTTCATGCATATCAAACGAAACGTCTTTGAGGGAGTAACAACTCGAATGCTCTCACTACGCCCAGCGACGTGATTACTAGGGACTCATGTGACGTCATCACGCCTATCACACACGCACGCGCTGTTCTAACCTGTCTTCATGCATATCAAACGAAACGTCTGTGAGAGAGCAATAACGTCATACTTATGACCCGGCCAACAGACTTGATCACTAATGACTTACGTGACGTCATCATGACTAACACTCATGCAAGCACTATCTAACGTGCCTTCATGAATATCAAACGAAACGTCATTGAGAGAACAATAACTTGAAGACCGTTGTAGGCAGCTTCTGCTAGTAAAAATCTGACTGCTCGCGCTGCACAACCGTATACCGGCTAACCGGTATATGTAGGCGCCAGATCGCGCGTTTTGAATTCCGTCAAAGGCGTCTTTACATGGCTTTCGCTTGACTTTGCGCTTTTCTTGACTCGAGTAGATGCAATAGAAGCAACAGTACCTTCAAGCAGCAGTGGGGTACAACCCAACATCAGCGTCCCACCACTCGTAGAGGGCAACGCTTCTGCTTCATTCAATAAGTAGAAATAATAAAGGCGAAGTGACAATTAAGCAATTTTGGAACTATACTCAATTACGCAACATTTAACCGATACCCTGACCACTCTGCGACGCATTCACTCCAGCTCGTCATGTGGGAAGATGTAGGCGGCTTTTTTGTTGATTCTCGTGTTTCGAAGTGTACCTTGAAAATGCGGGCAGCCGGGCCGCGCTGCTGTGAACGAACAGGCATTCTACACCAAACGTGCACGCTTATTCTAAGCACACTAACCTATAAGAAACAGCGTTGCGTAAAATGTAGAAAGAAAAGCACAAGTCAGGCACAGCATTCAATGGCGCATCAGCAAATGGTCACTTGCAAATAACAATAGAATGTATCTCAAGTATGGGGACTGCCCTCTAATACAACGGATTCGCTTCACAGGATAACCAGATAATATTAGTTGAGCCGAAGGAGTGGTAGACAAATCTTTTTGCAGCGAGTTTTGGAGCAGGCAGACGGTGCGTCTTATGCTTGATTACGGGTATACATTGTTATGACTAGAGTCCGGGTTATGTGCAAATGCCTGTTTCGTTTCTTGCGTTCCTATTGTATAATTTTGACACATGAGCACAAATTAGAGGGCAAGGAGAGCTTTTATGGTGCTTTTATAGTGCCTATATATGACTATTTTGGACGTTTCTGCCTCAATTCGTATAAGTGCCTGTAAATGCCTGTTTTCAATATCGATGCCTATATAAACGCTATTTAACCTCAAATTTCACTTTCAAGTACCGCTGGAGCCCGGTATTTATGTTACTCGGCAAAATTTAGACTTCGGGACACTGTGGGGTGCAAACTACACTTTATTTCACAAGTTATTTTTTAACTGTCAAGCCTAGAAGGCATTTTAGCCAAAAGGAAGGTCGATTAGCCTCTACACATGTATACCATCCATGTCTCGTCGTCTGCTCAGCCTCTCTCCAGCGTCTGCTCGCATGCGAAGGGAGCAGGAGGTGCTTCTGTGCAGCGGCAGGAAGGTGAAGAATGAATGCGAAACTGTGGAGAGTCATCAGGGGAAGTAAAGTGCAGATAAAAGCAATATCTATGTAGTTTTTGTTTTATTTGTCATTTACATGTGGTCCTTCACTAGGTCACCTGAGAATTTTTACTTAGTGGAAAATGTTGCGTGCCCAATGAAAAGCTTTGCATCACTAGATTTTTTAAAATTTGATCATTAGAAGCTGCGAAACATGATCTGAGGAGGTGAGCTCGAAACCTTCGCCACTCACTCTATGTTGACTTCGCAAGTCCGATTCCTTCCCCGCTATTGGTATCAGAGTCCCTCGGACCTGGAGCATGACACGACGTGCATGAGCACGTCATGGGCGTGTAAACTACTCTCGCATGAGATGCCCATGTCAGCCTGCGCGCGCTAGGGGTGTTCTGCCGTCTCGTTGCTTTTTTTATTAAACTGCGAGTTTTTGTGGTATGGATTCCTATCTGCGCGCACGTTTGGAGAGGCTGGCTTGGATAACGTATCCTTACCCCGATATACAGCGTCACACCACTGCAACTTCTGTAAAAGACGATGCACCAAAACCACGCCCAGCGTTGTGAATGCTGGCACCGACACGATGCGAGAACTGTGAGAGCACCAAGGCAAACAAAATGAAGGCACCTTAGTCTCGCATCTCTCTCGAAATGAAATTAAATAAATAATGCGAATAGATTTCGTCTGTGTGTTCTAACATTTTTGTGAACCTTCATGCTTCTATTTAGGCAACCGTTTGCACAAATTACACACGTTGTCTCAAATAGTTCTCGCAGTGTCACGTACTACTTCGACATATGCAGTACCATTCTATCACCTTCACCATGTTGGGGCGCACGCTCATGAGATGAAGGTCAAGCCGTGTTCAGTTTGGCATATCACCTCTTTATGACGCGCGTAGTACTGCAAATCTGTGTAAATGAAATCTTGAGCGCCCACTGGATGCATTCCTTTTCGCTTCTCAAAACGCTTAAATTTGTGTAACGACCCTTTTGCGTTTTTTGTGTAACATTTTTCGTTTAAATTTGTGTAACGACAGACAGAAGAAAAATTGAGCCTGTGTGGTTAGACCAATTTAATACGCTGCAAACAAAAACCTTCTGGCGCTTTGTGCTCTAGCTATTTGCGCATGTGTAGCCCTTCTCAGCTATGCCCCACAGAAGGAGACCCAGAAGCATGTTTATTCGATGGCACTCACTTAACTGACCATGCTGAACTAGAAATGGAGAGACCGTATTCTGCGAACCCTGCGGAAAAACGCATGTCTATGCTAAATCATTACACGTTTGTACCATTATAAACTAAAGCATTTTGCTTGCTTTCGCGTTGTAGAGACAGATCCCGCACCTGTTTAATGTAAAATTTGAGTTTTGTCAAAGTTTATTGTGCCTATATTCACAATTTGGGAGCCCAAAACAGTGTTTTGGCCGCCTATTTCTGGCACATAAATCCTGGTTTTTTATTGCATATAGAGCCAGCCTCAATAGTTACGACCTACCTGACATGTTTGCGCAATGCCGAAGCAAAGATAATGCCTGGTTAAAACATCCAACGTACCTCAAGAAAAATTGTTGTTCTAATAACATCGAGCTTATTAAATCGGTTATGAAATGGGCGATGAAAGAGAACCGGGGCAAGTCCGCGAAAAACAAAATTTATTATTATACAGGCAAAGCAGTTTTCATGAACACGCACCTATAGTTGTGCCGCTGAGCTGTGTTCTACATATCAAGGCAGTCGAGGGCAGCTTCTACAAAAGTGTAATTGTGCCTATCATAAGCGTCGCAGTCCACACGCTGGATGTGCTGCATAGAGCGCCCCGCGGCCTCGACCAACAGAGCACGGCGATGTTCTTTCTTGGAGATCCCTCCCGGTGTCGTGAGGAGATCATCCCTCCGCTCGCTTAGGAATTCCTTTACACCTGCCTTGAACTTTGAGAAGAGCTCCTCAAGCGGATTGACGAATGGGCTCCGTGGCGGTAGCCGCTTGACTGTGTGGTGCTTGCCGCGAGGACAGCCTGTTCGGCGCGGCGGTGCGCTGGTGCGTTGTCAAACAGGAACACTGCCTGTATTCCTGGTTCCTGCTGTGAAATTTTACTCGACACTTCTGCGAGAAAGTTGTTGAAGAGAGTTCAGTGGACCTTGTCCGCAATTGTTCAATGAAGAAGGCCATTCGCTGACACGCAGGCTATAACATATACATTCACCCCCTTCGCACTAGTAGAGAAAAGGCATGCTGAAGCACCTCGTTTCGCCCTTCCGAAACTGCGCGAGCACCATACGTTGAAGTTGGTCTCGTAGATGAAGTATCGTGTTAGCGTAGTTCCCTCGCTCTGAAGCCACTGGGCATATCGGCCCCGCAGCTGTTTCACGTCGGCGCGATTTCCATCTACTGGGCCCGGGGTCTGCAGCTTCACCGAATAACCATTGCCATCGAGAAGCCGATTAATCGTCGACGTGCCCACTTCAATGTTAGGCATCTCATCCTTGAGAGCCCTCTTTATTTGTGCCAGCGCGAAGGATGGATTTTCCTGTACGATTCGTTGTAGGGCGTCCATCATGTCCGGTCCGAGTTTCCTCGACGAAGCACACGTGTTTTAGCTGTGTCACGGTCACTAGCGGCAATAGAACGCAAGGTCCTTATATTGATTTTTAGTGTTTCTAAGAGCACTTTGAAATCACCTTCACGCCTGTGAACATCTATTATCCGGCAACTATGTACAGGGGAAACGCGAGCGTACATTTTCTTCGGTTCATCAAGTGCCTTCCGTGGCCTTCCGGGCCGCCGAGAGTCTCGGTCTTCCATAGCACCAGTGGTCAAAGCGCAAACTTTCACTTATTCCAAGGCCTGCAAAAGCGCTCACCTAACGATAACACGGGCAGAAACTTGAAACTACGCCGGCTTGTCGCTCGCATCGCACCACGTCTTCCCGTCGTCTGCGTGAAACAGACTCTCCGAAAACAGCTGCGACACACTGTCGTCTGCTTCAGTTTTACGTCAAGCAATTCCTTCGAATCATAACAACCAGAATTAAGGTATTCTAGCACGAATTAAAACGTATCTTCAATTCTTCAATTGATGATTTCTTGGGATTGTCGTCTGCATTTTAGAACGTCTGCCCATCGTCTGCATAACAGTGAATCACTGAAAACCGACGTAAAGCTTTAATATATATATATATATATATATATATATATATACATACTGACACAAACTAATATTATTGCAGAAAAAAAGACTAAATTTGGTCGAAAAGGTCTCATTTTTGAAACACACAGATACACTTTTTAAACTACTAATATATAATATATATATATAAATATATATATATATATATATATAATATATATATATATATATAATATATATATATATATATATATATATATATATATATATATATATTAAACGAGCTGCGACAGCGACAGCGATAATGCACCAACAGCCATCCATACAAACACCACCAATGTGATTCTAGGCGCTGTTCTTGTCCAATGCCAAGATGGTGTGGAGAGAGTAGTTGCCTATGGTAGCAGAACGTTGACACGCACCGAGTCCAACTACTCAACAACAGAGAAGGAGCGTCTGGCTGTCGTTTGGGCAGTTGCGAAGTTCTGCCCGTACTTATCAGGCCGCGCTTTCCAATTCGTCAGCGACCATCACTTTCTTCGTTGATTGAGCAACATGAAATACACATATGGACGTTTAGCACGATGGAGCTTACGGCTCCAAGAGTATGACATGGCCGTATTTTTCATGTCCGGAAGGCAACACTTAGACGCCGACTGTTTGTCAAAGTCACCGATTGAATCACCGGCTACAGAGGATGATGAATTCACAGGTTTTTTAGGAGAGGAGTTGTTGATGCAGCTATCATTTCTCGGCAACAACAAGATAATCGGGAGCTCAACTCGCTTATCGAATTCTTGAACGGACGAGCCGCCAATGCACCAAGAGTGATTGTCGAAGAACTCATCGTCATTCTGTTTACGAGACGGAATTCTGTACAAAAAAAATTTCTCATCAACAGGTAGCAGCTATCTGCTGGTAGTTCATAAAGCTCTCCGCAGCGAAAGTTTACAAGCTTGCCATGACGAAGTCGCTGCGGGCCAACTTGGTTTCACAAGAACACTGACACGCGTCAAAGAAAAATATTAAATATTACTGGCCAAGAATTGCAGCACAGGTGAAACATTGCGTCCGAACATGCATTGACTGTCAGTGGCGCAAGGTACCACCTGCCAAACCCGCTGGTCTTTTACATCCTGTGCCCGTGCCCGAAACTTCATTTTCACGAATAGGAATGGATCTGCTGGCTCGATTCCCAACATCGGACAGCGGCAACAAATGGGTTATAGTGGCGACGGACTACCTCACCCGATACGCGGAGACCAAGGCAATCGCGAAAGGCGCTGCACCTGAAGCGTCCCAGTTCTTCATTGAGAACATTGTCATGAGACATGGTGCTCCAGCTGTCGTCATAACAGACAAAGGTACTGCGTTTACAGCCGAGCTTTTGCGCACTGTGCTAACGCTCAGTGGCACAGCGCATAGTTAGAAGACAGCGTACCACCCACAAACAAATGGGCTTACAGAACGACTTATCAGGACAATCGCTGACATGCTGTGCATGTACGTCGACGTGGAACACAAAAATCATCATCATCAGCCTGACTACGTCCACTGCAGGACAAACGCCTCTCCCATGTTCCGCCAGTTACCCGGTACTGTGCTTGCTGCTGCCAATTTATACCCGCAAACTTCTTAATCTCGTCTGCCCACCTAACCTTCTGTCTCCCCCTAACTCGCTTCCCTTCTCTGGGAATCCAGTTAGTTACCCTTAATGACCAGCGGTTATCCTGTCTACGCGCTACATGCCCGGCCCATGTCCATTTCCTCTTCTTTATTTCAACTATGATATCCTTAACCCCCGTTTGTTCTCTAATCCACTCTGCTCTCTTCTTGTCTCTTAGGGTTACACCTACCATTTTTCTTTCCATTGCTCGCCGCGTCGTCCTCAATTTAAGCTGAACCCTCTTTGTAAGTCTCCAGGTTTCTGCTCCGTAGCTAAGTACCGGCAAGATACAGCTGTTATATACCTTTCTCTTGAGGGATAGTGGCAATCTACCTGTCATAATTTGAGAGTGCTTGCCGAATGTACTCCACCCCATTCTTATTTTTCTAGTTACTTCAATCTCGGGGTTAGGCTCTGCGGTTATTACCTGCCCTAAGTAGACATAGTCTTTTACAACTTCAAGTGCACTATTACCTATCTCGAAGCGCTGCTCCTTTCCGAGGTTGCTGTACATTACTTTCGTTTTCTGCAGATTAATTTTAAGACCCACCTTTCTCCTCTCCTTGTCTAACTCCGTAATCATGAATTGCAATTCGTCCCCTGAGTTACTCAGCAATGCAATGTCATCGGCGAAGCGCAGGTTACTAAGGTATTCTTCATTAACTCTTATCCCTAACTGTTCCCATTCTAGGCTTCTGAAAACCTCCTGTAAGCACGCAGTAAATAGCATTGGGGACATTTTGTTTTCCTGCCTTAAACCCTTCTTGATTGGTATTCTGTTGCTTTCTTTATGAAGCACTATGGTAGCAGTTGATCCCCTGCAGATTTCTTCCAGATTCTTTTTATATACTTCATCTATTCCCTGATTCCGCAGTGTCTGCATGACGGCTGATATTTCTACTGAATCAAACGCCTTCTCGTAATCTATGAAGGCTATGTATAGTGGTTGGTTATACTCTGAGCATTTCTCTATTACCTGATTGATAGTATGAATGTGGTCAGTTGTTGAGTAGCCTGTTCGAAATCCTGCTTGTTCCTTTGGTTGATTGAATTCTAATGTTTTCTTTACTCTGTTAGCAATTACCTTTATAAATAGCTTGTATACTGCAGAGAGCAAGCTGATCGGCCTGTAATTCTTCAAGTCATTGTCATCTCCTTTCTTATGTATTAAGATGATGTTAGCGTTCTTCCAAGACTCTGGTACTCTTCCCGTCAGGAGATACCTCGTAAACAGGGTGGCTAGTTTTTATAACACAATCTGTCCTCCATCTTTCAGCAGATCTGATGTTACCTGATCCTCACCCAGCAGCTTTGCCTCTTTGCATGCTCTCCAAAGCTTTTCTGACTTCTTCTATCTATACTGGTGGGGTGTCATCTGGGTTACTGCTAGTTCTTATAGTATTAAGGTCGTGGTTGTCTCGGCTACTGTACAGATCTCTGTAAAACTCCTCCGCTATTTTAACTATCCTATCCATATTGGTAGTTATTTTGCCTTCTTTGTCCCTTAGTGCATACATACGACTTTTGCCTATCCCAAGTTTCCTCTTCACTGCTTTGACGCTTCCTCCGTTTTGCAGAGCGTGTTCAATTCTCTCCATGTTACACCTTCTTACATCGCATACTTTACGCCTATTAATCAACTTTGAAAGCTCTGCCAGTTCTATTTTGTCTGTTGTACTTGACACTTTCATGCTTTGACGCTTCTTAATTAGGTTCTTCGTTTCCTGGGAAAGCTTGCCAGTGTCCTGTCTAACTACCCTGCCTCCAACTTCCACTGCACACTCCGTAATGATACTCGTCAGATTATCATTCATTGTATCTACGCTAAGGTTGGTTTCCTCACTAAGAGCCGAGTACCTGTTCTGCAGCGACACTCTGAATTGCTGTACTTTTCCTCTCAGTGCTATCTCATTGATTGGCTTCTTGCGTATCATTTTCTGTCGTTCCTTCTTCAAGTCTAGGCGAATTCGAGACCGCACCATTCTATGGTCACTGCATCGTACCTTGCCAACCACTTCCACATCCTGCACGATTCCTGGGTGTGCAGTCATTATAAAGTCTATTTCGTTCTTATTTTCGCCATTAGGGCTCCTCCATGTCCACTTGCGGTTTTCTCGTTTTCGGTAGAAAGTATTCAAAATCCGCAAATTATTGCGTTTTTTGAATTCTACTAGTAGCTCTCCTCTGGCGTTTCTAGTGCCGATGCCATAATCTCCTACTGCCTGGTCTCCAGCCTGCTTCTTCTCTACCTTTGCACTAAAGTCGCCGACCACTATAGTATACTGTGTTTTTACCTTACTCGTTGCCGATTTCACGTCTTCATAGAAGCTTTCAACTGAAGCGTCATCATGGCTGGATGTAGGCGCGTAAGCCTGCACTACCTTCATCTTGTATCTTTTATTCAGTTTAATTACAATACCTACCACCCTTTCATTAATGCTATAGTATTCCTCTATGCTTCCAGCTATGTTTCTGTGAATTAGAAGCCCCACTCCCAGTTCTCTTTTGTCTGCCAAGCCCCGATAGCAAAGGACGTGCCCATTCTGTAGCACATTATAGGCTTCATCTGTCCTCCTAACCTCACTGAGCCCTATTATATCCCATTTAACACCCTCTAGCTCCTCGAATGGTACAGCTAGACTTCCCTCACTAGATAAAGTTCTAGCGTTAAACGTTGCCAAGTTCAGGTTCCAAAGGCGGCCTGTAGTCCAGAGATTCTTAGCACCCTCTGCTGCGTTGTAGATCTGACCGCCGCCATGGTCAGTTGCTTCGCAGCTGCTGGGAACTGAGGGCCGTGAGTTATTTGATGTATGCATGTGGGAGGTAGTGGCCAGATACTGCACCAGGGTGGCCAATCCTTCTCTGGTGAGGGAGTGCGTTCCCGGCGGTGGTTACCGGTGAGGCCGCACCTCAGGCCTCTTAATGCAGTTCCATCAACACGCGGATTTTTCTTTCGGTTGGGAACTGCGCGGCACCGGAATTTGAACCACGGACCTCTTGCATGCGAGGCGGATGCTCTAACCACTATGCCATCGCCGCACCCTCTCTCAAAGTTGTTCTATTTGACATGCATGAAGACAGGTTTCGATACTGCGTGCGTGTGTGATGGGCATGACGACCTCACGTGAATCACTAGTGATTACGTCACTAGGCCTAGTGACAGCGTTGAAGTTATTACCCTTTCAAAGACGTTTTGTATGATATGCATAAAGGCACATTAGAGAGTACTTGCATGAGTCCTAGGCGAGATGACGTCATGCGCGTCACTAGCGACGTCGTCACTTGGCCTAGTGACAGCATTCGAGTTATTGTTTTTTTAAAGACGTTTCGTTTAATATGCATGAAGACAGTTTAGGACACCACGTGCATGTGTGATAGGCGCAATTACGTCACGTGAGTCACTAGTGATGACGTCACTTGGCTCAGTTACAGCGTTCAAGTTATTACCCCCTAGAAAATGTTTTGTTTGATATGCATGAAGGCACATTAAAGAGTGCTTGTCTGAGTCTTAGGTGAGATCATGTCACGGTAGTCACTAGTGATGACGTATCAAGTTATTGCTGTGGGGATGGCGTTTCCTTTGATATGCATGGCGAAGGTGTGAATAGTGCTTAAGCGGGTGGTAGGCGTGATGAAGTCGCGCGACTCACATTTTGTCACTAGTGACTCATTCATGGGTTTTTCCTCTTAACTTCACTCCAAAGCTATTCACTCCACACATTCATAAAACTCTGGGTCGTTTTGAAGTCAAGATGTCATCAGGATTGAATGCGCTGGCATCTGGATTAAATTGGCTGGCGGTTGGATTAGTTTCAGTGGCACTTGGATTAAAATGAATGGCACATGGATTAACTTGAGTGGCGGCTGGAATAAATTGCCTGGCGCCTAGATTAATTTGGCTTGTACTTGCATTAAATTGAGCGGGAAAACCTGTAAAAGTGCAGACAGTGCGAAAAGCACTCAGCCACCGTCTTCAGAGTAACAAGAGATGGAGACAAGAACAGTAGGCTGAGCAGGCACAATGGTGTCCTCACAAACTGTGATTTTGCGACATGTGCCCTTGTCATCATTGATGACACCTGTCGAAAATGGGAACAACTCGAGTTCAGCGCGAGCCCAATCGATGATCGCACGATGTGTAGAGAGAAAATCCTACCCCAATATGACGTCGGAAGAAGAAGATGACAGCACAATGAATTCAATCACATAAAGAACATCCTGGATGACGACACGGGCTGTGCAGGCACCGGATGGCTCGACGTGCTGCGAGTTGGCTGTATGAAGGAATAGTCCAGAAACAGGCGTCGTGACCTTTCTGATATGGCGGCGAATGCAGGCATCAATCGCTGAAAGGGCAGCGCCGGTGTCGACAAGGGCTAGCGTCCATGTTCCTTCTATAGCAACTTCAATAATGTTTCGAGGAGAAATTTGAGGCTTTATGCATTTTGCCGGAACCACAGTTCTCGCCTCCTGAACTGCGCTATGTAGTTTTCCTGGCGCACAGGGCTCCACCATTGGTGCATGGGGGAAAGGGAGTGGCGGCGAGGAGAAGGCAAGCGGCGAGAGGAGGGTGGGGTCCTGGAGGTAGGATCAGATTCGCAGTCGTCTGAATAACCGCGGCGGGGTCGACGTGGCGCATACGTGACCCATGATGAACGCACACTGTTGGAGATAGGTGGTGCACGAAAGCGACAGTAACGGGCCACATGCCAAACAATGCCACAATGAAAACAAGTGGGATGGTTGTCTTGCGTGCGCCAAGGGTCATCGGCTCGTGCGTACTGTACGACTGGGCGGGCGGGTGGCGATACCGGCGGGCGAATAGGCGGACTATGAAGGCTGTAACCTTGCATCACAGGCCTGGAAGCGACTGCGGCGCACGTCTGGGGAGCAGCCGTCGGTGCCTTATGGAGCGAAGGTGAGACGTCTTCGGCAACCTGGTCCCTGATGATGTTTTGGGGAGGGGGTGCCAACAGGGAATTCGACTGGCCGTGAACAAGCGGCAGCAGCGAAAGCTGGCGAGGGACCTCTTCACGAACGAAATCCTTAATCTGTAGCAGCAGAGATGAGTTGTCAGGAGCAACAGTCAATCTCGACATTGAAGTCGCTTGTGGATGAGAGCGGTGCGTGGCTGTGAGTTGTTTGCGCAGCTCATCAAAACTTTGGCAAAGAGTGACAAGTTCAGACACTGTGGACGCGTTCTTTGCCAGCAGCATGTGAAAGGCGTCGTCTTCCATTCCTTTCAAGATATGCTTGATCTTATCGGCATCAGCCATTGCGACATCTACACAGTTACACAGGTCGACAACGTCTTGAATGTAGCTGGTGAATGTTTCACCCTTCTGCTGCGCGCGGCTACGCAACCGTTGCTCGGCTCGAAGCTTGCGAACAGCGAGGCGCCCGAATACTTCCGTCACGTGCGTTTTGAAAGCAGCCCACGTCGGGAAGTCGCGTTGGTGGTTTCCATGCCACAAGCTGGCGACGCCACTCAACTAAAATGACACGTAGCTGAGCTTTGCAGCGTCATCTAACGGTTGATCGCGCTTACCCGTGCGTATTCGGCGAGACAGTCTTCAACATCCTCCTCCTCTCAGCCGCTGAAAATTGGTGGGTTGCGGTGATGCGATGGGCCAGGGCAGACCTATTTTGGCACCAGGACCACAAGTTGTTGCTGCGGTTGACTTGCTACTTCATCCGGCATTGCCGAGGCTGGCTTGAGTTTCCGGCTGCGAAGTTCCAGGTTGGCGCGACCCAGCAGCTCCACCACTTGTTACTGGGGTTTATTGAGGTACACAGCGACCTGGAAGATATCAGCAGCAGCAGGCAAAGCGTAGCCAGGGAGCGAACAGGCGAGCGAGCCAAGCGATGGCAATGCGCTTCCGCATGTGTCCATCTTCTTCCTTACACTACTAACATAAGTATTTTATGCCCCTAATGTGCTGACCTAAACGCAAAAAAATAAATGTCTGTACACTCCACATGATTCCTGCCACGCTACAATTCGTAGTGCTTATTTCCTATTATTGTGCCAAAAAGGGTCTGCATCAGGTGATAACGTCGTCATATCCGCAGTTCTGAAAACTAAATCACCGAAGCGGAAATACTTTATTAATAATCACAGAACTACAACTCACTATGCGTGCGAATGTTTCGATGGAAACTCGAAATACAGCATTTTATATGCGGGTACGAGTCACGCACACTACAGCGAGGTACATTTCAAAATGCGAAGCATCTCTCGCTCGCGGGTGTGTCACTCATCCGTCGTCCGCCCTCACTGGCGCATTCGTGACTCTTCCCCTTGCCTGTCTCCGACAGCTGTGCGTTACTCTCTCCACTTCTCACCTACCACTTGCTTGCGCTCACTTCCCAAATGTGCATGCGCATCACCTCTCTTCTCTCTCCTCGCCTATTTTCCCCTCTTCTTCTCGCAAAGCCGATGCAGCGAGCGTCGGCTAAGTTGCATTGCTCCTGCTTCTCCTCTAGGCATTCTGCCCCGCGGCGTCTCGCCGATGCAGGCAGCGTTGGCGAGCGAGCGTCTTGATTGGAAATTTCCGCCCGCGTCTTCCCATGGCTGTAACTCGAGCAAACGCGTCACGCAGTGGGAAAAGGGGGGGGAGGGGAATTGCGTAGATGTGCATAATTGGATATGGTATGGGAATGATTAATTCTTATTTGGTCTTTATTGTTCTTATTTATAGAAGGAAGGAGAAGAATTGCCTTCAACGAGTGGTAGGACGCTGATGTGCGATCTATAGTGCCTACATATGCGGGGGTGGCTAGTCAATGGTTGTGCAGCACGAGCAGTCGGTTTTCGCTAGCAGACACCGCCTGCATTGGCCTTGCAAGGCAAGAAAGGGAGGGGGAAGCAAACAGTTCGCACGAGACGCAAGCATGTGGCACGATACGCGAAGCGTGAGCATGCGTAGTAGGGATGTGGACAACACCGCCAACGAACGACACGTGACATCGTGCGAATAAAATTGTCCTGCATTTAAAATAATCACAGCATATCCACGGAGTGCATGAAGATGTGTGGGGCGAAGCATCCATCCGTCCATTTGTTCTTGCTTCCGTCCCTCCGTGCATCTGCCTGTGCGACTGTTCGTGCGTCCATCTCTCCGTCCGTGCTTTCGTCCATCCGTCCGTGCATCCGTCCGTGCGTTGATCCTTGCGTCCACTCATGCGTCTGTCCCTACGTCCATTCATGCGTCCGCCCGAGCATACATCCAACCTTGTATCCGTCCCTCCGTGCATCTGCTTGTCTGTCCACCTGTCCTCCTTCCGTCAATCTAGCGGACACTCTAAGTACCACCATCTCGCATCTTTTCATCATTTATTCAGCTTATAAAAGCGCTGCCATCCAGCAGACATTCCAAGGAATAAACGAGAGGTGGCACCAAGGAGGTTTAAAAAAATTGCTGGAGTGGAAGCTCCCACAATGCTTTGCCAGCAGTAGTGAAGCCAGCTTTCCCCCCCCCCCCCCCGAAGATTTAAAAAAAACATGCCATTTTCTTGTGGTGCCCACTTAGACATCAAGTGGCTTTGATTTGTTAGTTTAACGTATAATATAATTATAAACTAAAAGATAGTTGTTATCGAAAGACAATCCGCAGAAACTAGTATCGGTGACGTAATCTCCAATAAAATTAGCCTTGCGAGTCTTACTAAAAAATACTAGTAACACAAGGACATTCATTGAGCACTGTCTGACTCGAAAACGTTGCCACATTAAACTCATCGGGCGTGCAAGAAAAACGCTTTTTCACAAGAGCCAACAGCTCATCATGCGCCTAGTAAGATGGAAGGCGCAGCCGCCATCTTATGGTCTGCACAGCTTTACTCGTAGACAGAATTTCCACTCCAGCAATTGTTTGAAGCCTGCGGGACCTTCAGGCTCCAACATAATGGTCTTTGAGGGTGTTCTGCTCACTTTCAACGAGGTGACCAAACATCACCAGCTGGATAGAAGAATTTTTCCCCTTCCTCATATGCAACTTTGTAGGGCCCAGGCATCTACCCTCCGCATGCTTCAAACCAGGTCGTACCCCAGTCTTCGTTTCCACAGCCAGTTTATTGAAAGCAATAATCCAATATGCCCAGATTGTGGCACCGTATCCACGTTAGAACACATGCTCTGGCAGTGCCCCTCGTCACGTGATTCTCGGCACATGACCGAAGAGGAATGGAGCTCTGCGCTCAGGAGCTCAGGACTTGCACATCAACTCTGGGCTGTCCAGAGGGCCCATGACGTGGCGGTGAGGCTCGGCCTACCCGTTTCGACGTGGGAGCAGCCCGCTGCTCTACCTCCTTGAGGTAGTGTTCTTCAGAACCTCAATAAAGTTCTGTGTCTGTCTGTCTGTCTGTCTGTCTGTCTGTCTGTCTGTCTGTCTGTCTGTCTGTCTGTCTGTCTGTCTGTCTGTCCTTGGGTGGCACTCGCGATCTTTCTAACGGCCTGCGCTTCGTGTCTACTTCCCACATTTAACCGCCTCTAGTTCATGGCTATAACTAGTTCACTATAATCATGGCGCTGCAACCCAACCCTAACAGCATAGAGTTTTTCAAAATTAACTAGAGGTCACTCTGACGCTGCGATCGTTCAGCGACCATGGGAATGATGGGTAGTACACAAATTTGCCTCTTCTTCGTACTTGCGGGTGGCGAATCGTACTTGCGGCTTTGTTTATTGCTGTGTTTTGGTTTTGTTTTGAAAGAAAAATTCAACTCTTTTGAACTTCGTGACCCAATTTAGAAAGTTAATTTGAAAAAAAAATAGGGTGGTGAAGCGCAATCGTTGAACATTTGCTGATTTTGGTTCCGTGAAAAAAAAAAACAGCTTCAAGCCAAACGAACATATACGGAGCGAAAAGCAGGCCAGAAGTACGAAGTTCAGACAAATGTGTGTACTACCCATCATTCCCATGCTCACTGAAGCGCCGTGCGTTGCAGCTCCCTTAGACTCTAGCGCCAGAGTTCCCTCTTGTGTATATTGGGAAACTCTATGCCTAACAGATCCTTGCTAAAATCAATGACGTAACGCCCAGCGTGGAAACCCTTTCCAGTCCGATAGTGCTCGAAGTGTGTCCTTCTGATACTAGTTTTTTTTAGTAAGCATCAAATCAAGGCAAACATAATTTGACGGTTAAGTCACCAATATCGTCTCTGTAAGTTATTTCATCAGAAAGCACTATCTTTTTAGTTATGATTAACGTGCGTGGGTTTCCTCCTCAATCGAAAAGGGTCCGCGCATACCGCTCCTCTAGTCCGGCCGTGGAGGTGGCGACCTACTACTATGACGACTACATACATCGCAGATGCACGACCCACAGCATAGGGAGCTTCACCCCCCCAAAAACCGACTGTTCGCTCTGTACACCGTGATGCTCTGAATCACCTTCTTTTTCCTTTCGGTCAGTCGGTGTAATTTTTCAACTATCAGTTAATCTAAGAACCTTGTTTCATTTTCTACAACTTCGAAACTTGAGCATTTTCATCTGTTTAGAAAGTAATATTGATGACGCCCCATTTCCATAAACTTGTCCAGGCATATTGTGAAAGGGGAAAAAGGCCAATCGTAACCCTATGTCTACTTGACATCCGATCGTGTCACGATTTATCCTGGGAGCGTTTGCAACGAATTGGATTGAGAGAGATGGGAGACAGGCGTGGCAAAACAAACACCCTTTATCATACCAAAGAGTTGCGAAAATAAGTCAGAGTTGCGAAAATAAGTCGGATATCAAAAGTGAAAACAAAGACTCGCGAATACAGAGAATTACACTGACTGTAATCACCATCAGCCTGACTACGCCCACTGCAGGACAAAGGTCTCTCCAATGTTCAGCCAGTCATCTTGGTCCTGTACTTGCTACTGCCACTTTGTATCCATGAACTTCCTATTCTCATCTCTCCACCGAACTTTCTGTCGCCCGCTCACCCACTTGCCTTCTCTTGGAATCCAGTCAGTTACCCTTAATGACCAACAAATCTGCCTACGCACTACGTGCGCGGCCTATGTCCATTTTTTCTTCCTGATTTCAGCTGTGATACACTTGACTCGATTTTGTTCACTGACCCACTCTGTTTTCTTCTTGTCTCTTAGGGCAAATCGCTGCGTCGTCCTCATTTTGAGCTGAACTTTCGTTGGAAGTCTCCAGGTTTCGGCTCCGTAGGTAAGTACGGTAAGTACATTTTCCATCGCTCGCTGCGTCGTCCTCATTTTCAGCTGAACTTTCGTTGGAAGTCTCCAGGTTTCGGCTCCATAGGTAAGTACCGGCAAGATGCAGCTGTTATATACCTTTCTCTTGAGAGATATTTGCCACGATTTAAGAGAGTCATTATTTGAAAAAAGCTTGCCGAGTGCACTCCACCAAATTCTTATTCTTCTAGTTAGTTCAGTCTCGTGGTTCGGCTCCGTAGCTACTACCTGTCCTGAATAGACGAAACAACTTCTTGTGCACTGCAACCTATCTCGTAGTGTTGTTCTCATCCGAGGTTGTTGTACATTACTTTCGTTTTCTGTAGATTAATTTTAAGATCTACCTTTCTGCTCTCCTTGGCTAATTCAGTAATCATGAACCACAATTCGTCCCCTGAATTACCCAGCAATGCAATGTCATCGGCGAAGCGCTGGTTAATAAGGCACTTTCCATTACTCTTATTCTTAACTCTTCCTATTCTAGGCCTCTCAAAATCTCCTGCAAGCACGTGGTAAATAGCATTGGGGAGATTGTATCATCTTGTCTGTACACTGTAGACAAGTGTAAAGCCGTCTCTACCCTAGCCGGCAGTACTAAGCTAATATGAAGGTCTCAACAAGGGTACGTCCTTACAGGTTGTCGTGTTGCCACGTCGACTTGATGGCCTTTTCTGTGTCGACGCTTAGTCGTGTCTTCTGTCGACCTTCACCAGGAGTTCCTACGGTCATGGTCCTTTTCCACCGAAGAGCCGCTCGGCATCATTGCTGGTTGGCTCCGGTCTTCGTCGTAATACTCAGGCTCAGTTAGGCTACGCTTAACTCGTCAATGGCACCGAGACTGTGGTGTGGGCCGCATTAGTTCTGGTTCGAAGTGGAAGAGCTGTAGACCCACCAGGAACTGTGGTGAAAGGTTGCGAAAAGTCCGGGCAGTCTTCTGAGATCGACGACCACTTTCAGAGCTTCTTCAACGATAGCCTCAGAACCGGGCTTCTGCCACGGTATTGACCTTGACCTTCTAATCTTGGCAGTTAGAAGCTTCAACGCACAGTGACAGCTCATCCTTCGAAATTTTTCATCACCGGCTCGGATCGCGTGCGGCGAGCCTCTCTGCCCAATCTCGTACGTGAACGTTGTACATATGCGCACCTTCGGGAATATCGCGCAACGACGCTGCATTCCAGCGCTCAGCACGTGCCTCGCACCCTTTTACTCATGACAGATGCACAGGCTCTTTGTATGAAGCAATAAAAAGCAACACACCAATAGTCAATTTGCGCAGGGCGACTCCATAACGAAAGCCAGCTTCTTGTTCTTATTCTTTCTTCTCAGTCGATTGCACCGATTACACTAAATGTATGCCGCACCATGGTAGTTCATCACGGCGCGGTTGTTTTAAGAAGGCTCCCTTTTTATCTGTGCGCTTTTTGGGCGCCTAAATGTGCGCTCTGGCACTAGATGTTACAGCTTCCCATTTGTGTCGTAGGAGGAGTTTTCATTGTGACACTAATAACTGCGCTTTCTTTCGCGTTTCGGAAATAGACGTGTGCATACGGGGCTAAACAAACGAATCTCCATGGGCTCGGTAAGTGTCTCCCAAGTGTGCACACTCGACAGACAGTTACCGAGACCATAAACCAAGTTTCACACTTACTATCAAAACTACACACACACACACACACACACACACACACACACACACACACACACACACACACACACACACACACACACACACACACACACACACACACACACACACACACAACGTCTATGCGGAAACCACCGTTTTGCCGTCAGTGGACCTTATTGATCGGGCTAGGCGTGAGGTGTAAAAGCGTGTGGTATGGCCTCCTAATTTTTCCAGTTCATGCAAGAACACGCTTGATCGTGCCAATGACCAATCATATTGTTTGAATCAACACTGCCATTCACTTCTGTAAACGCTGCAAAAAGAAACAAAACACCTTCTTGGACCTCCAAGCACTGGCCCCACTTGTAAATCTTTGCCCGATTCACCGTTCGATAGCCTAGCACTATTTATTCCTTCCGTCTCCACTAGAACACTCTCCAACCGTTTCTCTGCACAGAGAAGCAATCTGCTTTCACCAAGTTAGCTTCCCTGTCTCTTCCTTTTATTTATTGTTCCCTCTTTATCTTACAAACATTGCACGTATTACTAACGTCACTAGCTCTCACTGAATACTTATGCCTGGTGCTTTTTTACGCACTTACACAGGAACCATGAAGGCACTTGTAGTATGCACTCTGTTAGTCATTGCGGCTCAAGGCCGCGCCATGGTTCCATCATCAGTGCAGCCTCTCTTGAAAGAAATGATAAACTTCATTAACAATCTTAACACCACGTGGAAGGTGAATTCGATCATTTCCAACGACGCTTCAAAGGAAAGGCCATGGTGCTTTCAATCTAGCACGAACATCCTGTGGCGTTCCCGTAAATAGATGCGAAATCTTTCAAAGAGCGTTGGGAAATGTTTGGAAGCATCATAAGTACTGGTGATGTCGTAGGAGCAGTACCTCGCCCCTGACTTCTTCGAAGTGTAGTTATGCCATGACTGATGGCCGTCTTACTTGTAAATACTAGCATGATGCACAAACTAGTCGGCAACCATTTTAATAATTAAATACTGCAGACTAAAGATCCAAGCAAGATGGTAATACATATACTAATAATTGCGAAACGAAACAATAAAGGGCGAAGAAGGTTGCCTGGTAAGGTAATTCATTCATCACATGTATTAGTAAAACAGTTCCATTCACATATGGTTTTTGGAAAGTACGAAAACTTCAGTAGGTGTGCGCGAGCGAAATATGAGATCAGGGTCTTCGGGTGGCGGTGTCGGGTGGGTCGGCTACTGAGGAGTGTCAAATACGGGGCTGGGTCAAGAGCTAGTTTTTTGTTCAAACGTTGGTCAAAGAATTCTAAAATAGCTTTTTGTCTTCGCGTCTGCAATAGGGGAATGTTGTTGGCTAGCATTATTTCTGAGAGTAAGTCTTACTTGGATTACTTGTTGAATGTAAATCTAACAGTTATTTGAATACGCTCAAGAGTGTATAAATTACGTTTCGTATAACGGTTCCATACTATGCTCGCGTACTCTAGTTTTGGTCGCACAAAGGCAGTGTAACAAAGTAAATTAATATTTGTGGGAGCGGAGGCACAAATGTTGTAGGCCCGTGTGCTCAGATTTGGGTGCACGTTGAAGAACCCCAGGTGGTCTAAATTTCCGGAGCCCTCCACTACGGCGTTTCTCATAATCATATAGTGGTTTTGGGACGTTAAACCCGACATATCAATCAAATCAATATTCGTGGGTGCACTTCGAAGTTTATGTTTAAGAATACGTAGTTTGCGAAAGGCAGATGAACAAACATTATCAATATGGAGATTCCAAGATAAGTTAGAAGTGAGTGTCACACTAAGGTATTTGTAGCAGTTTACTTGTTGCAGTGGTGAAGACCCTAATATGTATGTATATGATTGGGGAATGTTTTTGTGAGTCACTGGAAGGCACATACATTTGTTCGCGTTCAGACACACTCCCCATTTGTTGCACCATTTATATATATTGCAAAGACTAGTGCTCAGATTGTTGCAATTGTTAATGGAACGTATTTCTCTGAACAAACCATAATCATCTGCAAACAATCTTATTTCTACACTAGAGGGAATGACATCAAATATATCATTGATATAAAATAGAAAAAGCAAAAGGCCTAACACACTGTCCTGTGGTACGCCAGATGTGACCGGAAGACAGTCCGAATATTGGCCCCCTACATCAACATACTGTTCGCGATTATTTAAATAGGCAAAAATCCAACAAACGAATATTTCTGGTATACCTATTGCTCTAAGTTTTGAAATGAGTTTACTATGGCGAACTTTA
The DNA here is from genome assembly GCF_013339725.1 of Rhipicephalus microplus. NCBI lineage: Eukaryota > Metazoa > Arthropoda > Arachnida > Ixodida > Ixodidae > Rhipicephalus > Rhipicephalus microplus. Next base: position 73,934,402 of record NC_051175.1, on the reverse strand, counting down.
TCGAAGGCTGTGCAGAAATCTAAGAAGAGCATATCTGTCCTACCATGTCTATCAATGTTTAATGCAAGAGAATGAAACAGTGTGACAAGTTGAGTTACGGTAGATAATCTTTTCCGAAAACCATGTTGATACTTGGTTAATATAGAGCGTTCTTCAATAAATTTGATCATACTCGTAGCTATGATGTGTTCAATAATTTTACAACATTGTGAAGTTAGTGAGATTGGACGGTAATCTGCTAGTGCTAACCGGTCTCCCCTTTTAAAGATGTGTACGATGCAGGTTGTCCTCCAGTAGCTGGGCAGCTGGGAAGACAACAAAGAACAGCGAAAAATATTAACAAAAAACTTTGCTAGAGATAAAGCATATCGTCGTAGGAATACGTTCGGTACGTTATCAGGGCCTCAAGATTTCTTAGGTTTTTAGTTTAGCAACATATACACCACACCTGGATAATAAATGATCAGTGCTTCAGCATAAGGGGAGGGTGTAGCGTTAGATATACAGTTGAAATCAGAAGTGTTGAACACACTCTAGAAATATTGATTAAAATGCCGGGAAACGTCTCTCTGATCGGTGACGTTGGTTCCATCAATTGATATATGCGATACCGGTTTTTTTTTTGTTTTCACTGATAAAGTTCCTGACTTTACTGGGGTCGTTTGCAATAATGATAGGAAATCAGGTTTTAAAGTAATACTCTCTAGAGCTGTGCACAGTTTGAGCGAGACTGTTGCGCGCATCATGTATCAAATCAGCCGCTGCCCGCCTTTTTTCTGTCGCTTAACTTTGCCCTTCATAAGAATGATGTTGCAATTTATCCATGGTGTTTGTTAATTTTTTGTGCTTGGAAGGCACAAACTTTATGTAAATAAAAAATGACACATTTGTTTGAATTGTGTCCAAAGCCCGCTAACAATTACGTCATCAAAAATTGTAAGGCATGTTTCTATGTGTTCACTTATGCCTGCATCATTAGCCTTGAAAAAGTCTTTAGAGCAGCGAAATGTTGGGTTTTTATGGGCAGTTACTGTAACAAGAGGAAAGGAAGCGAGGACATAGCTATGATAAGAAAGACCTTGTCCTACCTGTACTGTATATTCGGAGAAATTGCGGGTCAGTAACACAAGATCTAATATTGAGGCGGAATCCCCCTGTACGCGCGTAGGTACGTGAACTACTTGCAATAGGTCATGCAAAGCATGATGTCAAACCCTATGCTAACATGTTTTGAAGTGTTAATGCTGGCGTCAAGGCGCTCCCAGTCTGCTCCAGGTAGGTTCAGGTCACCAATCAGCAAGTCCTTTTTACTCAAAAATTTGGCCATATATTTTTTCAAAGTGCTAAGGTGTTCTGGAGTAACGTCTGGGGGTTCGTACAACCCACTTACAATGAGACTATGACCCCAGCATGTAGCCCTAATACATAAGCATTCTATGGCAACAAGATCATCCAACAAAAGAGCATCGATACAATGCTTTACCAATATAGCCACCCCTCCTCCCCTAGTGCATCTGTCTTTGCGGAAAATTCTGTAGGATGGTGGAAGACGTCTTCACCAGGCAAATGCTCGTGTAGGCAAGTCTCGGTAGCAAGTGTAATATGTCGATCATGTTGCAGCAGAAGCACTTCGAACGCTTTTGTTTTATTCCCAATGCTTCGAGTATTAATATTTAGTAGTCCTAAGTGTTTTTTACATAGTGCTGGGATAGGTCACGAGTGCGGCTTGGAAGATTGATTGTCTCCGGCTTTTACTCACCCGTTTTGCAATTTATCCCAATAAAATGTATCTTTATCTACTATAAGCCTGTCGTGCACTAAGAATACACTTTTTTCATGTCACTTTTCTTTCTTAGCACTGTCCTACAGCAATTTTCGTTTCTTAAGTGTCAACTGCGAATAATCATTCTGAATATATATTGTTGGTCCTTTCAGTTTTTTTGGCATTTTGTGATATTACTTTCTCTTTGTTAAAGTTTTGAACGTGGAGGATGATAGGTCTTTTACCAGTTTGTTTTCCTAGTCGATGTATGCGTCCGATAGAAACACATTTCACACCAATTGAGATGGAGGGTAAAGTTACATGAACTCGACATGGTGGAGTCTGCACGATAGCTAGTCGTCTGTAGGTGGGGGTGGAGGGACTTTGCTGATACAGAGAACAAATTCAGCTTATTGACAATAATCGCTATCTATAATAAATACAATTAGGCAGTTGTCAAGAGGTAAAGTAATTAATGTTGATAATCATTACAAAAGCCTGATTATCAATAATAGGAGGACGTTGTACGGCTAAGTTTGAAGATGGGGTAAAATGCGGGACGGAAGTGATATTTCTTTGTTTCTGACTTACTCCATTTGTTATCAAAATAGCTATGTCAACTTTTCGGCAAAAAGTGACAAAGGAATCGTGGGGAGGGGCTCTGATTTTGTGCCTGGTGTTGCACAATACCTCCCCGTGGGCCACAGGTTATGGACCTCTGCTTTAATACATCATCGCGCACCTATTTACTTGGTGGCTATCACGCCTTTGTTGGGTTGAGTTAAAGCGCCAGTCCATTGTGTGCCTCGCTTTTATGTATTCGTCCATATTGCGGTAGATTGTGTTAGTGCTAAAAATCCTTTAAGGCACAAAAAGATCATTTATTACCAGGTATAAGATTTTTTTTAAAGTATTCGCTCTTTTATTATAGTAATCATGCGTCACCTGTTATATCAGGAAAGCCGAAGTTTTACAACAAAGGAAATACAATGATACCGATAGCAACAAACAAGAATATGGAAGCAAGGCTATCAGTTTGTTTCTGCAATACTGGGAACTCTAATGCAATAATTTACTTACTGTGCCAAGGAACAATCAGAAGGTGCTTCTTCAACCCACGCAAAAATAAAATAAAAAAGCAATACAGTACACAGATTCTTCAGAGGAAATACAAAAACAGCAGAAACGCATACCCAAAAGTCGTCAACACAAAAGCAGGAAATAAAATACCACAAAGCAAGAAATATTCCATTGTATAGAAAGATTATATTCCACATGTGCAACTATCTTGAACGCTGGCTGACACACGGGGTCAAACAATTTGTACATTGTGCATAACTACGTTAAAACACCACCAGCTTCAGATGCAAACAGTCTCTGTGACTGCGAAAAGTTGAATTGCGGAAACAAGACAGGGGACGAAACATGAAAATTAAAAAAAAAATCAACCATATAAAGACTTCTTTTTCTGTGAACGGTACAGTGTCGGAAGAAGCAGCTTGGAGCGCGAAACGGTGTATTTTGTTTGATTGACATACGTGGAGTTCCACAATTTATACAGATTAGCAATGTAGGGCGGATGCCGATTTTCGGCTTGTTTGGTATGATTTAGTTTGGTTTAGAGCAGATTATTTACAACGAAAGCTGTTATGAGATCAAAACTCGGGTCACGCGAGGCGCCGTAGTTGTCCGCCGCCGCCGCGGGTGTCCGTAACCACTATCGCAGAAATAAGAGAAAAAAACTTTGTACCAAGGACAAAGTCGGGCTTCAATCCGGGCCAGTTGCGCGCCAGCCCAGTAATATGCCACTGAGCCAAGCCGGTTCTTGGGGCTGGTTCGCATATCTGCATTAGGCAGGCTCGATGTCGGATAAGGAATCGCGTTAATATTAGTAATGAAGCGTTTTAGAACATCACAAGAACAACCAGTCGTCACACAATGCGAATAGCGTAACGAGTTGGTCGTCCAACGCTCCAAGCCATAACGACTGCTTGTTCTTGATCACCGATGAAATGTGACGCATACCCACTTAAGGCATAATTCCTCAACGTGGTCAGCTACTGCATGAACGATTCGCACAAAATTTCTTGGCAGGGTTTAGCGGATTCCACGCTTCTCCGAAAAATGACGAAGGATAGCAAGTGAACGCCGACCTTCTACTACCCATAAATTATGAATAATAATGGCGTAGTGGGTATCCAGAAAGTGTGCTTGTAGCAGTTACAAAAGGCCACTCTTCTTGCTTTTGTTGTGACTGTGCTGCACGTTCTGCGCAAGCCTGGCGTTTTTTATTATTTTTTTTTGAGACACGGGACGAGAAGAAGGAAACACGCGAGCATGGGCACACACACACATAGCGAGAGATATAACATCCTGAGCTAGCTTCTAAATAAATTACAGATCCATATTATTTCGTTGGCACTAAAAGAATGACAATGATAGTAACCCAGCGGCATTTGAATGAGGTCGGGAACCGCTTCTTTGAAGCGATGGTTATATATGCTTAAAAGGTTTTTTGCTGAACTCGTTCAATAGTGTTGCTGCGCAATGCAGCAATGGCATTGCAAATAACAGACGCATACATAAAGTAAGAAACACACATAGCGGTGTGAAATTGCCGAATATCCAAAGAACTGAATTCTTGAGATATTTTGTAGACATGGGTGACAGAATGGAGGCGTGGCGAAGCCGCCCACTCATTGTGAGCCGAAAAGATTAACATGCTATAAAAATAGAACCCCAAGATCAATAATCTTTTAAGCCTTTTATAACGCGCAGATAAATTGCAAAGCATAATAATGACACGCCAGATTTTGTGCAAGTGATACCCATGAGGTTAATTTCTAGTGTATTCAAAAAAAGCTTAGTCATGTTGCGCCTCATGAAAGGGAAAATAAAAACGCCAGGGCGGCCCGAAACATGCCGCACTGTCACAGCGAAAGCTGGAAGAGCGGCCTTTCACATCATCTTTTAAAACTCGTGATTGATTTATTTGTGGAGTTTAACGTCCGAAACCACCATATGATTAAGAGAGACGCCGTAGTGGAGGGCTCCGGAAATTTCGACCACCTGGGGTTCTTTAACGTGCACCCAAATCTGAGCACATAGGCCCTACTCTTTTAACGCTCTTTGGGTAGCTGCTGCTACTACATCTGCAGGGTACCTACTGTGCCATCAATCATTGTGTAGTCGGCAGGCATTAATTATGCCGACCATTCGCCAATCTTCGAAAAAGCGTGCTACCCAGTGCACACTTTCAAGAAATGTTGTGTAAGTTTTTTTATGCTGTGGCCAACGATGATGAAGAATTATGCCAGAAGCTTTTGTACTCGGGGCAAAATCCCCCATGCACAGTGGGTATGTATCATAGAGGAAACAAGTTCAAGCTTTTGTAATTGGTTGGAGCATTCGACGACCCACTCTTTGCGGAATTTGCATTGCGTGACACCTGGTTGTCCCTTTGGCTGTTCTGAAACGCTTTACTACTCATAATGACGCGATTCTTTCCCGACATCAACCCTGCCTAAAGTCAGTTTGCAAAGGAGTCTCAAGCACTGGCGTGGCTCAGGAATGTCCCAGAACACACCTTCTCAGCAACAGCAACTACGACGCCGCATGCAACCCTTGCGGACTAACAGCTTTCACTGTCAAAAAAAAAGCACAATCTGATGGACAGCACGCGACACTCGTGAACTGAATATTCCCAAAGGTATGATTGAGCTTGCAGCCTCCGACCGAAATTCATTCATAGCATTTATCATTAGAAAATAGAGATCAACAGGCAATTGTACTTTGAAGAATAATACTGTGTTGCTGAAAGACGAAATCACCACTTTGAAATACGCGAGATTCTATATAAGGGTGAGATCTTTGCGCTATACTTTCCTTTTTCGCACTATAAAGGAGTGGAACCCTCTGTCTGTCAGAAATTGTATTTGTTCAAAGGATGATTTTTTTCATACTTCAGATTATACTTGAGGTCTTGATTCTATGCCCTGTATACCATTTCTACAGTAATGCCGTATGGCGAAGCAGGCACTTAATTAGTAAATAGATAAATAATAAATTAATTCGAATGTCACTGGCACACAATACAAAAGAACTAACATCTACATATAAGGAATCACATCGCAAAGAAACATCATTACTATAAAGTTAGAATAGTTGCCCGCCTAACACATACACTTGAGGAGCTCCGCCACGGTGGTCTAGTGAAAAATCTACCTGTATATGTTATCGACAACTGCACCAATGTTGAAAAAGTGTATGCGCGATGTGTATATTGTTCTGTATAAAGCGCCCTTTATATCCGAATGACTGATGAGAAACAATTAGAATCTTACATCGCAAAATGTAACTGATTTGATAACACCTTGGCAAAAATTTTACAATCAGTTTTTGCCAGTGATACTGATCTGTAGATCTCAACAAAATGCAATTTTTTTTCAGAGAGCTTCAAGGCCAGTCGCAAAATAAATAGAACTGGGTGTTCTAGAAATCATAGAACGCAGCCGTTGCTCTAGGAGGGAGTTGGTAGCAGAAATGCATGAAAGATCGAAAGTTACGCAGGACATAACATCCCGGCACACTAGCTGCCATGGATTCATCACTTGCAAAGTCGATGACTGAGGTTATTGAAAAGTCCACTGAAAAGGCAATACAGCGTTTGGCATCTACTCTTTTTGAAGCCTTGGCTGATAAGTTATCACAACAGCCGAGTCATATGCATTAGTACAGTTTCTGTTCAAAATTAGGATTCCCAGGCTTTGTTCATTTCAAGAAGTAAAGAGGAGGAAAATCTTACAGTTAATTATATATATATATATATATATATATATATATATATATATATATATATATATATATATATATATATATATATATATATATATATTCGAAGGCAGGACATTTTAAAAATATAGGTCAATCTGAGTCAAAACCTGCAACAGATGATTCAAAGACTGACAGATATGAACAGAGAATCTCAAAGGAGGAGGAGGAGGATTGAAAGAGGAAGGACAGGGAGGTTAGCCAGTTCTCAGAGAAAATATTAGAATCTTAAAGACTGAAGCGTAACAGATCTCCCCCTTCAACAAGTCTCCTGAGAGCTAAAAATGCGAAAATACCCATCAAAAAAGAACTTCCTTGAGAGTCTTTTAAAATTGATTTCTTGAAAAGCAAAGCGATTCTTGATCAGGCAGTTTCTACTGGTGGTATAGCATCGAAATTGGCAAAAAAAATTCTGCAGTGGAATCATCAGTCTATTTGGTTGGCAACTACAGATTTACAATATATTTTTTCGAAGATGTCTCTAGACAAAATGGCCGTTCAGAAAATCTGGCTTGATAATAATCAGAATTTTTACCTAAAATTGTCTAATAATCCGGCTGGATTGGCCGAGTATAGGCGGTGGTCTGGCTTGCTTATTATCAACGTGGTTTAGTGACAGAGCCAAAATATCGTATCAGCGTATGAATACGATTAAGAAATTCTGGTGTGAGACATAACCCTATAAGACTGCTCCCCCCCCCCTTTTTTTTTGGAAATGTATACTTTCCCGCACGAGTTAAGGACACGAGATACCTTGATATCACGTTAGCTTCCTGCAGAAAAGATATTTTAACGCGGACTGAAAGAGCGAGGAAGAAGAGATCGGACACTCTCGCATCCAGTAGGGAGGTGGTTCGGGGCACGCGGCGAACGAGCATTGGTGGTGAACGTCACCTGCTTGAAGTCGTACGAGCTCTTCTCGAACTACCCGTCGTACGAGGAAGGGAATGTCTTCGCAGGTGGCGATGTCCATACTTGCGACAGTGGGAACATTGTCCAAGCGCCCGAACTTGAGTAGAATTCTCCGGGTCTTCAACGCCTCGAATGCGCGACACTGCTGCCTGAAAATCGAAGGAGTGTTCAAGTTTTCTTTTGTTATCAAAAAATTGTACACGTCCTCGGCGATGCCTTTTAACAAATGACAGACTTTGTCTTCGTCAGACATATTTGCGTTGACAATCCCGCAAAGCTTCAATACTTCTTCAATGTAGGTTGTGCACGTCTCGCCGGGCAACTGAGCCCTACGTGACAGCGTTTGCTCAGCTTTCTTTTTCATGGAACTCGTGTCCCCAAAGTAGACCTTCAGTTCCTTAACAAATATATCCCAAGTGGGGAGGACATGTTCGTGGTTCTCAAACCAAAGCAAGGCTGTCCCGGCAAGGAAGAATACTACGTTCACGAGCTTCGCCGGTGCGCCCCATTCGTAGTAGCGGCTTACTCTGTCGAAGTGTTTTAGCCAAGCGTCCACGTCTTCGTCAGTTTTACCTGAGAAAATTCGTGGCTCGGGTGCCCAGTAGTCTGGTTGTTGAGGTCGGCGGACGCCTTGTGCCGTGTTGGTGGCACTGGTGGATGCAGCAGCGTAGTGCGTCAATGGGATTGCTGTGTCGTCGTTCATGCTTATGTTGTCCGGGGGTAGGCCAGCTAAGCGTCTGCTTCTTCGAAGAACTTATGCTGCGGGGTCCAGGATGGCAAGTCACCCAGCACCACTCCACCAAAGCTGTTAAGGATGTGATGGGTTTATTTACACTGAAAAAGATGTCAGCGCTCTACCGTCACTGCCGAATCACCATTGCTCGAGAGCGTTACAATATATTACTGTCTCGCGATTTCAATTTACGCCATGTGTCTTGGGGCTTCAGATATGATGTATGTGGAAAACGTTTTTGGGATTGGACGCTTCATAACTTTTCTTGCTTAAATTCACATGCTGCTACACTTGTTAGACGTAACTCTATATCTACTATAGATTTAACATTTTTCAGGGCCTCATTAAGTATATCTTCGTGGAATATCCTAGAATGCGCTACAAAGAGCGACGACGTTTCCATTAGTTTTGAAATTAGGTTTTTGAGGATATGTTTGGCCGGAAATGTTGACTAATTTGTAAGTTATGCTGAATTACAAAAGACCTAAAACCTACGTTAATTTTTCGCGAGGACATGCAGGAAGATCTTAGGCCTATGAGTCTGTCTGCGGTATTGAAACGATCACTAAAAAAATCAACGTTTACTATAAACTCGGACAAAGCAAAATCTTTAAGTCCATGGTGGAATTTAGAATGTGTTAGGGGGTACAGTAAGCGATAAGCGGCCTGGAAAAAGCTGTAATTAACCAATGCCCCGAAACTAGTGTGATTATAAATTCATGGCCACCGATTTCAAAAGTACAGCGCGCAAAGCAAGAGATGACTGTAATATGAATAAATTTATTCATCTAAGCCTAAAAATGAGAAAATTCTTTTCCGGTTTTTGCGTGCGAGAAAAATAATTCTTCCGTCAGAAAGAATTTATTCCGCCACTGTGTCCCCTAACGAACTCTCCGAATTCTCGCAGAATTTTGCTAAAGGCTTGAAAGACAGGTTTATGACAATTATACCAAAGCCTAGGGTGAATTTAAGGGCAGATGAGGATTTCGAGACCGCTAGCTTGTGTAGTATCTTCATACAACATTTACTATTTGTTTTGTGTCTTACTGAAACTCTATTGGATGCTTTGAGGTACATAACCAACTAACCCAACAGTCCTGCCGCCCGGTTCTTGGCACTCGCCCCTCTGTGGGCGAGTGCCAGCCAAGCAAGAGGAACATTAACATCAACAAGTGTTGAAACGGGTGTGCGAAACGTATATCTGCCCCAATTCAAAAACATTCTTTTATAAACTTCATTCTGACACACTACCAGTTAAAACTGTGATTAAAAGAAAAGGTATTTCCGTCTCGACTGTTGTTTTTTGTCTCTGCGGTGTACCTGAAACAATAGAGCCTTGCTTTGCGAGCTGCAAAGACGCCATTCTATTCTGGGATATCATTCAACGAAATCTACAGAAAAATTTTGTGATGCACCCGAACACTGTTCATTCTCTTATGCCAACATATCTTGATGAAGTGCCATACGATATGTTTTTCCTTATCGGTATACACAGTCTGTAGAAAATGCAGGACCACAACGCAAAGCCGATCACCTCTTCACGCACACATTTTATCAGAATGGCTATTCAGTTAAATGATGTTAAGGAAGAACTCGACATTCAACTGGACTGGAACCCCATCTTTCTGAGGTGCTCAGCCTCGCCACTTTTCTTGTGCAGCACATGACGACGAACTCTCCCTGGACATAGGATTTTAACCTTCCAGTTTCTTTCTAAGCAGTGCTTGTACGCTCATTGCCTCTATAGGACTGCAATAGCGCGATTCTGTGCGACATGGCGTACTATTTCATAACGCAATCTATTGAATACTATGTTGAAAGAAAAAGAGATGGCTGTGCTGTAGAACACCCACTTACCAGACAAATGATCCGGGTTGGACCCCCACCAGACCCAAACGATCCGGATTCATTCCCATTGGCAGCAATAATTTTTTATTTGCATCTGTCTTGATATTTTGGTCCGGCAAAGACGATTTTTCGCTCACAGCTAATGACACTCAAACCGAAATTGAGGTGACATGCACTCCTTAACGCTATTACGTTGAAATAATGGCACGTAACCGTGTGCTGATATGTACCAATGGTATGTGGTTATCTAACCAAGAATGGCGAGAGCACAGATGGGTAACTAACGCTTGAGCGTTAAGAAAAAAGCTGACATAGGCAGCGTTGACCGGACTAATGCAAAGAATAAATGTCAGTGCGCCAGCAGAAATAGGCTTTCTTCCCCCTCACGCAGTTCACATATACAACGCTTCCCGAATGAAATGAACAGCACCGTTTTATCCCAGAGTCTCGTGGTCTCTGCGGTGGAAAATGTGTAAAGGGAACGCGCACCTTGTAATACTCGAGTAGTGAATGAGTGGAGCGCGGAAGATAAACCTCCCTCACACCATCTAATTTTTTTTCATGCGTTCTAGTCGAAAACCGGGCTCAAGGTAGGTCGTGTTTATTCCCGAGGCACACAGTGGTCGCCTGAACACAATAAGTACAAAATAGAGTCAGTGTGTATGCCCCCTACGGGAACAGAATAGTGCATAGGTTCGCCATACTGACTGGTTAGCAACAATAGGTACGTGGCGAAGCTGCGCCCCGTTTTTCCACGTTACTTGCTGAAGCTTGTCGCCGATTGACGAAGCGGGTGGACGCGCTTCACGTATCAACGACCAGCGAAGGTAGAAGAAACACCAGCTTCCGGGACTGTGCCACGAGTGTTCAAAATCATTTTTTGTCCGTCTGTTCAGTAACGCAAAGGGCAAAGGTGTAGCGTAGTACCACATAGCACGCCCGCCGCTGCCGCATGGTCAAGTGGCACCAGCTATGGAAAACGATCAACAACTCAAAAACGCCAAGTATGACGATGACTATTAAAACTTTTGAGTCCAGCGAACAGAAAATGTAGTTTTAAATACGAGCATAATAAGTAGACAGGTGTAAGGAAAGGACTTAAAGACGCCGAGGAACGTCAAACCAGAACTGAAGAAGACGAGTAGAGGGCAGGTGGCACGAAGGCGACAACAAGAAATGAAGAAGAAAAGAAAAAGAAGGCACGTGCGATTACGAGGCAACTGTGCGCCAATCAGCTGATGACCAGTGGTGGCCCATAGAGGTGGCGTGCCACGATTGGGCCACGTGCGACCGTTACATGGCGGTAGGCTGTGTGGCTGGGGACGAGCCGAAGCAGCGGCAGACGGGAGACAGCGGGCCGAAGCATCGGACGCAGGCGATCCAGGTTCCGGCTGGGGAACGCGGCTGCCCACGCTACTGCCGTCCAACTACCAGCTGGGGTGGCGTTGCCGGCACGAGTACTGCATCTCGGGGCGCGGCCTGGCCTGCTGTTCTCTTCCTTGCCGAGGGCATTGCGGATCTCGGCGAGGCGTCTTCGTGGTCAGACGTTCGGCACAGCGATGAACGTGGCCTGGCTAATGGTCACGGTTGCGCCGAGCATCGCGTCTCGACACAAGCTGTTCGCTGGACGGGCTGGCCGTTCCCCGCATGGAGCATCGCGTCTCCGATGCGGGTTGACTGCTCCGTAGCCGCACCCATGCCATCAAGCGCCGGTGTCACCAGAGCGCCGCACATCGGCAAGGGACGAGCGAGACGTTTTGCCGGGCGAGACGCGGGCGTGTGTACGGAGGAGAAGGAACGTGCGGAAAGGAGAGCTCGAGGGTTGAGGCAACGAAGGCAGAGGAAGCGGTGCGCCGCTCGAGAGGACGAGTTCCTGGCAGCGTTCCTGAGCCGGACGTGAGACCCGTACGTGTCGGCCAGGTCGAGCTCCGGTGTGTCTGTTCGAGGTCGAGTCCGTCGGCGTGTACAAGGTCCAAGGACGAGGCCTGCTGAACGACTCCTGCCTGGGTGCAGTGGCCGGGAGCAGGTTCGTGCGCGAGGCCTACCGGGCGTGGTCCTCGTGAGCCGTGGCCTGATCCTGGACCTCAGGAGTTGCGACCCTGACTGCTGGGTTGGCCGCGACGTCCGACTCAACGGCGCTGCACACGGTAGCGCATCCGTGTGCCGTCAGCCGTTCCAGCCGTGCCACCTTTGCCCTCGCGCACGTCGACGATCGCATCATGTCGGGACGACGGGGACCCAAACTGCGACGTTCCCATTCCTGGACCAGGAAGCGCACAAAACCGAGAAGAACAAGGTGTGCCTGTACAAGTATGTGTTTTCGCCGCACCTGCCGCACTCGACGCTGGCCTTCATCAGGCTGCTGCAGCTGCTTGGGGGCGTGTTCCCCGCGCAGGAGGCACAGAGCCATTGGTTCGCGCAGCTCATCAACAAGAAAGTGTCACTTCCTTCTCTAGTGTGCAATATAAAGCTTCTTTTGGTCGCATCACATGTTGATGTCAATCCTTTCTCGTCCGCTATCGACAAGCATAGTGACGAACGTCCTTAACCACTACAACAGGAACAGGAGTGACATGGTCAAGCGCATACTACCAACTGAAAGTTTATTCAGAAAGCTATAGAATATATAATGGCAGATAAAAAATTTCATAAGCACATACAATAAGACCTCACCACACCGTATTTAAAACCACCATGAATCACGAACAGGCCTTATCAATCATTTTGACAAAATATAGGTTGTCCGCGATTTAAGGAGCACCCTAACTAAGCCTACACCTCAGATTTTTACAGTACGTTTTTTTTAAATAGTGCCACATCCACGCAAAATAAGGCAAAAATGAAAGCACCACTACGTTGCTAACGAGCTACAGAGTGCACGATGGTCATTTGCCTTGTGAACGGCAACCGCTTTCGGTGGTGCAGCCTGTGCACCAGCTTCTCCGCAGTGCGGGGTTGCTAGCGGCGTTGGAAAACAAATGAGCTACTCTGCTACCTAAAAGGTAGCATATGCAGTGACATCACTACAGAACGGGAAATACCGCCCCCAATTATAATCTGAAGAGTATATGTACACACGCTATCTCTTGACGCATGCGCAGCCAGCAATTGCTTCTGAGCACGGTAGTAGTCCACTTGACTGACGTCACAACAGCGTTGAAGGTGCTGACGCACTTGCTTCACCATGTTAGATCTGCTCGTAGTTCTATTGGAAATAACTACAACATAAATGTACCCCGAGGTTCCCATCAAATTATACAGTATCTGGTGCATGACTGTCTGGAAGGCATCTGACGATTGATATGCGGGGTTTAACGTCCCAAAACCACCATATGACTATGAGAGACGCCGTAGTGGAGGGCTCCGGAAATTTTGACCACCTGGGGTTCTTTAACGTGCACCCAAATCTGAGCACATGGCTGGAAGGCATCTGACGATTGATATGCGGGGTTTAACGTCCCAAAACCACCATATGACTATGAGAGACGCCGTAGTGGAGGGCTCCGGAAATTTTGACCACCTGGGGTTCTTTAACGTGCACCCAAATCTGAGCACATGGGCCTACAACATTTCCGCCTCCATCGTAAATGCAGCCGGCGCATCCGGGATTCGATCCCGCGACCTGCGGGTCAGCAGCCGAGTACCTTAGCCACTAGACCACCGCGGCGGGCCGCCTGGAAGGCATCTGGTGCGCACGCTATAGGCAAGCGGCGAGATCTAAGCATACCTAAGTGGGTCTTATAGTGAGTAGTTCTTCTGCTTGTTTGTTCAAGTAATTTTTTTAGATATCTATGAAGAAAACACTGTCCCAATCAGAAGGATCAGGAATATGTCTTCAGGGAGTGGCAAGGAACACCGATCGACTTTGATTGCTCTATTATGAATAAATACTCGCCACATGGTCTCAGCTCAAGCGTGTTCTTTTTTGAAACAATCGCAAGCGGCGTTGCCCATGGGCTGTATCTGACCTTGAGTATGACTAGCGTTTTCTAGCTTGACCATTTCTTGTTCAACTCTCTTACACAAAGCCTGTGGCTCTGGTCGCGCTTCTTGTCCTCTCATGGCGCGTTTTCATAAATACAGGGCACACGTCATCCTTTTATTCAATGTAGCATTTAAGCCCCTAAGTTATACCGAAATCCGTCTAAAGACTACGGAAACTTTCTCGGCAAGAAATGCCTGCTTAACCAGAACAGTTACTGATCCTACTTTTTGCCAATTTATTTTTATTTTAGAAAGCCTATCTCCGCCAAACCACGTTTCTTTGGCAAGTGGCAGTGTGCAGCACTGGTCGTATTATTGCGCCTTTACATCCATAAATCTAACAGTAGTGACAGTCGAGTGAATTCACTACGGGCCCAGTTTTACGTTTGCTTATCTGCAAGAAGAAGTTGAGAAGTGTTTAGCATACTCTGCGTCTGGCATTATCGACACCGCTGCACTCGTGTCAAGTTGCATGGATATGACTTGATTATTATGTGGACTTTTATTTAATCTCGGGCATACCTTCATGGCTTGTGACACAGAGAGAGCAGTTCGGTAGCATTCTCGTTTTCGCATTCTTTACTCTCGGCTCTGTTTAAAAGAGTAGATTTGCTCATTATGTCTGCATGACTTTTTTTGAACAGGTGCGGACAAATGTTTAGAGCACGTGAGCAGCCAGTTTTTTTCTCTGCGGGGCGACAGCTTGAGGCAGTTTCGGGCTCTTACGTAGTACGCAGAAGCACGCGCAAATTATAGTAGTCAGGCAGCCACATGGGAGCCAAAAACTGCCTCAAAGAGTCACCCCACTGAGCTAAAACCATCTGCTCAACTGATCCACACAAACGCGGCCGTGGCTGTTGGCCCAAAACCGGTACTGTACAGAAATCGGAAACTTACGGGTGTATCCAATCCTCCACAGCGATGGCATGTTCTTTTCGCTGCTTTTGTTGTCCTCTTTGCCTTTTCCCGGCTGGACTGCGTTCTTCGCAGGTGCTTTCATCGATGGTGCTTTACTATAATCTGCAACTTTCCGTTGCCAGCATGATATCTTCAGTTTCTGCATATGCTTAAGTTTCTGCACAAGTGGTTTGCATAACGTTTTTCGTGTCTTGCGTTGCCACTTGCATGGACATGGCTACGCTGCAAGAGCGTTCCCATGTTACTTCTCTGTGTGGCATTGACAACAGCCTGCACCGTAGTCCCTCGGTACGTAGTGCAGCAATGAGCTGGTCCCGCAACGCTTCGGCCTGAAAAGGCACTGAATTCGCATATTGCAGCGAAATCTTCAATTTAATTGTAAAATCTGCGACAGTCTCCTGCGGCTTTTGCTTTCAATTGAGAAAGCGATACCGTGCGGTGACCAGCAAGCGCTTGGGAGCATAATGCTTGTTCAGAACGCCAACAAACTTCTGTGAATGATGCTTCAGCAGGTGTTTCAGGCAGCAGCGAGCTCCGGAGGATAGCAAAGACCTTCTCATCTACAGCCGTGACAATTTTAAGCTTCTTGTATTGCACTGCTCCAATTACCACGGCAAATACTTCGACCACTCCAGCTGTACTACAATGTTGCCGTTGCGTATTTCATAATCATATGGTGGTTTCGGGTCGTTAAACCCCACATGTCCATCAATCAACAATGTTGTCCTCATCTTCGAGGAACAAAGGCAACTTCCCGACAGTGGTCGCTATACTGAGTCACACCTGGCTCGAGTGGGATTTCTAGAAGCTTGTGGCGTATCCCATCCTCTTCGTCAGTTGTTGTAGCCGGTCACCGGACACGTGGTAAAACGTCATTATTCTCCAGGCGCACACTGGCAGCCTCCACACAAGAAGTACAACACAGAAAATAACGCCCCCACTGATAATCTGGACAGAAGATATACGCACGCTGTCCCTTGGCGCATGCGCAGCCGGCAGTTGCATGTAAGCTTGATGCCTTTGGGGAGTAGACTACGAATTGTTGGTCAGCCGAGAGCTTGTAACGAAATCACGTGTTACATTATGTGAAGAGGAAGAAAAAAAAAGTGTTCCACGTTTGCCGTCATGCAGGCTAGCGGTGTTGACTAACATTCTCAGGTTAAAATGGACGTATATGCCCCCTAATGTGAACTTAGGGATGACTGGCGCTGTAGCACAGTTCGTGGAGCATTGGGCGCTTAGTTGAAAGGTCGCCGATTTGGTCCCTGCTGGCCGCAAGTTATCTTTTCAATCACTTTTCTTCATTCACAGTTACGTTACACTAGGTACTAATAACATCCTCTATACTTTATTGGAATCATGGTCTGTTAGTTCTCAATATTATTGTGTCTAACAAAAAGATAGCCCTTACTCTTTTCCTGATTTATTTCTAGCACCTGATTTGTACTGATTTGTAAGCAACGTTGAGTAAATTTTCATCTAGCGACACCGGAAGCGATCGCTACGATTTGAGTTGCATGTAATGTGCAGACTCGGTAAATCCAGTGAAGTGTGTTGACCCGCTGTGCGTCACCGTGGCGGTCTAGTGGTTAAGATACTCGGCTGCTGACCCGCAGGTCGCGGGATCAAATCCCGGCTGTGGCGACTGCATTTCCGATGGAGGCGGAAATGTTGTAGGCCCACGTACTCAGATTCG
This sequence comes from Rhipicephalus microplus, assembly GCF_013339725.1. Taxonomy (NCBI): domain Eukaryota; kingdom Metazoa; phylum Arthropoda; class Arachnida; order Ixodida; family Ixodidae; genus Rhipicephalus; species Rhipicephalus microplus. The sequence continues at coordinate 73,917,719 of NC_051175.1, read as the reverse complement.
GGGGCACGCTAAAAAACCCCAGGTGGTCGAAATTTTCGGATCCCTCCACTACGGTGTCTCTCATATTCATCTGGTGGTTTTGGGACGTTAAGCCCTACAAATCAATCAAATCAATCGTGTTGACCCGCCGTGATAATGTGCAATGCGTTGGGGCTTGCTCGTGGGTACTGCGTAATGACAATTTCACAATCAAAATAAAATTCTTATTATACCTAGCCTGGAAGGAGCGTCTGATGATGATTCATATGTAAAATTTAACGTCCCAAAACCACTGTGTGTTTATGAGAGACGCCGTAGTGGAGGACTGCGGAAGTTTCGACCACCTGGGGTCCTTTAACGTGAACCCAAATCTGAGCACACGGGCCTACAACATTTCCGCCTCCATCGTAAATGCAGCAGTCGCAGCCGGGATTCAATCCTGAAGCCAAAGCTTCACAGCCTTGCCTGCACTAGATCAAACCACGTAACCTGACCAGCCGGCCACACATTCAACATGGCGGCAAAGGCGTTGGCGGTGGCTCACATTGGCTCAAATCTAAAAATACCCATGCAGCACGACGAAGCTTGGGCCGCGAAGAGGACGCGCTTATAAAGAGCCTGACTTATATTACAATCGCCCAGAACTCTGGAAGTAGACGGTGCAGCGGCAGCGAGTCAGCATGCCACAGCGTGTCTCGCGTTTGTGTACAGCCAGCTGAATGCGCCACCACCGCTGCCGCAGCGTTCGCTCGTGTTCTTTCTGCTGGCTTATCTCCCACATCAACTTTTGAAAAGGTGCGAACTGTTTATTTTCACTACTTTGCGTGAATACCTAGAATTTGGTTCGAAGTTCAGTTATCAAAAAGCAGGCAAAATCGAATTGTCAAGGTATCGACAGCAGCGGCGGCGGAATGGGCAGAACGAATGTGAACATCTTCGACGTACGCGGTCGCGGTTTTCCAGCCGCTCTCGCGTTTTCGACAACACAGCTGGCAAACACGCTGAGGGACCGATACCTGTGCACCACCAAGGACCCCCGGACGGCCGCATACTCCTACGCAGGCAAAAAGAACACGCAGTTGGACACCCCATTCCAGCTCCACGACCTCCAGGCATCCTTACGCAAGATGAAGCGTGGCACTGCACCAGGCCGTGACCAGGTTACGGTCAAACTGTTGGCCAATCTTCCCGACGCAGCCTACGCCACGCTCCTCAAATACACCAATAGCATTTGGGACGGAGAAACTCCTCTCCCTCTTGAATGGAAATCACCTCTCCTGACCTTCATCCCGAAGGCAGGTAAACCTATTGACGTGGAGAACCTTCGCCCCATCTCCCTCACGTCTTGTGTCGGCAAGCTGATGGAAACGATGGTGCGCGACAGACTCTCCGAGTTTCTAGAAACACAGCACACTTTTGCGGACACCATGTTTGGATTCCGCCCTCAGAAGACAGCCCAGGATATACTTCTACAGCTCCACCATGACATAATAGATCCTGTTGAATGCCCCCACAATGACAAGGTAGTCCTGGCCTTGGATCTTAAAGGGGCATTCGACAACGTGAAGCATGAGGTAATCCTTGACCACCTCAGTCAGACCAACTGTGGTTATAAAACATTCAATTATGTTAGACAGTTCCTTACAGACCGTCAAGCCTACATACGCATACAAGATGAGGAACATGGGCCTTACGTCATCGGCTCGAGGGGAACTCCTCAAGGCATGGTCCTCTCTCCCCTCCTATTTATTATAGCCATGCTTCATCTTCCCCCCAAATTGGCTTCTCTACCAGGGACACATCACGCTCTTTACGCGGATGATATCATGATCTGGGCCACGCAACGTAACCTGGGTCACATGGAGTCATGCCTGCAAGCAGCAGCGACTGTAGTCGACGACTACGCAACCTAGTGCGGACTCCAGTGTGCCCCGGCTAAGTCAGAATTTGTGCACGTACGTCCCTCCCCTCAGGACACAACTCAGCTCCATATCAGTCTTCCCTCGGGACCGATCCGTGAGGCCAAGGAGATCCGCGTCCTTGCCCTCTTCATACACCACCAACGCAAGGCCGACACCACAATAGCCAAACTTCGCACGGTGGGAGACCAGGTAGGCCGTATGGTCCGCCGGGTCTCCAACAAGCAGGGCGGATTACGAAGCAGGGATGCAATGCGGCTTGCCCATGCTTTCGTAACGAGTAGAAAACTCTACTCGACTCCCTACTTGCACCTAGGCAAACACGAGGATGATCAACTCGAGGTCATCCACCGTAAAGTTATCAAGCGGGCTCTCGACCTCCCTATCACCACGTCCAACCAGATACTTCTGGCCCTAGGCGTGGTGAATACCTACCGGGAACTTCGAGAAGCCCACCTCGTTAACCATTACACGCGCCTTGCACCGACCCATTCCGGTCGCCGCCTCTTGGACCGAATACACATCAAACACGATTACTATATTGAGGAAAGGGTGAGAGTGCCAGAACCTTGGAGACGCGCCCTCCGGGTCCAACCCTTTCCCCGCAACATGTCCAAAGAAAACCACAGTGGTCGCCGCCAGGCGCGCGCGGAAGCGTTGCAGCGACTTTTTGGTCAAGAGGAACACGTGTACTACGTGGACGTTGCCGGCCCGCACCATGGGGGGTGGTATACTGCCGCAGTCATACACAACGCAAACACCGTAAACGGGCTCACTTTCAAAGCCTACAGCGCAACACACGCGGAGGAGATTGCCATCGCTCTGGCGATGGCAACATCATCACCGACTATCACCATCATCACCGACATATCATCACCTACTCACGAGGGGCCTGTCGGAACTATCAGCTAGGGTGGGCTTCACCGCTTGCTCGGCGTATACTGGAACCTAGCTTCCGATACGTTAATCCAACTCCACGAAATCTGGTTTGGGCACCCGGTCACCAAGGACTCAGGGGTAACGAACAGGCCGATCAGGCCGCCCACGCACACCCTTCCCGGGCTATCTCCCTGTCTTTGGAAGCCTACTCGCAATCAGACAATTCGGCCCTTTCATTCAAAGATATCACCAATTACTACAAGGAGGAGCACCGGAGCTATCCAGACCCTTGTAAGGGACTGCATCGCGCCGACGAGTGCCTCCTTTTAAAACTGTTTACAAATACTGTACTGTGCCCGGCGGTGCTAAAACATTTCAATTTATCGTTTGATGGCACGTGCCAGTTGTGTGGTGAGGTGGCTGACACCTTTCACATCGTCTGGGCGTGCCAGTCTAATCCATCTATCCCCCCCAACCCCAATCCCACGAGAGAGGACTGGGAGGCGGCCCTGCTCGGCTGTCAAGACCTGAAGGCCCAAGAAGCTCTGGTTCAATGGGCGCGGGCGGCGTTGCTTGCCAATGTGGCCCCGGAATAGGGGTTCCACCTAGTGCTGTGAGGGCAGGAGGCCAATAAGGCCCCAACCCAATCACCTCTCTGTAACCATCTAATGGTTATTAAATGTTTTCCCCTCCACCACCAACCCTCGCGTTTTCCTTTCTCTTCGCTTCTCAAGTGTGAACGCGCCTTTACTCTGAGGACCTCGGTAGTAGTGATCAGCGTCGCTGCTTCAACTTAGAACGAGAGCATGCGACGGACGCGAATCACATCGGCCTGGCTCAGGTTCATTTTCAAGAAGAATTTTTTCCTGGCGACCTGTTGCAATGATAGGAACTTGTTCCTAGCATCACCACTGTCAAGCCTATACCGGACTTCAACCTGTGAGGGCGCTTTTAAACGTCTTAACGCTTTCGAAAGTTCTTGAAGAGGTCCACCTCGCTAAAGGCCAAACCTCATAAGCGCGAAAATGCACGCGACAGCGACAAGCGACGCGACGTAGATTGGCTTCACGCGATCAGTCGCTAGCGCAGGCAAACCTCATTCACGCGACGGCTTCGGTAGAGTGTACTAGAAGCTTTTGAGTGGCGCGAGCGGCTGCCTGGGAGCGGCCGTTTCGGCGTGGAATGATGCGGTGGCGCTGGCGTCGACCAATCTACCCGGGCGGATGGCTGGCAGGCGTTCCGCGTACGGGTTGGTACTTGTCTGTCGCGCCAAGTGTGAAGATGATCTCCCTCTTTTTTTTTCTGATTCACATACCTCCCCTTTTCCACGCAAATAAACGTTATTTGACATTATTGTTATTGAAGTTGCTGCTGACCGCACTGCAGCCCGAAGCAGCATAGTACATTGTACAATATAACGAGCGTGTTTTTTTTTAATTTTTAAAGTGTACATATTTTATACGAGAAACCAGCTTGCCGGTACACACCAGAAGTGCCCCCCCCCCCCCAAAAAAAGAAAAGGAATATGCTGCACACAAAACGAAGAACTCTTGGTCGATTCCACGTAAAACACCAAAGCTGGACTCAAATAAAAGGCTCGTTGCTTGTGGCTGCGTGCACACACGACAAAAAAGTAGGCTTTATTGATATTATTTGAAGAACAGCAGAGTTTTTCCAAACCTCTTTTTGGTTTTGAAATACGGGAATAGATTCATTGTTGTAGGACCCACAGAAATGCAAATACGTAATACTGCAGAAGAATGTCTTAGGTGAAACATAGTAGTCGAAGATTTTGAGAGTTCAAAAAACGCAACAATACTGCAAAGCAAAGTCGTAACTAATGATAATCTTAATTGATAATATAAGAATGCAAGGTTTACATATTTAAAAAACAATACATTTGGACTTAGGTAAATTGTAAAAAACGTAAAATATAGAGCCAGGATACAAAAGATAACATAAAACAAAGCAAACAAAACGACAGAGTTGAGGTTGTCTTTCCAAAATGCATTTAAATAAAAAAAAAGATGTTATGGTCGAAACATCGTTTGAAGGGACACTGAAGTGTAACAATAAATTGGCTTAGATTGATTAATTATGCACCGAGATCCCTAATGCTGCTAAATTTACCATCACAGGTTTAATACAAAAAGATTCAAGATGAAAGATTTATTTTGAGATTTCGCGTCATTATTTGCACGTTCTCTCGCTTACAAGCCTCTTCTAGGAAAAATTGTTTTTCTTCTTGGTGTACCGTCCAAAAATTAAGTGTGTAAGGAAATATGCACGAAAAATGACATCCTTTTTACGCCATTGTAGCAATTTATAGCCTACTCAATTTTAGGTGCTGCTGTGCGCTTCTTCGTTTCTCATCCCGCGACTTGTTCAAACCCTTAACATAAAAATGCATACGTGTGACCACATAAAAGCTGATCAGCTTAGCTGTTAATGGCTTGCAATGTTCGTTGCAGCCAATACCCCCAATGCTTCTCCTGTTGATTACTGCCAAGACATCCAAGATGCTGTCTTTGTGCAAGTCACCTTTACTAAAACAACCAGTGAAAATGTCTTCAAGTTCACTAATAAAAACAAAAAGTTTCACTGAAGGGTACAGAAGACTACCGAAATCGCAAGATTTTGTGAAAGCAGCAGCATACAAGGACTGGACATCTGATGCAGGCAGCAGAAGCTCATTCATGCATGCACTGCACTTTGTTTAGAGCACACATTTCCTAGCAACATAGCCTGCCACATAGTACGTAAGTCTCGAGTCGCTATGCTGGCTGACGTATGGGTGATCTGCTGCAGTCAAAGAGCTGCCATGAAGCGAACCTTCAGCACCTTCCAAGTCTCCTTCATCAAGCAACAAGTCAATCAGTTGCTGCTGCTTATACGCATTAACAGGCTTGTCTGTGACAGTCAAAAGCGAGCTTACAACCCCCTCTGGAACGTTTGATCCTGGAACACTTTTGGCAAGATTATAATATTTCAGACAATTAATAGTCGTGAGAAATTGTTGCGAAGTGGGATGAGCATTGCATCCAGATGAGAGCCTGACAATACCGAAGAGGTTTTCAATTTTATCTTGGCTTAAGCGGCTTGTCATCAGGTATGCATAGCCAAGCTCTTCATGTAAGTAGCTTAGAAGACCCAAGGTACTCCTAATAGTGACCCTCAGTCCTTCTGTCGTAGATTCACTTAGGAAGTTCTTTTTATCAGCAGTCTGTTCCCATCTTGTGAGGAATTCCAAGAATTCTTCGAGGTCTCGTACTGCCGGAGAGTTGGGCCTCAACGCTTCCGCTGGATAACGCGTTGTCATAGTTGTGATGAGAGACTTCATCCTCCCGCAGATGCATGAGTAAGGAGGTTACCCTAACCGCTAAACAGTTACACAGCAAAATTGTCTAATGTGTGGTCTTGGCACAGTCTCTGAATTATGAACGTCATAATGCTCAAGACTTGTCCAAATTATAAAAAAAAACCTCCACAATACTCAGTAATAGGTGAACTGGAAATATTGTTGGCATTATGTATTATAGTCACTGCATTACACACTGCATCATGTTATGTGTATTTCACTTTAAATATGCATTGAAGAATTGCTGTAACAATTTACTATGAAAATGGGCCACATCAATATTTTAATGCAGCTTCACAATATATGCTTCAACACAGTAAAGGTCATGCTTGAGTAAAATGAGTTCTAAAAAATAGCACTGACCTGAAAAATTTCTGCGTTGGCTCAATGTTTCCACAAGATTTCTCAAGCTGTGGTTTGTAAAGCTGAAGGCCTCTCAAAGAATCAGAGCTGAAAATTTGGAAGGCGAGGGACACATGCATTTTTTCAAAATCATTTGGCTCTAAGTGGGTCTTTGTAAGCCGAGGCATGGCTTTCAAGGTGAGGTTATTCTCGTCAAGCTTCAAAGCTTCTCGCAGTGGCGCCATAGAAACCTGGAGTAAGAGAAAAAAATGTGGCATGCAGTGCAATTATCCAATGGCAGATACATGAAAAATGTAGCATAAAAATGACATTTGGTATCTGACATTTACTTTGCTTTGAACACCAAGTCCTGTAACCTTACTATATTTATGCAATGGTTGCCAAATTTTCAGGCAAGAGTTCTGTAGCTCTTTCATAATGCATGCTCGACATTGTTTTCAGAAACATGTCAAGGTGCAAGCGAGATCTGAAGGGCGTCTCAAGTAAATTTGCAGCCTTCTAAAAGAATAACATATTCACCTTTCCATCTGGTGTGTGGAAGCTTGTTTGAAGAAGTCTATTGCGAATGTTCTTAACAAGGTGCGGAAAATTTGATAGGAAGTACAGAGACCTCTTGTCGTCAGAAGTATGCACTCTCTTAGCAATAACTTCTTTTGAATTTGCCTTCATACCCATCATGCGCCACATCTTTCTGTTCCATGTCGCGGCATCGTATGTGACATAGTTGACGAAAAGCTCTGCTTTCTCTGCCAGAATTGTCACCTCCAGCACTATCTTTGCAAGTAACTCCCCCTTGATGTTGGTGCGTGTGGCAAATTTTCCCAGTATTTGGCTCCAGCTACCAATGAGGGGCACAAACATTACCACAAGACCGTGGTCACAAGGCAGTTGCTTTTGTTCTTCAGGTGTGTAGGCACCCAAGTCGACGAAACCGTTGACCTTGCCAGCTGTGTTGACAGACAAGTGCCCAGACAGTTTCATTTCATCTATCACGATACCTCCCTGACACTTGAATCTGTCCATTGTGGCAGTCTTCTTTTTTAGTGTTTGCAGCATGTTTTCATTAAAACCAAAATTAGCCATGTAGCTTGATATATACTTTCTGATAGTTGTGTTTCCTGGAAGCACTAGGATATTTTGTCTCCGGATGTAGTCATACAGTTTGGGACTGCGCATTCGAAGAAGTATGCACTCCAGCATCCATTCCTTGTTATACTTCATGCCCCGTGTGCTTTTTCTTTTTGCAGCTTCAAAACACTGTCTCACAGCTAGCTGTTGCTTCTGCAACAGACTTTGCAACTTCTGTTGTAAAATTACCTCAGCTGTTGCATCTTTCATTCTGGAAATGGTGTCACTCAAACAATGCACCTTTGAGGCCAGTCTCTTGACCCTCTTGGTTACAGTTTGGAGCCTGTTGACCCTCTTGCAGGTTCTCTTTGCTGCTTTTCTCTTCAGCCGCGATTTCCTCGTCTGCAGAGCTTTACGGAGGTATTTACATGACACGCATGGGGATCCTGAAAGAAACATTTAAAGAGGAATGTATTCCCATTATTAGCCACACTGCACACAGCTAAAGATGCCAAGAAAAAAAAACACGAAGAACATTTTGGCAAACATACACAAAATGCATCTCAGCTAGAACATACAGCTTGATTTTCCTCAGTAACTATCACTAAGCTAGGCTAAAGCAATCGAAACTTGTCCCAATAGCGAAAAATCAGAAATTTTTGTTCACTTAGGACTGTCACGCTTAGTGCTAGGGCTTTATGCTAGACAATTTTCATGGCATACACTCACCTTCCTTAGCTGATTTTCCGATGCATTTGACACTGTAGAAGATTTCTCCTCTTGACTTCATTTGCGCGTGTAGACCGTGGGTAAGGTCCGATGGTGGCAGAAATGAAGTTTCTGCTGCTCCACAACAGAGTGGGACGCTTGCAACAAGCTGCAGAACATCCGAGGCTTCTCGAACAGTTGCTAAACTGGACTTACTGATCAGTTTCTCTTGCACGAACGCTTCACATTGCACGCTTCCATTGTCCTCACAGGTGAAGTGTACGGCTCGTTGAATGCAAAGTTCACGAGTGCTAAGATTCAGTGAGCACGCTACGTACGACACGCCGTCAAATCCAGGAAACTCGTGCAGCGCCCATGACTTTGATGGTAGGACAAGACCACGAAGGTCACCGAGAGTGACAACTGCGTCCGACGAGGGACTTGAGCTTGCCTCGTCAGCTTCGTCGCCATCTGAAGAAGTTGCACCGTTGGTATCCACAAGGAGCTGTGCAGGAGTGCTAATGCGTCGCCGTTTTCTGTTGTCATTCTCAGCCGGCACACACTGATGCCGCCGCTTTGTTTGGGTCCGCGCAGCCGGAGTTTTGAGCGTCAAATATGCAGGCAGGTTGGGCAAGATCGTCGGGACTGCATCAGGGGAAAGTGTCGGCGTTCCCCTAGGAATTCGGACTTGAACACCATTGATAACATGTACGTAGTCTCTCACAATGAAATGCGGTTCGAAATGTAACTCGCACACAGCACAATCGGCGTCAAGTGGCTTGTCAAGCCGATGGAGGTTCCGCTCCCAAAGAAGTCGTCGTTCTTCGTCTTTCGGGGCCTTAAAAAGCGATAACTTCCGACTTTGTTGCACACGCGGATATCCAGTTGTGCAACGTACCTCTCACGTAACAATGGTTTAGACGCTGCTTCTTCGTCATTTCGCGACTAAAACCGAGATGCCGGCCATGACACCGAGCCAGCCGAGTAAACCACAGAACACCTACCAGCGTTCTGTGGTAGATTGGGCGATGGCAGCGCCGCCGCTACTTTCGCCACAAGTTGGGGATGGAGAAAGCAAGAGGAAAGCGTTTCGGTCGCGCCACTCAAAAGTTCTAGTACACTCTAGCTTCGGCGAGCGAATTCCACTGTTGCTGGCATGAGGCCGTCTAATCGCACCAAGAAAACCGCGTAGCGAGCGGTATGCAATTTAAAAATAAGATATATTGTTGTGTAATGAAACGGAAAGTGTTTATTATTGCCTTGCAGAATTTTCATATGCACATGCGTAATAAACATTGCGTTATTTCTTGTTGCGCATACGGGACTCGGGCAGGGTCACGTGCGCCTATGTAGTCTTTGTCTTTTCCGGTATTTCGCTATTGGCTGCATGAGCCCAGCACTTGCGGGCGATGAGCGACGGTTTCCAAATCTGGATAACCGAGCGATCGCGCGAAAACGAGCACGCGACACGTCGCGCGAACGCCCTGTTTCGTCGCTCATAGCGTCGCTCGTCGCTGTCGCGTGCATTTTCGCGCTTATGAGGTTTGGCCCTAATCCTAACAAGGCGGAGACGCGGCTTAGACAGAACGCCGCCCCACTCTACAGCGGATGGCGAGCGTCTCTGGGAGCGTCGCAGCTGACGAGAAGCCCTCATTGCCCTCTCGCTCCACGGACCACATGATGGATACGCAGACCAGTCAAGACGCCGATACGCAGGCGAGCAATGAGCACAACGCACATCCATGGATTACTGTTACCAAGAGAGAGAACAAACGCCGACAGCACAACCCCATACCGTACCGACTCAACAGCTGCCCAGCACGCCGTCTGAGCCCGCTCTAAGCCAGAGCCGGCCTGAGACGCGTCTACCAAAACTCCCACCGCTCCCTGCCGAGGACTACAAGTAAGCAGTCCGTCCCCATGGTGGATTAAATCTGAGCAAGGTTAGCCCCAAGACATTACTTCTCGCTGTAGCTCATGCAGCAAATATACGCAGTGAGAAGCCTGATATCAAGCTTCGTGTTGATGAAAATCAAAATTTGCTAACAATAAGCACCTCATCTGAACACATCGCCACTGCACTTGGACAAATCACCAAAATTACAGTGCACGCCGCAACATATGACATCACCTCTTATGGTATTGTGCCTTATAATTCGTGCAAAGGTGTGTCAACGGACTAGGCCATGAAATCACACCAGACGACTTCCTGACAGAAGTTGAAGTACCGGGCAACGAGGCCCTTACGTGCAGACGCCTCGGCAAATCCGGAGCAATGGTGCTCACAATTTGTGACAAGCGAGTCCCTTTCTTCGTCAACGCGTACGGACAGGCTCTTCGCGGCCAACTCTACAAACGGACTATTCCCCACTGTAGAAAGTGCAACAAAACAGGACACCGTGAGGATGTGTGCCCACAGCCTCCTGACAGACAGAAATGTCGAGTGTGTGGGGATTCACTATCACCTAACAACTACGAGTGCCGCCCTTCTTGCATGCTTTGTGGTGGCGACCACCCGACGGCTGCCAAACGATGCCCAAAATGGTTTTTGCCACCAGTCAACCGACGCAAACCACGCCGGTCAGCTACTCTCACCAGGAAGGCCTAGTCACCATCTCCCAGCCCCGGACGGCAGAGCAGTGCGTCCGGGAGTGCAGCCAGGCGAAGGAACCATTCCAGGGATAAGTCGGGGCCCAAGCGAGGAAACTCGTCATCGCGGAGCGGTTTCGCTGGCCAGCAGGGATCTCAAGGTTGGCACACGGACTGGACAATTCATCATCATGGCCAGCAAAGCGGTTCCCACAAAAAAGCACAAACGGTAAGCTGGGCAGGGCAGTTCCCTCCTTTCCCTCCCTCTCCACACCAGTGCCACTCCCTCACACAAACATCAACGCAGCAAAAAAACACCACAACCAACGCCACCTAGACTACCACAACCCATGTCAGTGGACACTCAGCTTCACCCTGACATGCCGTCAACTACGCCACGATCCTACGATTGCACACGATAGGCGTTGAACAAAATGGCTACTTATTTAAGGAACGGATTCGCAGCTATGATGCAGGTAGAAATGCCGAAAATGAAGGATAGCATTATGGCTGAACTAACAGCTCCACTCCAACAATTGATCCAGCAGGCCCTGAAACCTGCTGTCCAGCAGATTGTAATGGATGTTAAACAGCAGATATCGGCTGCACTTGGCCAACTTAATATTGCGCCATCTGCACCAAAACTCACCACGTCTCCGACACGTGAAACACAGTGACTGCATTCTTACATACGCCCCTCCCGTTTCATATTACCGTCCCGAAAAACCGTCCCTGCCCCGCCGCGGTGGTCTAGTGGCTAAGGTACTCGGCTGCTGACCCGCAGGGCGCGGGTTCGAATCCCGGCTGCGGCGGCTGCATTTCCGATGGAGGCGGAAATGTTGAAGGCCCGTGTGCTCAGATTTGGGTGCACGTTAAAGAACCCCAGGTGGTCAAAATTTCCGGAGCCCTCCACTACGGCGTCTCTCATAATCATATAGTGGTTTTGGGACGTTAAACCCCAAATATCAATCAATCAAACCGTCCCAACAGCCGCAGCTGCTGCAGTCCCGCTTCCCACCAACCTCCACCAAGTTTTAGCACAGTATGAAATGCCTCCATGTACTACCGAGGCCCCGCTATCGCATGATCATGGCGAGAAACCATAGGTCAACGCGTGACACCCCTCAACTACTACGTGTGTGGCAGTGGCATAGCAGGGGGTATCGTTGGAAACGCGGAGCTCTAATGCAATTCATTGCGGTGCAGCGGATTACTCCCGATGTCATAGCGTTACAAGAAGTACAATGTACCCCTACGCTTCCGGGTTACACCACATACACGGACGTACCGAACAATACACCACATCGCACCGCTACATTAGTTTCTAGGCATGTCACTGTCATAGAACACATCCTTCAAAGCACCTCCGTCTCACACGTACTTTTCGAATTAGTCCCGTGCTCTCGTTCCAGTAGCAGCTTGTACGTGCTTCACGTTTACAGAGCACCTAAGCCAGGAACGATGACTTCGGTCGTCTATTTGCACAACCATGCAAGTTGGGTAAACACATAGTTTTTGTAGGAGATTTCAATGCACCCTATCCGGCTTGGGGCTACACAACAAATACGTCTAAAGGTCGAAGACTCGCACAGGTTTTCGCGATTCATCGCATGACCCTGCTGACAGAACCTGATGAACCCACTCGCCTAGGTAATAGTGTGAGCAGGGACACATGCCTCGACCTCACGATAGTCAAGGGGGTTTGTCACCATTCCTGGTGCAACCTCATGGTGAATCTAGGCAGTGATCACCATATGCTAATTACAGAGCTACAAGTAGCAGCCACGCGTGACCCAGAGCGCATCATAAAACTAACAAATTCGGATGCATTTAGGCGTAATCATACAACTACCCATCAGGACTCTCCTTCCCTAGAGGCTTGGATATTACAACTTAAGTCCGATTTTTAAAGAGCTACCAAACTCATCGCGGCGACGACAGAAACGCCGGATGTGGACCGGCATTTGCTGCATCTCTGGGATGCCCACAGACGCTTGACACGGCGGGGGCGGCGACGGAAACATAACCAAAAACTTCGTCTCCTAATCGCCCAACTAGCTACTGAGGCGCATGACTATGCGAACATCCACACTAGCAACAATTGGCATAACTTCTGTGATCGACTCAACGGCTCAGAACGTGGCGTATACTCCGTGCTCTTTTATATCCCACGAAGACAAAATCGCACACTGCTAACGCAATCCGCACCATTCTCTACAAATCAGGGCTCGACGATACCACTCTGCTGCACAACTTAAAGCAACACCATGTATCTACGGGCCCCCGTCCCGCCTATCGTGATTATCCACACGTACACGATACGCCTCTAGATGAGGGAATTACAGAAGCAGAGGTTAGGGCAGCTTTGCAAAGCATTCAGCGTAACACAGCACTCGGTACAGACGGGATTATGTACACACTTCTGCGTAATTTAGATGACCAGTCCATCGAATATCTAACCGCTTTTTACAACGAACATTGGAACAATGGCACGCTACCAGAGGAGTGGGGACACGCAGAAATCATACTTATTTTAAAGCCTGGTAAGCCGCTATCCCTCCAGAATCTTCGCCCTATATCCATAACTTCATGTGTTGCTAAACTCTTTGAACGCGTTGTCTTCTCTCGACTACAACCATGTCTCGAAGACAATCATTTTTTTCCTGATACACTATTCGGCCACCGTCCTGGTTTGTCTACACACGACGTAATATAACAGCTTAAGGAGGACGTGTTGGATAGCCCCACTTCAAACCAGGTCCGAGCTATTGTGGCTCTGGATCTGAAGGGTGCTTTTGACAACGTCTCCCACGACCTTATTCCGGCATGCTGGCTCTCTGGGATGCCCAAGACGCTGACACGGCGGGGGCGGCGACGGAAACATAACCAAAAACTTCGTCTCCTAATCGCCCAACTAGCTACTGAGGCGCATGACTATGCGAACATCCACACTAGCAACAATTGGCATAACTTCTGTGATCGACTCAACGGCTCAGAACGTGGCGTATACTCCGTGCTCTTTTATATCCCACGAAGACAAAATCGCACACTGCTAACGCAATCCGCACCATTCTCTACAAATCAGGGCTCGACGATACCACTCTGCTGCACAACTTAAAGCAACACCATGTATCTACGGGCCCCCGTCCCGCCTATCGTGATTATCCACACGTACACGATACGCCTCTAGATGAGGAATTACAGAAGCAGAGGTTAGGGCAGCTTTGCAAGCATTCAGCGTAACACAGCACTCGGTACAGACGGGCTTATGTACACACTTCTGCGTAATTTAGATGACCAGTCCATCGAATATCTAACCGCTTTTTACAACGAACATTGGAACAATGGCACGCTACCAGAGGAGTGGGGACACGCAGAAATCATACTTATTTTATAGCCTGGTAAGCCGCTACTCCCCTCCAGAATCTTCGCCCTAATCCATAACTTCATGTGTTGCTAAACTCTTTGAACGCGTTGTCTTCTCTCGACTACAACATGTCTCGAAGACAATCATTTTTTTCCTGATACACTATTCGGCCACCGTCCTGGTTTGTCTACACACGACTGTAATATAACAGCTTAAGGAGGACGTGTTGGATAGCCCCACTTCAAACCAGGTCCGAGCTATTGTGGCTCTGGATCTGAAGGGTGCTTTTGACAACGTCTCCCACGACCTTATTCTTGACAATCTCGCTTCATCTCAGTGTGGCTCACGTATCTACAATTACGTCAGATCCTTTCTTTCTGACCACAAGGCCACTATGGGGATAGGAGACCTCCATTCGGACGTCTATCGTCTCACAGGCAAAGGAACACCACAGGGCTCGGTTCTCTCGCCCACCTTGTTCAACGTGACTATGGCTAAACTCCCTTCCCTATTACAACAGGTTCCCAACATCCCGCATGCCATCTATGCAGATGACATTACAATTTGGGCAACCAAAGGATCAGATGGAACCATTCAGGACGCCCTATAGGAAGCTGTGTCTGTGGTACAAGACTATGCAGCTGCCGGCAGCCTTACGTGCTCAGTAGATAAGTCGGAGTTGTTATTGGTATACAAGGGGCGCCGCAAAACCGCTGATTCTCCTGACATTTCGCTGTTCCTTGATGGCCATCCTATCCCTCTGGCACCACGAATTCGCATTTTAGACCTCTACCTTCAGTCCGACGGCAAGGCCACGAACACTACACACCGTCTGGCTCAGCAGATAACTCAAATTACACACATGATCCAACGCATCACCAATCGCAGGAGAGGCCTCTGTGAAAAGGATGTCCTCCGCTTAGTACAAGCACTCATAGTTATTCGCCTCACCTATAATCTTCCCTTTCACAATCTCACGCTAGCTCAAATCAAAAAGATGGACATCCTTCTACGAACAGCTGTGAAGGCGCCTCTCGGCTTGCCTTCCCTCACATCTACACAACGCCTCCTTCAATTAGGAGTCCACAACACCGCAACCGAACTCATCGAGGCCCAGCACAACAGTCAGCTCCAACGGCTCAAGCAGACCCGTCAGGGCTGCGCCATCCTGTCTGGTCTTGGCTACCCGATTCCCCAAAAACCCACACAAGTGCCGCGACATAACCTTGCTTCTACTGTCCGCGCACTCATCAAGGTGCCTCCGATTTCACGCAATATTAATCCCTCCCGCCACGCCGGTCGTCGATGTGCCCGAGTTCAGGCTATGACAGGCGTCTTTAGTGATGGTACCACAGACTTACAAGTACTTTACACTGATGCGGCACGCTACCCAGAGAAATCAGCCATGTGTTTAGCCGTGACAGATGACACAGACGCCCTTATGGCGTCTGCCACACTTCACACTACAGACAGTGGTCTGGCAGTGGAGGGAGCTCTTGCTCTGGCGATTGTTCACGCTACGACACTTTCACATGACTTCCCTGTCACTATTGTAACAGATTCACAAGCTGCTTGCCATGCTTTTGCTCAAGGACTTGTGACTGCACATACACACAATATCCTCTCTTCTGGCTCACCGTCCGCATTACGTCCTGTGCGTATCGTCTGGACTCCTGGACACGCCTTTCTCGATGGTAATAAACGCGTTCTTGTGGTTGCCCGAGAGCTGACCGGCCGGGCTCCATTGGAAGAGCTGTCCAATCCAGACGACGCATTGACAGAACCACTAAACTACAACGCTACGCTAGAGTACAACCGACAGAGCCGTTATACGTATCCTCCCCTTCATCCTTCACTTAACAGAGCAGATGCTGTCACCTGGCGGCAACTACAGACGAATTCATTTCCTTGCCTTTGTATGCTAAATCACTTTCATCCGACTCTCTACCCCTCCTACTGCCCAATCTGTGGATCCGTACCGACAGTGTACCACTCCACGTGGGAGTGATCTGCCCCACCGGGCGTTCCTCCCATTCCCAATCCCACCCCTTCCTCTTGGGAGTCTGCACTGCTCAGCTTACGCTGGCAGGAACAGCGGCAGCTGGTCAAGCAGGTTCGCAGGGTCGCGCAGGGCAATGGAGCCCTGGACTGAGGGCCCCACCCAAGGAAGGCTCAGTGTGCATTTGTTATTAATAAATGTTTATTCTCTCTCTCTCTCTGTAATAGTGCGAGAAGCGTCCGCGAAAACAGGCGGCGGCTCGGTGACGCGCTTATTGCTAGACCTACGACTCCGAACCATTAGCACATTTGTGACTAGTCGGCATATGATATAATCAATCGGCGCTAAGGCGCTAAACATGAAGAATCAGATCATCTTATACGTGGACGACAAGGTGCGTTCGTTAAAATGATTTCTTTTTTTACAGTGCTTGCAATGCCGCTTAACTATAGAATAATAATTGCTAAAGAGACAGTATTGTACGTTCACTGTCCTTGCGTTGTGTTCATAACACCAGGAGCAGCAGCAGCTGTGCTGTTTGCTTTTTATTCGGTTGTAGTGCCAGCAGAAATGTGTCTTGCTTTGTTGGTGACTGTAAGTTTGGAAGAAAAAAAGAC
The DNA here is from genome assembly GCF_013339725.1 of Rhipicephalus microplus. Taxonomy (NCBI): domain Eukaryota; kingdom Metazoa; phylum Arthropoda; class Arachnida; order Ixodida; family Ixodidae; genus Rhipicephalus; species Rhipicephalus microplus. The sequence continues at coordinate 73,900,873 of NC_051175.1, read as the reverse complement.
AATGTAATTACTTTAAAAAAGTTTACAGGCCTTAGAAAAAACTGTACTGTATATATTTACTATTTATAAATAATTCTTTGTTATTTATTTGCTCTATATATACGTGTATGCAACACCATACTCAGAGAAAACGAAAAAAACGGCAATATTGTGGGGTAGTGTCTTTTAGGGAGGCTTGTTACGTAATACTGCAAATAAACAGCGCGCCTATGGGACCTACGCGGAAGAAGTGGTGACAAAGAACTGAGCGATAATTTATTACGACTGGAAATAAGTATAAAAAACAAGAGATAGAAAACATGAACTGTCGCAAGGTCATAGCGATGAAACGCACGTCCACCATGAGTCACGTTACTACACTTTAACATAACAGGAACATCGTGTCCTATTCTAAGACAGTGCTTGGAGTTTTGATGGCACATGTGTTTTCTGTTCTCTTGATCTGAGGAGCTTTCTAAATTTTGTAATCAATTCGATTTCAATACCTTGAGATGACCTCGCATTCAACGAAGATAGGCGCGCAGTCGCATGGCGAAGAAGTGACACTGAATTTTGTCGAAGGGCAATCAAATGCAAACGTTTTCAAGAAATGCGCAAAAAGGTTAAAAAACACCCTTCTGTATTCAGCGTACGCTCATTAAAAGATTTATTACTTACAAATAATGCGTTTTTTGCAACATTTTAAGTTTTGTGACGTTTTAGTAGAACAGTGATGAGTTGTATTTATTTATTTACAGATTACCTGCACTGCCATATAGGCATTACGTAAGGTGGAACAAAAACAAAATCAGTATAAAGGAATGCATAGCAATTAAAAATAAACACATGCGAAAATATCACCGTCTGACTTGTCAGAAGTAAAGACGAACAAATACATATTGAATACACGTTGTACGTAAAGATTACTAGAAGAATTTCACAGCATAATAATATTTATTTGTTATATCTCCTAAGACGTCACTTTAAGCTGTTCTTCTCCCTTATTTTAAGAAAAATAAGCAGAAAAGGGTGTTAGATCTGCAATTCAAGGTTGATATCTTTTTTTCTATTATCATGGTGAGTTTATATGTAGGGTGGTTGAATAAGGTAGTATGATGATTGATTCCTGTGCTTGTACGTATAGTAAGTAGCCTGTTTTGACAAATTTTGGGGCAAGGAAACTTTTCTCGGTAGACAAATTTTTCACGTTCAGCAGACAAGTAGCGGGCATTGAGACTTGCCCGAATTTCATGGCGCAGCTATGCGCCAGGGAATTTCCTGCTTACGTACGGATTTATCGCTTAGGCGTCTACAGCTTCCTGTGGAACTTTCGGCGAGATTCCTATGGGGTCCTTCAATTCGCAACGTCCCATAAACTACAACGGCGCTTCTCGAAACGAGAGAGAGGTACTCACACAGACAAAGCGTAGAAGCAATAGGTCCGTGTGCAGTCAGCGTAATTAAAACTGAAATTTTTCCAGTCAGACATTATCGGGCAGCTGTCGTTCTTCATTCTGTAAGAAGAGCAAGCAAAACTCCCTCACTCTTTGCTCAAACTTGCAATACCTGCAAATGTACACACTCTAATTACACTATTGTGTGTGAAAACGGTGTTACCGTATGAACCAACTGCTTGCTGAAATACCCGTAGAGTAAATCCCTCTAAATGCAAGAAAAAAAAGCTGCACCACATGGGCACTGCAATCACTCCGGCAGCAAGTTTCATCCGTCGATTTTCGACCTTCAGCGGCGTTACAGCCATACACGCAGGTAGAGGCGAGAACCTGCGCGTCCGGCAAGGCAATTACGCAAATGCTCGAAACAAACAGCCCCCTAGAAGCTGTCAGCTGCGTCACACCATTGGTAGAATTATCACAGGGTGTGACAGGCGATACGTATTTCGCGTAAATTATAGACATTCTGATGCCCCTAGCTTGATGTTTACTACTAAGAACACTATGGCGATAGTGCTAACGTTATTTGCGCTTAGCACTCGCATGATCAGCACGTTAGCAACGTCAAGAAGAAGGCTGTCTTCGTTCGCCCGTAACATGGGTGCGATGCAGGATGGCCCGAGCATTTCGGCAGATGAGTTTGCTCCGAGCTTGCTCAGCAGTGGCCATGGCATGAAGACAGTGCGGAGCGCGTGATAGCAGCGTAGATGAAAATGGCTACAAGCACACACGTGGCGTTGGAAACACATTGATTGATTGATATGTGGGGTTTAACGTCCCAAAACCACTATATGATTATGAGAGACGCCGTATTGGAGGGCTTCGGAAATTTAGACCACCTGGGGTTCTTTAACGTGCACCCAAATCTGAGCACACGGGCCTACAACATTTCCGCCTCCATCGGAAATGCAGCCGCCGCAGCCGGGATTCGAACCCGCGCCCTGCGGGTCAGCAGCCGAGTACCTTAGCCACTAGACCACCGCGGCGGGGCGGCGTTGGAAACACAGGCATAGAGAAACATACTTACATAAAGAGCGGACACTACAGTAGGGCCCTGCGGCCCAGCAACTGCGTTGCTTTCAGCGCCACGAGTGGTTGGTCAGGCCGATAAAGTCTTCAGCATAAATCAAATAACAAAATTTTCTTCTTCCCGAAGCTGGGATTTGAAACCGCAACCTCATTCTCCGAAAGCGAGTGTCTTTACATCTAGGCTACACACCCACGCTTCCACGAAGGTAATACATGGACAAGACATCTAATCCACATCGCTCTTTGAAGAAAACAAATGCAGAAAGTCAACACTGCCTAGTCATATTTTACTGTTTTTTTTTTTTTTGTTGTAAGGCATTAAAGTGCTCTGCGGGACATGATGTAGAGTGGATATAGAAAGTTGCACCAATTAATAAAATTTCTTCTTTGCAATAAAATTGATGCAAAACTTGCGTATTTAGTGTCCTCCTGAAGATGCTATTACACGTCTTAAAAAAGGAGTAAAAGTGAGGATGGGCACGCCATGTAGCGGTAGGTCATGCCCTTTCTTGGTGGGCCGTGAGAAGGCTCCTGTGGCTGCTCTTTATATAGTATATTTCTCTATGACACAGGTGGGACATTTGCGGCGGTTATCAAAGAAACACCTCGTGCGAACACGTCAGCGTAGTCACATAGTCAACATTTTAACAGTGCAGCGACGTCAGCGTGATTGCCTCATAACTTTTTGCCAACTCAACAGGCGCCTCCCACAGGCGTGTTCGCGGGCGTCTGTCCTCTTTCGGACAGGTTCTTTCGTTCCACCTGCCGCATGGACATTTCCACTCTCGAAGGCAGCACAGGTGCACATGCAGCACTTTTGAGGTGCTTGTTTCACTCCTGTCAAATATTTCCAGTAAATGTAAGGAGAGGTGTCCAATAGAGGCGCTCGCATCATGGCGACAACGCGGCTGTGATTGGCAACGTCGTGAGTGCGGTGAAATTGAATGTGAAATATCGTAGCCGCGTGGTGATATCACTTTTACGTCTGCGTGCATGTGTACATAGTCAGCGCGATAAAGCTGATGGATAAATTGTGCTGCTCGACATGAGCACTGCTCCTCGGCAAGAGAAAACGTGATGGGTGCACCCGATTTCCGCCGCGGGAGTCTGTCAATCAAACTGATGGACGCGTGAACTCGGATGCAAGATCGTTTATTCTGAGAAGGCTCGAGTTCCACTTGGGACTGTGATGGGGCCGGTGTGACCAAGCATTTGGTGGCAGGCAACGCTAAGCAGCAGCTTTTTTGCATACAGATTATCTTGGTGAGCTTACACTACTTGTTTAAGGCTGGAGCCATAGAGGAGCTTATGATAACATAGCTTTTTTGCAGCTTTTTTGTGTTGGTCGTATACGCATGTGCATGATCGGTTTCGTAGTGAAGACCACATCAGCTCTGTCTCAAGTTTGATTGAACTAATTGATTGAGGCTTAGTGAGCTCTGTTGTCTTATCTCGCGGGAGCAATTAGCGAGGCAATGATCAGAATGATGCTATAAACGTTATTATGATTAACGGGATACTAATTCTTATAATATTAGTAATGGCTAATTAGCATGACTTCGCGTGCTAATGATTAGTGTGTTCATGATTAATAAGCGTAAGGAAGTTCGTTCATCAACTAACATGCATTAGTTAGCCTAGTTGTAGCTTTACATGGCTTCATCAGCATGGTCTTCTTAATTTGTGGCATAATCACCTGGGCCTTACCATGACTTGACGTAATTAGCTTGGTCATAGAATGTTCAAGCCTAATTACAAATATAGCGTTCAGCCAAAGAGCTAATTAGATGGCCGCACGTGCTCGGGTGCTAGCGGACGATGACAACAAAGACGACGCGCAACGGCCGAGCTTGAAAGTACACGCTGACATGTGGCCCCGCTTGAATGTACAGACCAACACGTAGCCTCGGATTCAGCTGCGGTCACGATGTTGTAAGACGCTCGGCGAGTACTGATCTCAAAGGCCACCATGCGGATTAATCTAAAACAGACTTCGTGCAGGCGATAAATGCTTCAAAATGAATATAAACTTCCCTGCCTCTAAAAATTATCATCACGAAAAGTTTATGATGATTTTATTGCATGGGTGCACATCTGCACTCACTGGAATGACAAACAAATGAAAGAAGATGCTTTTGGTATAAAAACACCGCCTAACTTAGTCGACCGCCCTCTAAGCGGTCACTGGTTTCATCGTAACCATTGAAACGCAGCGTGCTGAGTGGTGGATTTGACTTTTTCGTCATGTTGGCGCGATCGTAAGGGGGTGTCGCCAGAGCACGGGAATATTCCGTGTTACGCGAAAATCAGCCGATCCTGCATAGAGCCACAGGGCATTATTAAACTGAGTAAAGCAAAATACTACATTGCTCCAGCTCCTTATTTGGGCACTGCTCAGCAACTATATGTTCACCCATGAAGTGGTATGGGTAGAGCATGCTATCGACAATGTAGTTACTTCAGTTTGTAGAAATGTTTTAGCGAAACGCACTATAGCGTCTAAGAGGGTCTTCTCAGGCTATACGTCTTATATATTGATGCGTCAGTCGACGTGCATAAGTGTTGATTCTGCTGCGGTAACTCGTGAGAGCAAGTGTTTTGAAAAGTTGCCTTACACGCGTGGTTTCAAAAACTCAGCTGCTGCTTTGAATACTGCGCATAGAGCAGAAAGTCTCCTTAAATCTTCTACGATATAAAAAAGTTTGAGGTCGGGTTGATACGAGGTTGAATGACGTCAAAAACTGACGTGTTGTTCTCATTGGGTTTGTAGATTACCAAGGGTTTCTTTGCCTACGAATATTTGCAATCAGCATTCGCGTTTGCGCAACGGGTTAAGCAAGTGAATCAGCGAGAAAACATAAGTTGCCCACCTGCGCTGTTTGTCGACCCACAAAGCTGAACGCGGTCTCGGGACCATGTACCGCAGGAAGTAGTACTTAACAATGTTCATGTATTCTGGCCGCTCAAGACCAATTGGGATGAGCTCCATGCCCAATTTGCCGCATTCCTCGATAGATTTCTGATAGTTACTTGCGACATTCCTCACGCAGACCGGACGCAGTGCCGACTGAGCCGTGCTCCAACCTTCTTCTGTTTAGTTGAAGAGATCGGGAAAAAATTAAATGTCAGAGTTACCACAAACACCGTACATTTTCAAGACTATATATTTAACCGTTTTAAATATGTGGCACGCTCTGTACTTACCGCAATCGAAGCCAAGAGACACACGTGGCTTACTTTTTGTGCCTAGAAACGAAATCACAGTAGTTATGTCTCGGGCTACAAGTAACAACAGCGTAGATTCAACGTTGGTTCCTTGCAGAAAATGATGTGAGACTCCTTACGCTAACATTGCGACATATTTACTTCCTATATATTGAAACATTCAGCTTGGCATACATAAGTCTGCATTGAAATATACCTGAAGCCAATGAAATATAGCCGCCACTCAAAAAAAAAAAAAACAAGGAATGTAGCGGTGCTAACACAATTTTGAGGCATAGCAAAAGACAAATTTTACACTTTCATGGTATGCAGCGTTAACGCTACCCACACATTGCAGCCAAAAATCAAGTACAAAATATATTGCTTTGATCGTGAAGCTACCCCGCCATGGTGGTCTAGTGGCTAAGGCACTCAGCTGCTGACCCGCAGGTTGTGGGATCAAATCCCGACAGCGGCGGCTGCATTTTCAACGGAGGCGGAAATGTTGTAGGCCCATGTACTCAGATTCGGGTGCATGTTTATTAAAGAACACCAGGTGGTCGAAATTTTCGGAGCCCCCCAGTGCGACGTCTTTCATAATCAAACGGGGTTTTGTAAAGTTCCATCCCAAATATCAATAAACTGAGTGTAATGCTTTAGTCAATGAGCGTCTGCAAGCCATTCCACTTACGAAGAGCATTATACGGAGGAGTTAGCATAGTTATACTGAGTTTTCGAATTCTTCGTTCCGCACGCAATATATAATGAAGAATTCTTTTCCAGTATCACTACACTATTATTTATTCATTGTTGCTTGTGTGCACCATGAGCAGATTTACCCAAAGCACATGGCGACTTGCTGACCCACCGTCATATAACACCACGTTAACATGCTACTCAGAAGCGTTAATGCTCAAACCAAAGTTTTTGTTTTTTTTTTTCAAAAGTAGTAACAAGAAAAATGAAATAGGGAAAATGCAGGGATGTCAACCAGTTAGGTATCACTGGTAAGCTACCCATTGCAGCAGTAAGGGATCTGAGAGATTGAAAAAAAGAGTCAATAAAGTGAGAAATAGTGGGAGCACTGAAGCACATGATTTAAGATGTAGAGGTATTAATAATAAATTCGATGAATTCCCAAGCTTCTTCAATACTCGTCGCGACGTTCGCGACACCAGTGCTCCTACTTAAAGCAACGATTCACAAATACTTAAAATTGATGTTAAGACTCGCATAGTGAATAAAATTACTGTATTTTGCAGTTTTTTTCTTGCTGATTTGACTGTGTTGGTGCAGAAGACAGAGGCGCAAAAAACATATCGTGAAGCAGAAAGAGCAGAATAGAAGAAAGAACAGCGCCATCTTCTGCTCTTCCTGCTTCACGATATGCTTTTTGTGCCTCAGTCTTCTGCACCAAGCATGCACCAACTAGCCAAAAAACAAGTCTTTTGACTGTCTCATTGTGTGAAATTGCATTAATTGTATTGAAAGTTTGTATTCTGAATACTTGTTCTGCATGATGTTATTTCTTAACGTTTGTGCTATCGCTGCCTGCATAGAGGCTGCACGCCTCTGTCAAATCAATTGTGTTTCAAGCAACTTTTAGACACCACATCCTCCATGATTTAAAATTGGTATTATTATCATCATTATTATTATTATTATCACTATTATTATTATTATTATTATTATTATTATTATTATTATTATTATTATTATTATTATTATTATTATTATTATTATTATTATTATTATTATTATTATTATTATTATTATTATTATTATTATTATTATTATTATTATTATTATTATTAAGACAGCTTCGCACTACTGATGCCAAATCAGAAAAAAAACAGCGGATCTGTGTGGCCTTTGTTGACTTTATTCATTTTTATGTTTCTTGATTATGTTTTTTTTCTGATAGCTTGCGTGCACAAGTCGCACGTACGGAAATACTCTATGACAGTGTACGCGAGGACCACCTCTTCAAAACACTTTTTACCTGCAATGCAAGCTCATGAAAATAAATTGGCAGATCTCACGTACAGTGGGAATTGATGATATGCGAAACAAAAATGAGAAAGCTTGATATGTCATTGTAAAATCAGCACAACGTTACGAGGTGGAGGTAAATGATGCCGTACATGACTTCCGTGCCATGATTATTATGTTTGTATGTGTTATTTACCTTTGTCATCTATTCACGTCACGTTATACGAAATTTAGTGTATGTGGAGCTAGCGAAACGACCGTGAGCACGCTATGAGCGTGGTAATATGTCATGTTCTTGCATGACACGTGTGTCAGGATTATCATGTTTGAGCCAGTCATATACTTTCGTCATCCAGTGACATCACGTAACACCGAATTCGGTATGTGTGGAGCTATCAAAATGGCCGTGAGCTCATCATGAAAGGCCCAATATACTCCAATGTAGCATGGACGCACGCGCACGCATGGCACAGCGACGCTACGTTAGCAAAACGCGAGTCCTCAATAGTCTGACGCCAGGCGCGACAAGCATCCATCGGCGCTGCCCAACGGCAACCGGCGCGAAAGGCGACATGCTGCATTTTGCACCAATGCGTTACCCAGACAACACAGCGTCTCCCTCTTTTCGTGATGGACGGCGAAATGGCCGTGATAGCGAAACGGCCGTGAGCGCATCTGAGTGTGGCATGTAGACATGTTGTTACATGACACGCATATCGTGATTATCATGCTTGTGTGTGTCATTTACCTATGTCGTTCATTCGCGTCACGTAATACCGAGTTTGGTACATGTGAAGCTATCGAAACGGCCGCGAGTGCATCATGAGCGTAGCATGTAGTCATGTTGTTACTCGACAAACATCTCATGTTTTTCATGTTTGCCCTAGTATCACACCTTCGTCGTCCATTCATGTCCCGTAATACCAAATTTGATATAAGTGAATCTAGTGAAACGGCCGCCAGTGCATCCATCATGAGCGTGGCATGCAGTCATGTTGTTACATGACACGCATCTCACTATTGTCATGTTTGCACCAGTGACATACCTTCGTCATCCATTCACGTACCGTAATACGCAATTTGGTATATGTGACGCTGGCGAAACGTCCGCGAGTGCATCATGAGCTTGGCATCAAGCCATGTTACATGACACGCATGTCATGATTTTCATGTTAAGGTCTGTCGCTTGTGCTCGCCATTCAATCATGTCATGCCGTACCAGATTTGCAACATGCCATATGAACGAAACCACCGCAAGAGCTGCAGAACTCTAAAATGTCAGTCATGACATTCATGACATCTGTGCCATGATTTTTATGTTATGACTAGTTAAATATGTTCTTCATACAGTGATGTTGCGCTATACCAAGTTTGCAATCGATACCACTATCGAAACAGCCAGGAGAGCTAAAAGTCGTAGGCGGCAAGATATATGTAGATAGATACGCGCAAAGTCGGCGATGTTTGCTAAGAAATTTTACACATTTAATAATACTCCTTGTAGCGTTGCTTGAGGAAGGTCGAGCGCGATAAACCTGGTGTCGTATTCCGATAAACTTTAAACGAGTTTGCACCCTTATTGGCGATATTGCCGCATCTCTAACTCACACCCTACAACAAGGGTGTTTTGATAAAATCAAAACATCCATGTCATGGGTGTCTCAGTGATTTGAAAACACCCATTGCAAGGGTGTTTGGGTTTCTGAAAACAGCCTTATGGTACGGGTGTTATAGAAACACCAAGCACCTTCAGGGGCGCAAACTGGTTTCAAGTGTACATACGAGTATGATGTGTCAGGAATCAGCATGAAATGTACATAAATGGCTTTTAGGAGTCACTCAGTAGGTGTACTTAAAAAACTAATAAAAAACTAGTGAGAGGTCTTACCATCGCAGGTATTACCTCTACTTACATATGTATCCCAGCTTTTCAGAGCAGTTTTTAATTACAATTCTATATTTGTAGGTATGAACATCAACGGCCTCACACTCATTCCAGGCGGGATTTCTGAAAGCAACAACTTAAACAAAACACGTTGTTGAAGAGCCATACCCACTTCGGCAATAGGCACACATAGAAAGTAACAATCGTGGCAGACCTGAGAAACTAGCATTGTCACGCGACTATAATGCTGAATGCATAAAACTATCGAACGAAACAGATGTCATCGAGCTAAAGCATGCAGTTTGCACTGCTGCCTAGATATTTAACTAGTGCGCGCGAGTGGCGACAGTCGTTATCCCTTTGCCTGAAATAAACTACTCATTACCTGTAACGTTTTCATTTGAGTTATTTATGCGGCATTATCTAGTTGATGTTGGCGAGTGCATATTTTTATGTTTTTTTGTTATTTATGCGTTAAATACATGACCTAACAATAATTTATTTTCATTCCTAAAGTGCCTCGGTAAATATGTTCGTCTCTAAAACTGCCAGAGACTGAATCCGAGGCCGAGGCCACGGCATTCACGAGCCGGTCAACCTCTTTCTAGGAGACAAGATAAAATAGGTACAGAAAATGCCAATCCTCGGACTGCGGCTACAAAGCAACAAGCGAGTGGACCACACAATCAAAACCCTTAGAACAACGATGAAGCCGATTTCCCGTATGATTTATAGAGTCACCTATTACCGAAAAGGTTTCAAGGAAGCTGAGATGCTCCAGCTGGTTCAAGCTTTTGTCCTCAATCGACTAACATACAGTCTTCTTTTCCAGGAGATGAATAAAAATGATTTAAAGGCCCTAGATGCGTTGATACGAACATCGTAGAAGGCGTCTCTCGGCCTACCACTTGGAACGTCCACAGAACGTCTCGAAGCCCTCGGTATACATAATCATTATGAGGAGTTACGCACAGCGGTGCTCATTTCTCAACGGGAGAGGCTTACCTTAACCACTCCTGGACAAACAAATTGCTACGCCGTGTAGGTTACCCAGCTCGTCCCTAGTATGCGGGAGGGGAACTGGAGTGCATGGCTAAACAGCTAAGTGAAAATATCAGTATCCCCTATCCCCCCCCCCCCCCCAAAAAAAAAACATGAGCCCCCGGTATCGCAAAGGTTGTAGGAGTGCGCGAGCTCGCAAGTTACAGCGGCACTTCGGGAACAATCCGGACTCGGTTTATACAGATGTCGCCCTATGCGGCACGAACAAGTACGCGCTCGCCGTCGTAGGAGCGGCCCCGGGTCAAGGCCTTCTGACTTGCGCCACGGCACGATCCACATCCGCGAATAACGCTGAGGCTTTAGCTATCGCGCTTGCTATTAAAGCTAAGGATATTCTGGGACGATCGTCTCTTGTTCTTACCGATTCCTTGGTCTCATGTAGAATCTTTCTCACGGGAAGTCTACCACGCAACACCATTCGCCTATTAAGACCGAACCTAACGCAGGACCATAATATTATCTGGTGCCCGGGTCACGCAGGACTCGACGGCAATGAGAGAGTGAACGGTGCAGCTCGTGCTTTAACCAACCGAGCGGCCTACAGCTCCGACAACAGCCACTTTTTACCGCGAGATATCCTTGAAAACCAACGGCTTGGGCGACGAAGGTACAGTGTACCACACACAGCTTTACCCGGCCAGAATTCTTGTGACTGGCGCCGTATACAAACAAACGCATATCCAAATCTTTCGTTCAACCATGCCGTTCACCCTGCGATGTACAGCGATAGTTGTCCGTGGTGCGGAGGCCGGCCCACTCACGCCCACATATTGTGGGATTGTCAGAACAGCCCAACCAAAATTAACTCCCCGCAAATAGCCGGCAAAATTACCGTAAGGGAGCAGTGGGAGACTTTGCTCGCCAGCGAGGATCTGGGGGTGCAACTAGCGCTCGTCGACAGGGCACAGCGGGGTGCTAAAGCCAGTGGAGCCTTGGAATAGGGGCCCCACCCACAAGCTCCCCGTATCTTTTCGTTGTTTCTTTTTCAAATAAACGTTTTCATATATATGCCAGAGACTGGAATAATTTCGCAGCTAGACGGTCTACTCAGATTTGAAAGACAATAGCCTTTCTTAGAGTACTTGAACCCAAAATTTTTTGTCTTTCTATCTATCTATCTATCTATCTATCTATCTATCTATCTATCTATCTATCTATCTATCTATCTATCTATCTATCTATCTATCTATCTATCTATCTATCTATCTATCTATCTATCTGTCTATCTATCTATCTGTCTGTCTGTCTGTCTGTCTGTCTGTCTGTCTGTCTGTCTGTCTGTCTGTCTGTCTGTCTGTCTGTCTGTCTCATAGAGTTTCCCACAATACTTACTAGAGGGAACTCTGGCGCGAGAGTCTAAGGGAGTTGCAACACACGGCGCTTCAGTGAGCATGGGAATGATGGGTAGTACACACATGTGTCTAATTTTCGTACTTCTGGCCTGCTTCTGGCGTCGTGTGTGTTCGTGTGGCTTGGAGCTGTTTTTTCACGAAAACATAAATTAGCAAATGTTGACCGTTTGCGCTTCAAAACCTTATTCTTTTAAGCTTACTATTTTGAATCAAGTCCCTAAGTTCAAAAGGGTTCGTTCTTCCTTTCAAAACAAAACCGTAACCAGTAATAAACGAAGCCGCAAGTACGATTCGCAGCCCGCAACTACGAAGACTAGGCAAATGTGTGTACTACCCATAATTCCCATGGTCGCTGAACGATCGCAGCGCCAGAGTACCCTCTAGTTAATTTTGGAAAACTGTATGGTCCGTCCGTCCGTCCGTCTGTCTGTCTGTCTGTCTGTCTGTCTGTCTGTCTGTCTGTCTGTCTGTCTGTCTGTCTGTCTGTCTGTCTGTCTGTCTGTCTGTCTGTCTGTCTGTCGTTCTGTCTGTCTGTCTGTCACACAACTCAGCCACTTGACAAAAGTTTAAGCACTCGCTCAAGGCTCAGCCATTTTGAACTGGTAGCAGCGTTCAAACTTGTGAACGCTATCAAAGAAAAAGGAAATATTCCGCATGTCTGAGCTGCAGCGTCAATACCTAAGCATTAGCTGGTGTGTTACTTTGCTAGAAAAACATAAATACACAATTTTATTTACCGCAGTGCTATCACTAGGCGTCAGAAATTCGACGCTATGCGCGAAAAAGATAGCTGGCGGAAGGACTATCACCTTTTAGATTTGCAACACGGCATGCATAAACTATGACCATGACGTTTGCAACAAGGCAAGCAGAAAAGCAGCCAAATTTTTGTGTTAGTGTTTTCTTCTGCCTTCACGAAATGAAAGAATTGATTTCCTTCCGATATTTTTCTTATATAATTGTTTCCATAGTGATTTCCCCCTTAAAATTTGTTCTGTCTGCTTTCGCTGTTTGCTTTGTAAATATGGGAAATTCATTGTTTCATAAATGAAGCAACGTTTTTAGTATTCATGGAGCTATTTTTGTCTGTATATTATTCTGCCCATACCTTCCTGTATGGTTTTAACGCCATAGTGGCAGAGAGGTCATCTGGCTGAAATTACGGCGTTGGTGACGGCCTCATGGGTTGGTTGAGCAAACTCATCTTGTCCATGAGACGGAAATCGATAACGATGTAGAGATAATAAATAATAGAAAGTTTCGGTTGGTAGTGAAGATAGAGCCCGGCCCATCTGTGCGACAAACAGGTGTTCTACCGCAGAGTCACGATAGTTGTTGACGCCTTTTTGAAAAAAAATACACTATACAAATTATACGCAGTAGAGGAAGTCTTTTTAACGCCTCTTATGTCACTTTGCAGAAGCGCGAAGCCGCACCAGGCGCAAAAAATTTGAATTTAGCAACGAGTTGGTGATTTAAAAGCGCAACCATTAGAAAGTGCGCAGACATATTTAAACAGAGCCACACGCATTGGGTCATGTTGTCATATAGTGCATCGGCAAGTTTATATACCCTGGCTAAAATGGTCGGGTCACCCTGAATACGTGCGTAATGCTGAGAGAGAGAAGTAAACGTTTATTTCCAAACAGTGTTCCGAGCAATGCCCGATGTCACCCTGAGGTGGGAGGGCTCCTTAGTCCAGGAACCCTCTGGCTTCTACTGCCCTCTTGGCCCTGGCGACGAGTTGTTGTTGCTCTTCCAGGTCCTCGAGGGCGAGCTTCGCCTCCCACGTTTCGGTTAGGTCTTCGTTCGTTCGTCCTGCTTCGTTATCAGTCGTGTGTTGTTGCAGATTACGTCTGGTAATACACTGGCATGCAAGAAGCAAGTGCGCCAGGGTGTCCGGTACGTTGCAAAGCGGACACATAGAGCTATATCTCGTTGGGTAGAGACGGTGCATTAGGGCCCCATGTGTGTATGTGCTGCTTTGCAGGCGTCTCAGTATTACGCTTTCCTCTTTTGTAAGTTTTGGGTGTGGTGGAGGGTATACTCGTCGCTCCAGCCTGTAATGCTGGAGTAACGACGAGTAGGTGTTTTGAACAACTTCCGTCTCTTCAACGACGGATCGAATGTCCTGTGGGCAGGTGCGTAATGCTGAACAATAAAAAAAATGGTTGTGTGAAGACGTGGCGTGCAGTCACAACCACACGACAAGAACGTACGGCCACATTATCTACCTCTCACGGATGGCACTCCACGGTATCGCAAAGGGCTACTATTCCAATATGCTTGGAATAATGTAAAAGAAACGACATGTGTCTAGGAGTACAGGTAAGTAGAAAAATTACAATGTATAGGCTCTGTACGTAGCGGTAACCTTGATTGGGCATTGCATATATCACGAAATCAATGTAACGCCCATCGAGAACTGTGTTTTTTTCCCTCGAATGTATACTACCTCACAAGTACAACTGTGGCGTTAAAATTGGGTTTTAGCAAGCACACGCTTTTTTATAATTATTTTGTTTGGGAGACATGTGGAACTTTCTTGGAAGAAAGGATAGTATTTGTTCCTTGTAAAAGTGCACTACACAGAAAAACAATAACATTGATAATTAAAAATTGAAAGCCTCTGCCCCGGGTTTCAGACTTGGACGATCAACCGACCTCAACCACTAGGTTTGTGAACTTGGCCACCGTTTACTGTCGGGCTTCTTACACGAAATGAATTTGAATATTTTATTCCTACAATCAACTACCATGGCTAGTGGAAGGCTTTCCAAGTAAAAGAAATAATTGGCAGCCGATCAACAAAGTTAATGCTGACCATGAAACAAAGTCAGGTCCTGGGGTGCATATTCTCAACGTCCAAGTCACCGACCAGTGTAAAGGATGGATAGATGGACTTACGGACGGACGCACGAACCGATGCGTGAATGGTCGGGAAGATAAAGTACACGGTTTAATTTTTAAACCATATGGTTGCTATTAACGCTCGATGCATGGTATAGACAGGCGGCTGACTGGGGCCCTACGACGACGGATACAATGGACACCGTGCGAGCGTAAAGAGTTGGGCTCCTTAAAGAGACACTAAAAGCAAACATTAGGTCGATGTTGATTGCTGAAATAGCGCTCCAGAAACCTCGTAGTGCTACTTTTTTGCCAAGGAAGTGCTTATTTTGAAATAAAAATACGTCTTAGTGGTCCGCATCTCGTTAGTACACTTAAATTAACCCGTATAAAAGTGAAAACTGTCACGTCGCTGTTGCCGTGCACAACGTTGTCCGGCTTTACTGCTCGGCCACCGACATTAGTCCCAGCATAGTGACAATAGGGGTAGCCACAGCGGCAACAATGACCATTGAACAATTTCTTTTCATGACCTCCGAGACTGCAAGCCTGCTTGGTTCAACTGGGCTCCACTCAGTTGCCGGACTTGTCCAGAATCACTAGGCGAAAATGCAACTTTTGAACCAGTCGTGCCATTCTTATAGTAACGTCCAGCGGTATTTTATCCACGTATCAAGGAGAAACGAACAAGCAGCATCTGATTACGCCTCTTGATGAACAGGAGGTTCTTTAGTTGGTGCATCGACTTCGATTAGTAGTGATTAATCGTATTTGGTAACTCTGACGTCATCGGGATCATTCTGCGAATGTTCTACTCGTAGCACATGCCATATCGCGCATTTACTATAATTTATCGGTAAGTAGGGCACTCCTGTTGATAATGTTGTTTTCGAGGTTGTCCAACATTGAGCTTTCAGGCTGACTTGAATTGTTGAGTTTAGTGTCCCTTTAAAGTAAGTGCCGATTTTGCGACTCACCTAATAAATTCCCAATATTACGCAACAGTCATTCATTAGAAGCATGATGAGGTGTTCGTTAGCGGTGATGTTACCAATGGCTTCGTGTGTTTTTGCCTTTCGTGGTTAGACCAAAATGGTGCTCCTCAATATTTAATAATTGGTTATTGCTTACCCGCCGCTCACGGATTGTGCATCCCAATATAGATTCCGTTGGCGCTTTGGAATTGGGACCAATGAGTAAAACGTTTTCCCACTTAACAATGAACGGTTACTCTTTTCACATATTTCGGAAGCGCTCGTCTTGTTAAACGTGCCCTGACCAGCAGAGCAGCGCTCGTAGTTGTAAGAATCCGGCGCACCTTAAGGTGGGAAGCAAAGTAGCAAAAAAAGCGCACTGTTGTAGAAGAAGACGTAAACATAAATTGGTAACAGTGAGCTTGTTTGTGATGCTTGTATGCAAAAATAAACAAAGATGCTCCCACTTTCACTACAGCATGTGCTTCTGCGAGACTAACTTACATCGCTCCTTCCCGCTTTTTTTTTTGTTTTTTCGAAGGTGAACCATTTCTTTTGGTGACGTAGGCACTTTTGGTAAATCTATCTATCTATCTATCTATCTATCTATCTATCTATCTATCTATCTATCTATCTATCTATCTATCTATCTATCTATCTATCTATCTATCTATCTATCTGGTATATTGAGTAAAAAATGCGGCTGCGCCGAGGTAGCCGAAGCCGGCTGTGTGAATGAAGGCCTTTTACTTGTTTATATTTGCACTTGGTTTTAGCGTATATTAGCTCTTGATACCAGCGCCAGAACAATAGCCCAAAAGTAGACGAGTAGGCATCGTAATTTTTTTTGCCCCACGGCCTTTAAAAGTAACCTATCTATTATAATGTATCCAAATCTGGCAAATCTGATTCCTTGTGGTTGGTTCGTAGGAATGATCAGTTGAAAGGGAAGGTAACAGCGCTGCCAAGTCATCAAGGATTAGCAGTGCGATATTTTTCTCCCACCTGACAAATACTCTCAGTTCATCATCCCCACGAGCTCAACGCCAGAGGAATAATAAGCTGAAGCATCTGTCAGATCAAAGAAAGGTGTTTCATTGTGGCATATTCTCTACTTCAATAAATAAAAGCATTTGTTTCATTAATATTAAACTTCAGCTGACGGCTAATGTAACTAAAGTTGATATAGAACGAATGAATTGGAAACGTAGATATGGTCAACCCTAGTCCCCAGTTTGAGAAGCTTAATGAGGCTCAAACCTAACAGTACTTCGCAGGGCCAGTCAAAGAATTGCCCCTTCATCTGAGCAGAACGTAGGCATGACACTGATTCATGAATGCACTACTTGTTCACTCATATTTTTCCCACTCACATTCCGCCGAGTCGGTGCTTTCGCATAGAACTCGGTACAAGTCGCTGCAGTTGCGCACAAAAAACCATGGAACAATGCCACCAATCCAAACTGTTGCACATGTTGCACTCCAATCAATCTGAGTAAAGTCTACGGAAATAACGCCTCTAAGCTTGCTGTTTCAAGGAAAGAAAGAAAACACATTATAACCAAGTATTGTCAACAAAGCGAGAACAAATAACAACGCTAGTAAGGCACTCCTCGAAATGGGTTCCTATTGTAGTCAACTTAAAGAACAAAACCATTGTTTTCAATGCAGGACCCCTTAATAGAATGTTTAAAAATTTTTTATATTGTCGTGCTCTTCTAGCCTACCAAAATCTAAGCACACGGGCCTCTCGTATGTGACCTCTAGTGAAATACGCCCACTGTGGCCGAGATTCAGTCCCGCTACTTTCAGGTCGACAATCGGGCTGCATACCCGCTAGAACAACATGGCTTGTCTAGTCGATTTAATTATTACGAACATCAAAGGGACGATTTCAACAATCTACACCGCTGAGTTCCACACGTGATTTATATCCACACAAAGTTAAACGCATTAACAGGGAAATGTTTTTAAAAGTAGTTTCCGTTTCCGTGACTTAAGCTCAATGGTAAATAAAGCTTCATTGTCTTAAAACCTTGTCATAGTCTTCAGGAGTGAAAATTTTGTGGGATCATTTTCAAAGGCGTTAGCTCTGAATTCAATGCTTCTCCTTGGAAATTCGTATTTATCGTGATCTTCACACCAAACTGTGACATACAAAGTCGCCCAGTCGTTCTCAAACAAGGTTATACATGAAAGTTTTAACACAAAGTTCTACATCACGAAATGTTTAAAATGTCAAGTCACAGAGGCTCACCTTTCATTTCTACACATCAAGCAAACTCATTCGCGGCAAAGACAGCCGCCACCCCGTTTACCAGGTTGCGTTATGGGCGTGCCATCATTCAGCGTCAGAAACGTTTCTCTGTAGGCTATCTCGTTAAAAAAGAACTTCCTTTCAGAAAACTTGATGGAACGTAGTTTTGAATGAATTCGGACACAATTGAATACGCACGGTGTGCCACAATATCTTTCCCACTCGATCGTTTACTTCCAACGTCCCGGCTCACTAATTAGAATGAATGTTCTGCCTTGGAATCTCCACGCAAACAAGATGTGACTAAACATAGCTATTTAGTAGTTTATATCAAAGGTAAGCGGATATATGCAAAATTGAAACTGTTCTGTGGTGCGTACCTTATGTCTTCCGCTTTCAGGTCAACCCAGTACTCTTTGGTCATGAAAGGCAGGGCAAATAGCAGAGAAAAAATTTGCTCTTTCTTATCAAGTACCTTATATGTGTCTACAATTACCGATGACTGCTGTGCACATCGCCTAATTGCATCGGGAGCGCTGACCTTATCATTTTCAAAGCAGTACTCCACAACACTGTCGCCATGGGTTCCCTTAGCTGCAACGAATGAACCACAAGATAAACAAGAGCTCTCACCGACACAGTGAAACAAAGCAGTTATTAAACCCGGATCACTTAACCAATCCCCTGCAGCGCAGAGTTCACCAGTGATACTGCGGGCTAGATTGAACTTAGAACCAATATTACAAAAACAGATGTGCTAGCCTCCTCACCTCTTTAATGCCTTAATTATGAAACTGCCGTAGAAGACAAATATTGTTTTCATTTTCAACCTTTAAACAGCCTCCTTTAAATGTTTCCGCAGTTAAATAGTGTCAAATGCGACTTTAATGCGTATTTTCATATGTCGAGAATTGTTCATATGCCACAAAGGCAAGGTCATTGCAACAAAAAAACGTAGTTAACAACTTCATAACACGTCATGTGCCATCTCTTGGGGACCTACACACCAAATAAACAAAATTGCCTGAAGGTATATTTACGTCATCCAGGCGAAAAAAACAATACGAAGACTCGAAGGTTGTCGCTCGTGCTTCGCGCTGTCTGCCATCAGCTACAAGACAACTGGCTCTAGGATGAAATACTTTAAGCGAGACGGTGATAGATTTTTCACACCGAAAGCTACATCTTTCGGATTACTTAACAGCTGGCATTAAAGGCGGCACGGAATTAGTGACTTGCTTGTTCGAAGTTTTTCGGTAAATTGCAAATTCGCGAAACTTGGCAGTAAAGGGTTAATAAATGCTGCGCTTCAGGCATACCCCTTGTTTTACTATGACTATTTTCCTCTTTACAGGCCCTGACCTCTTTAGGCCTACTGTACTTGTTCCCTTCACCATTAACCGAGTCAGAATCAACTTTACTTGACCTCTGTAGAAAGTTCAGCACATCAATTCTCAATTTCTCTCCCTTCAGCATCATTATTTTCGGATGTTGTAAATAAATGAATATTGCATCGCTTTGTAAGACCTGCATAAGGTGGCGCTCCTACGACATGGTAAAATCATATTCGGACAAAAAAAATTCAAGAAGTGCAATTATGCGCAATAAAAAAGAGGATGACATCAATTTAAGGTCTGGTGGTCCCATGCCGCTGCTCTCCCATGGGGTTGGTGCCCTCCAAAGTGACTATAACTTCGTTCTGCCGAGCACCATGACAAAAGTGCGCTTGTACTATTTAACCAGTAGGTACCTGGCGGCAGCAATTCTCTGCCTCACACAGAAGTGGTGGATGCTCAACTATTTCTCCAAGACTGTGGTTCATGGGTTAAGGTACGCCCAGAGGCCTGCAATGCAATGTAGCTGATACTCTACCAAAAGAAGCTGACCTATATGACGAATTCGGCCAGTGAAAGTTACTTCCACTGATGCAATGATGTAATTATCTTCTGTCAATAAATTTTTGAACAAAATGCACTACTCGTCGATAAAGAGAAGCTGTCCTGCCAATATTATTTTGGAATGAGCCATGCCATATTACGAAAGATCTCTAGAAGTTCTCTTGGTAATGTAGCTCGCGTCTGAAAGCGGTTGCTACCGCGACGAAGAGGAGCCTTTTGGCCTGAAATTCTGAAGTGACCAATGTCCTATATGCTCCGCTGAAAAGCCCCTTGAAAAATGTCCCAACGTTATTACGAGGCGCAAGCAAAAGGCAAGCAAAATCTTATGCTTGGAATATACAGTCATTGAACTGATGTCAGTCAATCTACAATGTACCTAACGTCAGACACCAGGTTCAAAAAAACTGGCAGATACCTCGTTGAGTGGGAATCGATGATGGGCGAAGCACGAGTGAGAAATGTTGATATGCTACTTTAAAAGCAGAACAACCTTACGAGGTGGAGGTAAATGAGGCCGTACATGGCTTCCGTGCCATGATTATCATGTTTGGATGTGTCCTTTAGCTTCGTCATCTGTTCACGTCACGTTATACCAAATTTAGTAAATGTGGAGCTAGCAAAATAGGCTGGGAGCACGCTATGAGCGTAGTATGTTGTCTCGTTCCTACATGACACGCGTGTCAGGATTATCATGTGCACACCGGTAGTATATTTCGTCATTCATTGACGTCACGTAACACCGAATTCGGTATGTGTGGAGCTAGCAAAATGGCCGCGAGTGCATCATGAAGGGCCGAATATACTCCAATGTAGCGTTGACGCGCGCCAACAATGGGCACAGCGACGCTACACTAGCCAAACGTGAGCACTCTATATATTCTGACGCCAGGCGCGACCGCCGCGACCAGCGTCCGTTGGTGTGGCCCGACGGCAACCGACGCGAAAGGCGACTTGCTACAATTCGCGCCGATGCGTTACCCAGACAACACTGCGTCTCCCTCTTTTCGCGATGGAGGCACGCCGGACGTGCTGAAACGCGCATGCGTCAAAGCAACGCAGGGCGGCGCATGCCTGTGAGTATATGGCAGGACCGGCGCCTGACGTGGCAACGCTGGCGTGACGCGACGAAAGGAACGCAAGTGAGCACGCGCACCACGTCATGTCGAAAGGTATTGGCGCTTTTACTGTGGCATATAGTCATGTTCTCGCATGACGCGCATCTGATAAGTATCATGTTCGTACCTGTCACATACCTTCGTCATCCATTGACTCACGTAATACAAAATTTGGCATATGTAAAGCTAGTGAAACGCCCGTGAGCGCATCATGAGCTTGGCATGTAGTCATGTTGTTACATGACACGCATTTAATGATTTTCATGTTAGGGTCTGTCACTAGTGTTCGCCATGCAATCATGTCTCACCATACCACTTTTGTAACATGCCATGGGAACAGAACCACCGCAAGAGCTGCAGGACCAGAAAATGTAAATTATGACACTCATGACATCCATGTCATCGTTTTGATGTAATGACTAGTCAAATATGTTCTTCTACAGTCATGTTATGCCATACCAAGCTTGGTATCGATATCACTATCGAAACGACCAGGAGAGCTGAAAGTCGTAGGCGGCTGGATAGATAGATAGATAGATAGATAGATAGATAGATAGATAGATAGATAGATAGATAGATAGATAGATAGATAGATAGATAGATAGATAGATAGATAGATAGATAGATAGATAGATAGATAGATAGATAGATAGATAGATAGATAGATAGATAGATAGATAGATAGATAGATAGATAGATAGATAGATAGATAGATAGATAGATAGATAGATAGATAGATAGATAGATAGATAGATACGCGTAAAGTCGCCGAAGTTCGCTAAGTAATGCTTCGCATTTAGAACACTGGACCTGGTCATTACGAAGCAAGCTTTCATACGTGCTCATAACAGTCATTGCTGCTGTGTCCATCTCGGCTAACGCTTTGATTCAGCACGGACATCTACACTTCGTTCAAGAAGTAAGCAGAATGGGAAGTTTGGTCTGCTGGTATATGTTGGTTTTATTTTAACGACGTGTTCCGTGGATACACGAGCAAAGAAGCTTAGACCAACAGGCGCGACAAAGAAATGGCGTTATTGAAGGATGAAGCAGCCTTTTTGACCATTTCAGCTCAAATTACATGTATCCCTAGGAATTAGGAAGGCATGTCTAATGGGCTGAGGCGCTTAAAAAGGGTAATTTATCCTTCAATGAGCCATGCGCCACAGACAATTGCACAGAAAAGAAACAGCTGTAACGCGACACAATTGTGAATGGGCATGACTAATAAGCACCACTACCACCTGAAAAGAGATCTAGGAAAGGTCAGCGTCGGCAAAGTCACTCTGTCATCTTTCGCTGACATTTGCGGCGATATTTGAAAGCTCCTGCTTCCTAGGGCAATAGATATCAGCCCTCTCAGAAAACTAATATAAACAGTTGTCGAACACTACACTAATGCGAAAATGCTCTTTTGCCATCGAGCATTGAAATGATTTGCAATATTCCTATGTGGCCCCAGCAATGCCGAATGTGTGCATTAGTTTAAAAAATTTACTAATCTTAACGCCCAGATTAGAGTGTACTTTGTGTTCAGGGCAGTATTTGCATTCATGGGGCTAGTTATTGAAATTAGCTCAGACTCATGTTAGCTAGCTCTCCTTGGAGGAGTTTTTACGGGGCTGTTGTTTTGTTAATGTAATGTTTTCTTTGTGTTCGTTGTTGCCGACCAGCAAAGCCAGCTGTGTGCACGCATGTTCATGCGCACTTTTCTGCTACCAGTGCTCAGATCAGAGATATCGTCATGTTTCTTTTGTTTCAACCTTTTCCCCCCTGCACTATACATACTGAAGCGGTGTTATCAATAAACCTGAATCTACCACCAGCTAGCATGTCGTTTATGCTGCTGCTGTCTGTCGCAGTAGAATACTACAGTTAACAAGCTGTACTTTTATGTGTTAAAAAGAAAGTATTTTCGTAAGATGATGAAAGACGTTCATAAGTAGGATAAGAAATCACATACGCCGATTATGACATGCGTGTCATCGTCAGAATACTAAACAGTGTGTTCTCCACTCACCGTTCATAGCTTTTTTTGCTATTGTTCAACGCTTTCATATTGCCCCCTCTGGCACATAATTTCACATTTGCAATTTTTGTTTGTCCCAATACGATGGAGATATGTCCTAGTTCGCAGAGCTCTATGGGCGTTAAGCTAATTCTGGTGGTAGTGGGGCTGCAAAACTGCCCAACCAGCAAATATTTGGCCCTGACAAAGTGAAAATACACAATCTTGTCTATCGAGGAGGGCATGTTCTTGTTTGCTCTTATGACCTCGTTAATATACTTAGGGCGATAATCTTTTCGATGGTTGCCTGTGTCAATGTATTACGTCCGCGCGTACTTTCTTCTCAATTTTACGTCACTTTTCCTTCTGTCTCTTTATCGGCGCTGATTTTCCCGGACACACTCGCCACCACCGATTTCACAGACCGGCCAGGTCTGCTTGAATAAAACTTGCAGCTGGGTGGGTTGGTTCGTACTTCAAGGCAGACTAGTGTGCGCAAACAAAGACAGGGACACAGAAAGAAAGAACAGGGACAGGCGCAAACTTTCAACCGCCATTTTTTTTTCGTCATGCTGCAATATATACCCAATAAAACGTGTACAAGAAAAAAGTGGTCACGTAGCCGAGACCAAACTGATCACAAGAACAATATTAACTGTTGGGGTTTAACGTCCGGAAACCACCGTTTGATTATGAGTGACGCCCTATAGGGGAGAACTCCGGAACTTTTGACCATCTAGACATCTTAAACGTGCACTCAAATATGAGCACATTGGCCGGCATCAGTTTTCGCCTCCATCGAAAATGCAGCCGCCACAGCCGGGATTCGATCCCGTGACCTGCGCGTCAGCATACGAGTGTTTTAGCCACTAGACAACCGCGGCAGGGCGGAATAAAAGAAGGCGCGCGAAATCTGCGCTCACTATCCAATAATGACACAGACATGTCGCTAACACAAGCGTCGTGACGTACAGGTACATGTTTTTTGTTTATGTTGTTTTTTCACAGCTAAGACACACAAGCCTGATGTTTCTTTGCACACAATAGTGCATCAAAAGGTATCTTGGCAGCATTTAGTTTGCGAGTTCATGTTTAAAGAAAGGAATGAGCTGTCAATTTTGGATTTCTTCGCTACGAAGAGTTCAGAGGACGTAGTGCCTCTTTGCAGATGTAGAATGCTAAAGTGTTCGTCCTTTCTGTGAACGTGGAGGATCTATTTTATTCAATAATTCATGCAATACATGTGCTGGTAGCTTTTGTTGTGCTGCGGAAGCTAGCCGGGGCTTGTCCCAGAATCTTCCCTGGCGAGAAAATACCCGTCAATAGGGGAAAGAAAGCCCTTACGTGCATATACAAGGTCCACGACTGGCGTCGTTTACTAAATACCGCTGTTTTGTGTGAAATATTACCTAGGTCAAATTGTACGCTGCGCGAACGATTGTGCAAGGAAACTTCAGCTCCAAACTAAAGAAATACTGAAAACGCGCACTTTACCGCGCATTTTCAAGGTTGAATGTTTCCGATTTTCGAAAGCAAAGATGTTGGGTAGCAGCCGCGGACACCGAATCTCGCGAACTTATGCACACTTTTTAGATATCTGTAAAAGGCAGTGCTTGTATAAGCAACCCGTCTGATCCATCGTTTGATATTGAGCGTAGTTTTTTGCACATCTACTTGCAATCTGATTGGTCGTGACCACGTAACCCATTTTTGCTCGCACATATTGCAGGGTGACGAAAAATACAAGAGTTGAAAGTTGGCACCTGTCCATGTTCATTGTGTCTGCATCTGTCCTTTATTTATTTTGTTGCGCATGCTGCTTTACATTGTGGAACATGTGTGTTTGACGGTATAAATGAAGTGTTCGAGGGTTTCAGGGAACATGAAACGTGCTTCCGCACGTATTTTTCATCTTGTCATCCAATCCGAACTATGCCATGAATTAGTAAGTCTTGTTGGACGTGTTGTTTAACACCAAAGGGTTACTAAAAATGACAGCTTTGCCGCAAAAGTGAAGCATTGAACGGGATAGCAACAAATTGGAATGTCACGTGCAAAATGACAAGCAGATCGAAACGTAGCCCCGCGTTTCTTACGCACAAATCAGGCATGAAACGTACTCACAAAGTATACAGATGAACGCGAATAAACGTCTCTGTTGTTACTTCGCTATATCTGAAAAGCACGCCGTTTTAGGGGCGAAACAGGGAAGTTTATTGCAAACTGGTAACAACATTTCAGGTCAGCACAACTGTCTGGTGTAACAAAATCACTTCAGTGGCGTGTACAAATAACAGAGATAGAGAGGATGTAACACACAGCGCTTCCAATATTCTCACAGATCACGAATCACTCAAGAAAACAAAGAGAAAAGACACGCAAAAAAGCAGCAAATTGGAACATATTCACATATTACGTGCGACGAGAAGCAATTCCCTCCCCCAGCTAAAATGACTGTAAAGTAAGTTCAATATTCCCGTTATGAACTCCAAAAAACGTGTATGCCACCTTCTGATAAATGCTTCTTCACCCAGAGTTTCAATCTGTTTGGAAAGGTACCGAACCATGACCATTCTAATCACCTGTAACGCGGGGTATGCAGCTCGTTGAGGCCGTCGCCGTGCTTCGGCCATACAGCAGCGACGCCACAAGACGAACATTGTGACGTACAGTAAGAGTTGTTCAAATAAGTCCCTTCTGCGCTGTTGGCTCGAAGGAATTGACACTTCGAAGTGCCGACGCACGACGTGCCACACGCCTTTGGCCGCTACGCATTCAAACATCGTGTGGCGGATCGTTTCTGTTTTCCCGCAGCTTGGGCAGTGGTCATTGAGAACGACGCCCCACTTTAACAGTCTCTGACGAGTGGGCAACGCGCCCCATCGCCGCAGCCAATCAAATTCTCTAACTATTTCCGGTACGTGCTTGTTCCGCCATTTCTTCCACTTGCTGGGCCTCCATCTCTGTTTTTCCTCGTCAGTAATCGAGCGACTGATTAACATTTCGCTAATGCGTGTGGGTGCGAGC
Source organism: Rhipicephalus microplus (assembly GCF_013339725.1). Taxonomy (NCBI): domain Eukaryota; kingdom Metazoa; phylum Arthropoda; class Arachnida; order Ixodida; family Ixodidae; genus Rhipicephalus; species Rhipicephalus microplus. Next base: position 73,874,787 of record NC_051175.1, on the reverse strand, counting down.
TTTGCAAAGTATTCTTCGGTGGCGTCGCCTTCAACGGAACGCTTGAGGCCCTCTGCTGCCTTATAAAAGGCATGTGGGTGTTCTGCTTGAGGTCCCCGGTACCTTTCCGACGTGAATGCGGCTCCAAGAGTTCAGGTTCTCTATAGCAATAAGCTACGGCCAGGATAGTCATTGTCCTGAAACAATGTGTGAACTGTTTTAGCTTCAAGTGCCTTTGTGAATGTCATGACATCTGGCAGACTGAGTCCTCTACAACTTTTTGGGAGCTACAGGAACTTTTGTTGAACTTTTGGCGTCTTCCCGTCTCATAGGAAGGCTCCAACCAATGACGCAAGGCGGCTTGCAAAAAGTTTGGGTATGAGTGCAATGTGCCCGATATAAAAAGCATATGCGTATGCTTTGGTTTTCACCAGTCACTTTGGCGTCAAGTGACAAATTGAAGTCAGTGGCATACGCGAAGACCTGCGTGGCTCGATGTACGGCGTCCTCCCAATTTCTTTTGGCCACCTCCCCCTCTTGAAAGTATACTCTGAGGACTTTTACAGCATCCACGTATTGAATACCACCTGGCAAAGAGCCATGGAAGCTACCGAAACGAAGGGCCTTGCTTTTCACCGAATTCAGGAAAACACCCGATAAACTGGCATACTCTTCGAACAGCTCCAAGAAACCACGGTAACTGGCTTGGCTTCGCATGAACACAGAGATGTCATCCGCATAAGCAGTGATGCTAACTGACTCCAGACCTCTAATTGGAAAGCCCTGAATATTAGGACACTTTGCCACTTTCCTGAGGAGAGAATATATGGAAAGAACAAAGAGCACCGGTGCGATTGGGCATTCTGGCGAACACCTCTTGTTACTGGAAAGCTTGCTGTCTCCACGCCGTTGATGAGAAGTTGGCTGGTCATGTTGGTGTATAGAAGCTTTATACAGTGAACGTACTGCTCAGGCAAACGAAACATTTTAAGTACGCTGCATAGGTAGTCATGTTCGACCCTGTCAAAGGCATTAGCTTGATCTAATGACACGAAAGCAGCGGTAACATTTTTGGCGTTGGCATAGTAAAACAAATCTCTTATCAGAGTAAGTGTTTGAAAAATTGACTTACCCGGCACTGCACACGTTTGCATGGGTGACACTATATCGGGCAGAAAAGGTTTTAGCCTCAAGCCAATGATCGTAGCTACAAGATTCTAGTCCGTGTTAAGGAGGGTAATCGGTCTCCATGACCATGGATCGTCAGCATCCATGCCCTCCTTTGGCAGCAAGACAACACGGCCCTCACTGAAAGACCTCGGCTTTTTCCCATCAACAATGAACCCATTAACCATGTCAGTAAGTGCGTCGCCTAGGACGTCGAAGAAAGTTATATAAAACCCCGTCAGTATTCTGTCTCGACCTGGAGCCGAGGTAGTGTTCATTTTCCTCAAGGCTTGCCAAACTTCATCTTTCGTCGCCTCAGCGCAGAGCATATCAGACGCCTCAGAACACAGCATGGGCAAGCCTTCGCAAAAGTCTGCGATTATTTGATTTTGGTTGCTGACTTTGTAGCGATGATCTGCAGAGCAGAGTCTTTCAAAATGCGCCCTAAAGACCTCCTCGATTGATTTAATATTTGTGACGATGCTCCCACTCTCTCTCCGTGATGCACCGATAATACTGGGCTGGTGTTTTCTTACCCCTACTCGCTGTGCGTTTGCCAAGTTACCTAGTTCATCCGTAGGCAGGTGCAGTTCCTCTGCGCGTTTAGAAGCCGCGGACCTTGCCCTCAACAAGAGGTCGTATTTAGCCTTTTTGGCCCCAATGTACTCTTGAATTGCGCCGGTTTGATTACCTGCGCACTCAACGATTTGAATACGCCTCAATGTTTTATTCATTTATGATGTTAGACGTGCATGGCGCATTTTCCCGGCCTCCTGTGCAATCACAAGCCATCTGGCCTTCAAGAGATCTCATGCTGCCGGCGTAATTTGCGGCGTGTCTTCCAAAGACGCATAGATATTCATGTGCATTTCAGATACCGAAACTTCATCATTTAAATTGATGAATCCATTCGCCACAACTTGAAGCAATGCCTTCCCAGCTAGGCCTTCAAGGTGAACAGCACTGGCATGTGGTCGCTGAGCTTGCGTTGCCCAGGCGCTAAAGGAATGACATCCCATGTCTATAAATTTTCAACGAGCTCGTTAGGGATATAGACTCTGTCAATTCTGCTCTGAGACGTACCCTGAATGCGGGTGGCCCCAAAGGTGTTCCCGTGAAGCGTTCTCCATGCATCGACCAGCTTCAACTCTCTACATATTTTCTGTAACTCTTTTGAACGGTATGTGCTTCGTCCTTGACTAAAGCCTCGGACATCTAGAATTGAATCATCAACACAGTTGAAATCACCTAACAATACGCACAGTGCTGAATTTATCAGGAATTACCTGGCACCTCTAAAAAATTCATTGGCAAGAGACCTATCCACGGGTGCGTAAAAGTTGGTGAATCAGATTTTCTGGTCGTTTATCCACATGTCCACTGCAATAACACGGCCTTCTGAATCGAAAAGGCAATGCGCACCCGGCCTGAACTTCAAATTGAGAAACACGACACCGGTGCCACGCGACTGCGTCTGCGTTAAAGGACGACTCACCAGGCCCCATACCGAATTTTAGTTAGATGGTGGAAGTTGTTGGGTGTCCGATGAGGAACGTTTTGTCACAAAAATTTTTCGAATCGGTTCATTACGAGTGGGGAAAACAGGTTTTTGAAGCGGCGCGAAACGAGGGTGTGAGGAGGTGAAATCAAAACCCTTGCCGCTCCTCCACGTAGCGTTCGCAAGCCAAATCTCTTCCCCACCCTCTCCGGCATCCGACCATGAGGTGACGTGTACATGACGTGCCCGAACAAGCCCAGCCCCTGTGTATGCGAGCGGCGTTGCTTTGTTGACCAGCGTTATTTTGAGGTTTTCTGCCTGTTTCTGCGGGATTGTTTGGAAACGCTGGCTTAGATGCGGTACAGTAGATGAGTACAATGAGTGTGCGAACGCGTAGGAGCGTTCCACGGCGGTCGTCTGCTCAATGCGCAAATCGCGGGGACCCGAACGGATGTGAAACGCTGGCACATTTGCCCCACATCTCGTAGCATTTCACGGGAAAAAATGTAAGAAAAACGCGCACAATTTTAGATGCGGAGCATCTTATACTCGCGCCTTGTAGTGCGCCGTCCGCGTCGTCCGCGCCATCCACACCGCTTCTCGAACATTCTACAGCTGACGCGCGCGCATGCGCCGTCGCGCCGTCGCCCACTCTTCCACCATCTGTGCATCCCTTCCTCCTCTACACACCGCGCGCGCTTCACTCCTCCACCATCTGTGCACCCTTCCTCCTCTACACACCGCGTTCGACATCTACAATTCTCCTGATTCTCCAGTGGACGCGCATGTGGCGTCGCGCTTCGAGAACATTCAACAGCTGACAGTGCATGCGCCGTCGTGCTGTATATATACTCAAGGTCGGCGCTCGCTCGCTCAGTTGCCGCTCGTCGGTTGGTTTGTACGGCGCGTCGACGTCCAAGGTCGCGGTGAAATGAATTCCAACGAATCCACAAACACAATGATCGACGTCTCTTCGACCAGAGCCGCCTTTTCGCATACGTGTGTACGTGTTCACTCATTTAACACCCCCTCCTACAACCACGTTAACCAATTTAGCCATCGACCCAAGTAAGTCGCAATTTAACACCCCATTTCACAACCACGTTAACCAATTTAGCCATCGACCCAAGTAAGTCGCACTTTAACACCCCGTTAACCAAATATATGCTCCGCATCCTCCTCAGTGTTCCCCCGAGGGAAGCTGCGGGCAATTCTTTTTATTGCGTCTCATTATTTATTTCAAGTTTTATTCCTCTCTTGAAGCAACAAATACATAAACTACGCATGTTCTGTTAAATAATTTTTGCCATGTGACGTGGTATACTGTTGACAACGTCAGAGCAGGGTCGTCTACGTAGAGGACCAACGTCACCGCATTGCTGTGTACGTAGGGTCATTCCTACGCTTACGTCATGCCCTCATTCTCCACGCGTGCGCCGGTAGAGGGGAGGGTGAGCAGCTTTCATATTGAAATTTGACCCATTTCCGCGGTGCGTAGCGTTGCAAGTTTTGGCAGACGTGATCATGAACGCCTCGTCTACGCACTGCGCTTGTCAGCTCAAAATTGTCAAACCTGGTGAGTGGCCCTTTAAGGAGCAGACGGCTTCAATCGAAAATCTAGTACGGAGGGTCATGATGTCGGGCCACGTTCGAAAATTGGTCTCTTGCAGAAAAAGCACGTCGACCCCGAGCGAGCGTACAAGGTTCATTATCTCCGGTTGTTCTACAAGACCTTTGAAACCACGAACATTGAAAGTCATGAAAGATAGCCTATTCATTTAAAATAAACTTAGGGGAAAACGAAACAATCGTTTTTTTTTTCTTTTTGTTAACAGCGATGCGTAAGGGGACGGCACTGCCTCTCCTATGTCAAGCGGCAGTGGATGAAGTCGACGTGATGATACTTGAAGGACTGGCACTGAGATTTACTCACGCGCACAGATAGAACGGACCCAGTAAGCAATGCCAATAATAAGAGAAATAGTACACGCAGCATGTAGCTTAACTCACATGATGAAATTACTATAACATGGCATAGCAAAGCATAGAGCTCACAAATTGGCACATGAAGGTTCCATCGTGAATGACAGTAACATATGGAATACTAAACAGTTTGCATGCATCAGAGACAACGAATGCATAGTAGTTGTACGGCTGGGAAGCAAGCATTGCAACGGTACAGACAACAGGAAGCGTAAAGAATGGATGTGGCAAGCACAAATTAAAAACGCTTTGAGTCCTCACCCGCATCAGGTGATGGATCTTGGTTTGGCGAATCCACTCGGGGCTTTTTGGATGTTTCGGAGGTGGTGACATCACTTCCACTGCTTGAACGACCAGGCTTGTTGCGACACTGTGAGTTTGCGGGTCTAGACAACTTGTCGGGAGAGCACGTATTTTCAGAAGACAAAGGTACCGATCGTGGGTCTTGCGAAAATCTGTCACTCCTTAATTTTCATTATAGTGACCAGCTCCTACGATGTCTGGATGTCTTGTCGGACGCTTCTTCTTGGGCCTGTACAGCGTGTGTGTGAGGCGTTTTAGGTTTTCTTGAAGACGTGGTATTTACTTCTTCCACGGGCGTTGTCTTCACGCTACCTTCCAGGCGCACAGGTGGCCGTTCATGGAGCTCGTCACTTGCGCTTGTTGCCTCGGAAGGTCGGAGCGAGTTTCCCGGTTGGCCAGCGCTCCGAGATGCATGGAACGCTTCCCCCAGCAGTGATGCGTTCGAGGATTGTTCGTTTTCTGTGGCCTTGAGTTCCTCTGATTAAGAAGTATCAGACGCACTCGGCGTCTCCACAGCGTTGCTGGGCTCCTCTGATGACGTTGTGGGAGATGACAACTCTGCAGTGTCCCCAGTCAGCGCAGAAACGTCGTTGTCGCTCGTTGTGCATGGCGGCGCGGCATCAACGCCGCTGGCGTCTTCTGTCTTGGCGTCATAAAATCCTGTGTTGGTTGCGCTGTCTTCATCCCAATAATCTGGAATCTTCTGTGGCCGTGGCTTGGTTTTGTGTTGCAGAACCTTCATGTGCCTGGAGGTTCCAATTTGGGTTGTTCTCTTCGAAGCACTCTCTCCTAATTCTGGGAAATCTTTCAATGACTGTGAGGTGCTCTGCGCTGCGTCTGCGTATGACTTGGGACGGAAGCAATCTTTTGTCGCGTGGTCTCCATTATAGAGCCTACACTTGGACACACAATCTTCAGATGTATGGCCGAAGGTGCCACAACGTAGACAGAAGGGTGTTGTGCAAGTAGCCGCAACACGACCTTCTCTGCTGCAGCGTGCGCATGCTCTGCGCATACCACGACACTCGAGCATCACGCGGTCACCTTGAATTGATAGAAAGTTAGGGGTGGGCTTGGCCATCTCGATTGGGATGATGCGGGTACCAGTGTACGTTGATTGATGCCTTTGCAAGGTAACAAATGTGGTACCCTTCTTTTTTCCGTATGGCTGAAGAGCTGAAATAACTGCGTCATCTGACACGTACAGCGGGGGGCGGAACACACTGACTTGTACGCTTGGCGCCCCGACTGCCTCGACTTGTACCTTGTGACCTTGTAACTTTAATCCTTGGTTTACCATCAATTTGGTTGCTTGTGCAGCCGACCGAGCCACAAATAGGAACTTCGAAGCTCCGAGGTGTTGCAGGAACAGCACCCCTTCACTCCCCATGACGTCTTCGAGGCCATCGATGATCTCGTCGACGGACGCCGTCCCCTCCGGGACGGTGAAGTTGAAGCAGTGCGCCTTGAGCGGGAGCACCGCAGGCCTTGATGCCATCCTTGCTGGTCCCGGCAGGGGCCGACAACGATGGGATCAGGCCTGAAAAAAACTGGCTGGCAAAGTCGCGAGTGGACACCCGGTAGCAACGCCACCGGAAGGCTGACCGCGTTGAAGACTGGTACGCCGAAGCTCCTTATAGCGCCACCCGTTCGTCTCTCAAATCCGTTGTAGTAGTGTGTAACAAGTATAACATTTTGACCTCCAAGGTGGTGTCGGCGAGAAATTTCTTCTGTGCGCTGTTGAACAATAAAAGATAGTGCTTAATTTACATGCCAATGGCTGCTAAGGGGGGTGAGAGACAGGAGAATTCGGCTTTTAGTTAACGCGCACACTGCGATTTTTCTATTGTTCAACAATGCACAGACGACAAGACAGGGTTGCTGCGTTATACTCGCTGGGCCTAACCTCCTAGGTTTCAGAAAGGTTTAGCAAGCGTTGGGCCGCAGTGCCATAATACAGTGAACTAGTGTATACCATGAACTAGAGGTGGTTGAAGGTGGGAAGTAGACACGAAGCGCAAACCATAAGAAAGTGTGCATATGCCTTTCCTCGTTCAGTCCTTGGAATGTCCGCTGGATGGCGGTGCTTCTATATGAGGAATATATGATGAAAAAATGCGAGATGGTGGTACTTGGAGTGTTAATTAGGTGGACTAACGGACACACAGACAGATGCATGGACGGACGCACGGATGGCTGCATGGACGGATGGACGCATGGACGGACGCAAGAGCGGATGCATGGACGAAAGCAGGGACGGACGCACCGATGAACGTGCGGATGCACGAACAGACGCACACGTGGACGGGTGGATGGACTCACGGGCGGCCACACAGACGCACGCATAGATGGACGGAAGCAAGAACGAATGGACGGACGAATGCTTCACCCCCCTAACCATCATTCACTCCGTGAATATGCTGCCAATTTTTTCGCAAATGTAGGCTGTGCAAGGATTGCAGTGACCTTTGTGCGCCCGCAACTACCACAGAATCGTTCTAGTGCAAGCCCATTAACAGCCAAGACGTCCGTGCTTCCGTCCATGCTCCCATCCATCCGTCCATCCGAGCATCAATCTGTTCGTCCATCCGTCTGTGTGTCTGTACTGCCGGTTACGCCTGACGCAGGACAAGCTTAGAGAATGTGGAGCTATGTTACATTACTGGGAGTTGTATTTATGAAACACACGGCCTGGAACGAACGGATAAAAAAACTAACTGAATAAGTAAAGATGCTGGTGTGCCAAATGGTTGTCGCTACCTTCTTCCGGCTAATGGGAAACGAACTTCAGGCTACGCTTCCCAGTTGTACTGAATTCCCAGTTGTACTACCGCGCATCCGTTTGGGGAAGCACCATACTTACAAAACTATACACAAACTAACATTAATGTAAAAAAAGACTAAATTTGGTAGAAAAGGTCTCATTTTTAGAACACACAGATACACTTTTTAAATTACTAATATATATATATATATATATATATATATATATATATATATATATATATATATATATATATATATATATATATATATATATATATATATATATATATTGTCACGTGACTGCATGTGATGATAGCATGTGACTTTCCTGAGTTCAGCCACAAGTTCAGTGCTGATAACTGAGTAGTCGGCGCCGGTGTCGACCAGAGCAGTCACTGGATGGTTGACGACACGAATGGCAAGGTCAGCAGAAACAGGTTCGTCAGCGATGTGAGGTGTCGGCTGAAAGGAATAGTCGAAGGTTGGTGGATGGGTCGGAGGAGGCTGTTTTGACGATAGCTTAACAGCGGTCCCACCCCCAGAGGCCGCTGATTCTAGTTTCCCCGGCGTGGACTTGGGGACCTAGCGGATAATCCCACAACAACATCGGCGAAAGTGGAGTATTGATTCACGGACGTAGAGCGTCGAGGAGACGGAGAGCATGATTGGCGTCACTGAAGATTCGGAGACGGTAGACTTGCCAAGTATTCTGCGATGGCGCGGGGTCGTTCACCGTCCCTGGGCCGACGAGCGTCTGGCCGAAATCCAGGTAGGCCCATCTGTCTGTACGAGCACTCCCGGTACAAGTGACCTGGCTCCCCACAGTGGTAGCATGGCGGCCAATTGTCGGAAGCGCGCCACACGCTAGGTATCCGCAAATTAGGTCGCGGATTCTCATAGTGTGGTGGGCCCGAGAAGTACTGCGGCATCTGCAGGCAAGTCGGTCGTTGGTTTTCATAGCGTGGCCCGCCCGAGAAGTGCTGTGGCGTCTGCAGGCTAGTCGGTCGGGGGAAATAGCTGGCTGCCGGTGCAGGAGCACGTACAGCTTCCGCATACGTTAGCAGAGGAGCTTCGGTTGAAGGTGGCACTAATGGTAGTACCAGCTGCCGCACCTCTTCACGGACGACGTCTGTCAGAGCAGCCACTTGAGGCTGTGAAGGCACTGCGTGAAGCTTTTGCAGCTCGTCGCCTACAATGCTACGGACTAGCTCAGCAAGGTCTCTCACGCTCGTGACATCGGGTGTTACCAAGGGTGCTGACAGACATGCAAGGTTGTCGGACCGCTCATACTGCGAAGACGCTGTCTTAGCATTCGCTACATTGTCGTCGCTTCACGGAGGAATTTTGCCACGGTAGCTGGTGGGTTTCGTACAAGTCCTGCAAATAGCTGCTCCTTGACACACCGCATCAGAATGCGTACCTTTTTGTCTTCCGTCATTGCAGAATCCGTTCGACGGAACAGACGAGACATCTCCTCAACGAACATGGCCACGCTTTCATTGGGTCTTTGATTGCGAAAATTGAGGAGACGTTCGGCTTGTTCTTTCCGGTCGGTACTACCATACGTGTTCCGCAGCTGAGTGCAAAACGCCGGCCAGATTGTCAGGGCGGCCTCGTGATTCTCGAACCAAATACGCGCCGAATCCTCCAGGTAGAAATAGACATACCGCAGTTTCCGGTGCTCGTCCCGCTCGTTGGCGACGGCGAATCGATCGTATTGGTCCAGCCAGTCTTCAACGGCTTTGTAGGGCTCCCCATGGAAGGGCTTTAGCGTTTTAGATGCTGGTAGCCATGGTGCTGGCAGAGTCACGGTCTGTTCAGTCTGGCTTGCAGTTGTCGCATATGCCAAGGTTCTGGAGCGTTCCGGAAGAGGGCTGAATTGGGGTGGTAGGCCTAGTTGCCACCGACTGCGTCGAAGGTTGGCTGTTTCTACTAAGGCGTCAATGTTGGTACCGAGATCTTCCTCATGGTAACAGTGCATAGACTATTACCCAGCACCTCTACCAGTGTCACGTTACAACGTAACTGTAAGCTGCAGATAATGGCACACAAGGATGTCAAACTGATTCGAACAACGGCAGTATGACTATTGTTTTTCTCTTCACGCGCATCTTTGTCCTCTTCTGAACAGCGGCACATACAAGCATGCCAGCATCTGTGGAAATAATACTTTCAGAGCTTGTACTAGGGGCTATATATATATATATATATATATATATATATATATATATATATATATATATATATATATATATATATATATATATATATATATATATATATATATATATGTATATATATATATATATATATATATATATATATATATATATATATATATATATATATATATATATATATATATATATATATATAGTGCCGAAATTGGCAAACTGGACAAATTTTAGACAGAGGAAGCTTAAAGCAAACCATCACGTTGTACTCATTTATGTAGAACCCACCATATGGAAATCCTTTCTCTCGCGCAGACTAAAGTAAGGAGAGAGTTCAACACGCAATGCCCCGTAATTTAAGCGCATACCATGCACGAGACATAGATATATTACACCAAAAGGCATAAAAAACTCTGCACCAGAAATAGTTGTTTTAATCACCTGAACTGTGTGTGATCATCACAAATGGTACTATGACATAATTGTATAATTCAACTTATATAAATAAGTAAATACATGTGGGGATGTAGTTGAAAAGCTGTAGTTATTTAGTGTTCGTAGTGTTTGTATTTGTTCTCTTATATCATATTGGGTTACACAGACGTGCTGCGAGGCCATTGAAGTGTTAATAGAATATACACGCTTTATTGTGTATTCGTATTTATGCTTATGTATTTTGCTGTATGTTGCCAAAGTGCAGGTGGCAGGAGCTCTGTCAAGCTGCGACGAAACTCCCCAATTTCTCGCCACATTTTTTTCGTTTTGTCGTGTACACGAAGGACGCAAATAAAAGCATGATTTGCTGATTCATAGTTCTCATTGCTCGCGCTATAGGCGCCACTGTGCTCTTTCGCTCTACACAATTGCGACTAGGGGGCTTCGTCGGGACAAGTAGCCGTCCAAAGGTCAGGGCAAAGACGAACACAGGAGACGGAGCTGAAAACTGAAGCGTTCATTTACAGTATTTGCATGATTAGGTAGCATGATACATGACAAAAAGGAAAAGCAGACTTGAGCGTCTCGGCGTTCGCGTTTTATACACTACGTCTTGCCAAGATAAACTGCGAGGGAATACAATGGAGTGCAGGACCCTCCAATGGGATCTTCGTCTTTCCCTGCACTCACAAAGAGACAAAGTCCCAAACCCCTCCCAGGAAAGGAGGAAAGGCACTCACAGCTCGTCGTACAAGGAAGGGACAGTACACACAATACGCTAGGTGATAACACGGCACAGCTGGCACGATGCGTTGTCCTGGCACTCACGTGAAGAGGCGACCCATCTGGTTGGTTTGGCAAGGTTCAAGGACGACTCAAGGAGGCCTTGTTGCCGGGTAGTCCTTGGTATGCAGGAAATTAAGCCACCGAAGATGGTTCTCCGGCACTCGGCTCATTGCGGTGACTCTGCTAATTCCGGCACTCGGCCAGGTGCATTCCGGTGACTCCAACAACTCAAAAGGGACCAGTCTATATAGGCAGCCTAGAAAGCAAAACAGGGCTTTCCAGATAATCCCTAAGCCATGCGGGTCTTGAGGTGAGCCGACGGACCTAAAGAATTCGCTGCGCTGTCGCTTTCTGGACCCTCAGGAAATGCGGCGAAGTTAATATCTTTCTACGGCCCTAAACAAAACAATAACACAACGCTGCTAACAATTTGAAGAATTCGCCTTACTTTCATCTCATTCAACACGCAAGTCACCTAGCTTCGGGCAAATGGCGAATGAGATGGTCGGGAAACTGAACTGACAACTTATGCCGCTTTTTCAAAGCCTGTTGTTGGCAGGCTAAGTGAGAAGGCGTAAGATGTGATGAAGTAAAATTTTAAAAAAGAAACAGGAAATGACATAACAGGTTAAACAGAGGCTGTCGTAAGAAAATTTGAATGCGCTGGCTTCATCTTACAGAAAACCTTGCCAAATCACCAAACATTAGAAAATAAAGCGCCTCTCACGATACCAATGCATTCTACTTCTGTGGTTCTCCCAGGACGTCTCCCAGTGCCCCCCTTTAAGCCAATCTCCCGTCATCTCAATGGATCCGCTGCATTCCAGAGTAAATTCCGGCCTGCTCAAAAGTCTGCACGACCAACCCGCCAGCAACCTGACCGCCACCAGCAGCAGCCACTACATGGCAAAAATGGCCGGCGTCAGAGTTTGACAGAGGCAGAAAGGCCGGAGGTTTACGGAGCATTAAGTGGCGCTGACCTCTGTTCTGGGGCACCCAAACTTCGACACACAGGCATACCAACATTTCCGCTTCCTCAATAGGAAGTTTTAGTTTAGCGCGTGCAACAGGCCTAGCGCACGCAGCGCCCGTGAGGGAGCACAATGTGCATGCGCTGTACGTAAGAGAAATGCGTGCGTTTGTGCACGCGAGAATGCGTACGCTAGATCTCGGCTCTTACGTTGTGCACGCTACAGCCGTTGGGTACCTTAGCAGTGGCTCTCACGAGATCTTTCCTTGGTAAGAGCACGAAAACCAAGATGGCCGCGACCACCAGCAGCACGAGCAGCAGTGCGGTCATAGCTGCGAGTAAATCCTGCATTTTTTTACGATTGCCCCCTCGATTTGGAGCTATTCGGTTACGTGAGGAGCCTAAATAGGTTTGCCGACCCCGTGCAATAGACAGTTATTGCTGTGGAAGTACAGGAGCTGACAGGGATGCCTTTCAACATCCGGAATGTCCGCAGTCGGACGGAGTGGCTTGTCTCATGCCTTGGCTCGTGTAAACTGTAGTTGGCTATTATAGTTTATTGCCTAGTCAATAGGTGGCGCCGAGTAGCGCTCCAAGAGTCACCGGCTGCAGGTTCGGTTCAGACGGGCATGGTGGATGGACGTGTTTTTTGAGCGCTCCCGATCGACTGCGCAGACAAATGGTTATACATGCTTCGAGCTTGCCTTTATAATTAATAGGGTAGCAGTTAAAATATTTATAGCACTTATAACATTGTATGGCTTTTCCAAGCTCAGTTATTAGGTATTTACAAGTTTGTTCATGTGTGTGTGTTTGTTTCTTTGTGTTTTTTCTCTTGCCACCCCGTGGGGAGGTGCACGTACATTGAACACGCAATTTTTTGTAGTAGAACTTAGGCCTTCTCTTTTTCGTAGAGCAGGGATCGTGTTTTGTAATTATCGAGTGGGACAAGTCATAAGGCATTTAGTGTCATAAAGACATGATTAAAAAGGTTGTAAAGTGTTCAGGATGCGTGTGGGTTCGAAAATGAACCCAAGTGCAGAAGCAAATGGAGAGGAGGCTAACGCGAAGTGTAGGCAATGTGAGGTCAAGAAAAAATGGAGAAAACGAAGGTTGGCCAGAGTGAACTGCTGATGAGAATCACCGAGCTGGATAGTGCGTTGACGGCAGAGCAAGAAAAAAACGAGGTCAGTGGGAAAAAGGCTGAAGTCCGCCGAGGAAGCACTAGCCAAGATAAAGAAAGGAGCGGCCAATGGAGAGAACAGTAGGGCACCGGAAACCAGAACGGCGGAGAAGAAAGAGCAAGCAAGTTTGTTAAAAACAGGTTCAGCCGGTTCAATTGTCGCAAGGCCCAGCTTCAACGAAGTAGTGGTGGGGCTGGGAGGGCACAAAGCAGCCGGCGTCCCAGGTGCAAGTCACCCCCCCCCCCCCGGTGCAGGACGCTTCAGCTGAAAAGTCACAGAATGTCATAGTCACCGGGGACTCGAATATAAATCGATGCACAGAAGCAATCAAAGTGACAAGGTTGCAGTAGGGACGTTCCCAGGACGCAAGTTGGAAGCAGTCATGAGGCAAGCGAACGCAAAACTCAGAAGTACCGCTGATAGACGAAACCTCGTGATAATTTCAGGTGGTTTAAACGACGTGTTAAATGAAGGTATGGCAGGACTAGTGACCACACTGGCGAAAGGTGGTTCCTAGTAGTACATGGAAAGGCCCAGATGGCATTACAATTATGCTGATCAAGACATTAGGTTCGAAGTCTAAGCAGGCTTTAAGAGAGGCAGTGAGCGAAATAATAATCGAGGGTGGAGTACGAGATGGCTGAAACTTAGCAGGATGAGCATGATCTATAAATTAAAGGGGGACAAATCTGACATAACAACTACCGTCCTATAACAGTGACATCAGTGGTCTACAGGCTGGCAATGCAGATTATAAAGGAAAGATTGCAGGCATGAATAGAGGATGAGGGGGTGCTGGGGGAACTGCAAAAGGGGTTTCGGAAACACAGGAGGTTGGAAGGCAATCTGTTCTCACTGACGCAGTGTATCGAAATAGCAGAAAAAGAACACAGGCCTCTGTGGCTAGCATTTTTGGGTATCAAGGGAAAGTACGATAGCGTTATTCAAGAGGACTTGTGGGGAATTCCGGACACACTAGGTGTGAAAGATGACGTCACTAATCTTTCATAGGATATCTATAAAGGTCACAAGGCAGTTATAAAGTTTGAAAATTAGGTATCCAAGCCCGCAAAGCTAAAACGGGGGCTTAGGCTGGAGTGTCCTTTGTCACCCTTGTTATTCATGATGTACATACAAGCACTAGAGGCCAAATTATAGGGAAGTGGACTGGGCTTCAACCTCTCTTTCGTCAAACAAGGAAAACTCATTGAACAGGCACTACCAGCATTGATGTACGCGGATGATACAGTGCTAATGGCTGACAACAAGGAATATTTGCAGAGATTGATGGACATCTGCGGCAATGAGGGAGATGGTTAGATTTCAGATTCAATAAAAAATCTGCAATCGTGATTTTTAATGATAATGAAGGCAGTGAGCTTAGAATACAGGAGATCACGCAAGAGATAACAGATAAATACAAATATCTGGGCGTATGGGTAAGCAACGGGACCAAGTATCAAAGGGAACATGAAATATACGTGACGGCTAAAGGTAACAGGAGTGCAGTGGTGATGACAAACAGGGCACTGTGGAATTACAATAGGTATGATGTTGTGAGAGGAATATGAAAAGAGGTCTTGGTTCCTAGTCTGACGTTCGGCAATGCGGTCTTGTGCATGAGATCAGCAGTTCAAGCAAGATTAGAAATTAAGCAACGTGGAATATGAAGGCTTGCCTTAGCAGCTCACGGGATTACACAAATCAGGGAGTAGAAGGTGATATGGGATGGACATCATTTGAGGGCAGGGAAGCTAGCAGCAAGATAAAACTTGAGAAGTGATTGAAATGGGGGAGGAGCGTTTGGCTAGGAAGGTATTCAGCTACTTGTACATTTAAAATGCCGTTACAAAATGGAAGAAGCAAAGCAGAAAATTACTGGTTTATACTTAGAAAATAGCAGGGAGCCAAACCAAAAAGAATGCTCGGTTAAGAAGAATATGAAGGAAGCTGAGACCGATACGTGAAGAATCGGCGTGATTAAGAAGTCAGCACTAGAGGCCTATCAAACTTTAAGCAGGAAATTGCCAAGGAAAAGATCTATGATAATACTGGGGGTAGTTCTCTACTGTTTGAGGCCAGGACGGGAGTATTGCGAACCAAGACATATCGAGCCAAATACGAAGGGGTAGACACAGTGTGCAGTGCGTGTGGAGAGGAAGAGGAAACAGCCGAACACTTGATAATGTTCTGTAAAGGGCTTCACCCTATAGTTCAGGATGATGGCGCAGAGTTCTTCAAAGCACGGGGGTTTAGAATTAGAAAGGGCGAATCAGACTTTAAGCGGGTAGAATTAACTAGAAGGAGGTTATCTGATTGGTGGCTAAAGTCAAGGCACGAGTGAAATTTAAACCCTTCACTGCAAAGTACGAGTCCTCAACCTCACCATTTAAATAAAAAAAAACAAATCTAGTTTTTTGTTCACAAAGTATTAAGGCTTGGTGGCATTAGCCGCCACCTGATCTAAACGGTACAGCTATATCAATCCATCCAATTTATCCCGACGAAGGTGTTCACGTTTAGGCGCAGTCCATGTGTCCGTTGTGGCGTAGGCTAAAGTAATACTGTAGGGAGCAGCTTCATCTGTAACGTACGTATAGCGCTAACCGTTGCGCACGTACCACCTTGCGTGTGCTAAACTAAAGCTCTTTAATGTGTGCCTCCCGGTGAAGCGGTCACCTTTTCACCAAAGTGGGGGACGGTATTCGCCATTACCCTCGTTTACGCGCCACTTCGCATTGCTTCCCCGTCTAGTCGGCTCCAAAGAAGATGAGAGTGGGCGGCTGCGTCGGCGTCTTAATTTCTTTGAAATTCTTTCCTTTGTGACGCGCTTTCCGCCCAATCTAAATCTTAGTGAAACCCTCTACCTTGGACTTCCAGCGTTCTTTTGCAGGATCGCCGACCTGACATTCAATTGTTTCTTTTTGGGCCTTTTTTATTTGTGTCCTAACCTCGATATTTACGTTCTCAGAGCCCAAGGCAAGGCGTTTGCGTTTAGCTACCTCAACCTGCTCTTGGCAACTTCAAGCTGTCTCTCCCACTTTACGTGTTCGCCAGCGCCTTTTTTTTCATGGTGGCAAAGAACACTCACATTATCAGTACTAGCACTCACAAGCACGCTGCCTTTGACATCTTCTAAAGTCCTGGTGGCTCAATTAGCTTATCCTCAGCATTTCAAGGTGTCAGCGCTTCTGGCCCAAGGGTGCACCCTACACTTTCTAAGCTAGCAGGCTCGCCTTCCACATGTGGGAAGGCGAGCCTGCTAGCTCTATCTATCTCTGTCGAGAATTGCCTCTTCCCACGCGCCTTCTCATTCGGCTTCCTGCTCTTTTAGGGGCGAAGCTCCTTAGGGCGTGGGCTGTGTGTCCCCTGTAGCCTGTATGTAGCCACCTCTAGTTTAGTTCTTGCAGTGTTCACTAGATGGTGGTACCATCCCCTGTATGTAGCCACCTCTAGTTTAGTTCTTGCAGTGTTCACTAGATGGCGGTACCGTCTCCTGTATGTAGCCACCTGTCGTTTAGTTCTTGTAGTGTTTACTAGATGGTGGTACTTGTAGCTGATGATGAAAAGATGCAAGATGTTATAAACTAGAAAGCGGTACTTGTAGTTGATGAAAGACGCGAGATCTTATAAAATAGGAATGATGTCACATATGGCGCGTGTCATTGGTTGAAGGCAATCGTTCGATTTAGTGCGGCGACGTACGCTAGGGGGAGCGATGTAATAAAATCGAGTGGGCAAAATGTACAGAGGATTCATGGTTTACCAGGTTTACCTCCGGAGCTTCGCCCACTCATCATCATTCACTTCGTGGATATGGCGGAATTTTTTTGATGTTCTTCCTTATCTTGCGTCATGTGAAGCGCCTTTTTGTTTAGACTTGCTCAGTCTGCCTGATTCTCACTCCTGCTCTCTCATTCCGCCACTGTGGTCTAGTGGCTAAGGTACTCGGCTGCTTACCCGCAGGTCGCGGGATCAAATCCCGGCTGTGGCGGCTGCATTTCCGATGGAAGCGGAAATGTTGTAGGCCCGTGTACTCAGATTTGTGTGCACGTTAAAGAACCCCAGGTGGTCGAAATTTCCGGAGCCCTCCACTACGGCGTCTCTCATAATCATATGGTAGTTTTGGGACGTTAAACCCCACAAATCAATCAAATCCTGCTTTCTGCTCCCCGATATTGAGAAGTGGACTGACAAGTCGTCCGATGCGCCAGAGCTTTCGCCGATTGGTCACCAATACAAAGGCCTTGAAAAGCATATTCGAGTCATTCGAAAAATAGAGATCATGTTTGGCAATTTTTATGACACGCCAGCATCGTTTGAGGAAAGTCCGAACGGTTCTCCATTTTCTACGTAGGCTGATAGTGAACGCACACTTACCTCTTCCACTCTCGTTTCCCCAGACTTTGATGTCTCGTCACCCACGCATTCGTTGTGTTCAGTCACCAGATCATTAGCTTTTTTTATTACAGAAATTTCGTGGCCATCCACCAAAAAGAGAACACTCTAACTCATTAGGCAGCCGAGCACAATGTGACCATGCTCTTGGCAACGGTAGCATACGACTGGCTTCCTAACCTTAAACGCCTTCTGCCTCTCTTTTCCTTTGCCAAGTGCCTCCGCTTCTATTGCCCTTTGGCAAACATAATCTAACGCTGCTTGAAAGGCTGTTTTGTGGCGCGCCTCGCTTTACAACTCTCGCTGTGTTCTCGCTTCGAGTATTCTTTCTAACTCCTGTCTTTTTGCCTCAATCTCTTTTTTGCGCTTTTACCTTCATCCTATGTTCCTCCTTTTCCTGATCTCGTTTCCTCTTGTCATGAAAATCTTCCCACAACTCCTCGATCTAATTGTCATGTTTGCTGACTGCCTCTATTGCCTCGATGACTTCAGCTTTCTTTGGGTATTTCCCACAATCAATCTCCCATTTCAAGCATATCGTGCTTAGGTCCCATCTGTGCAACTCTCTCCAAGCCATGGCTGCTACCCTTTTGCCGACAAGTTTCTCAGGAAATATTGTTGAAGCAAGACTCCCGTGAACAGGCTTCCAACACCCTCGTTACCAGGAAGAGTCACATTATGCCTGGCAACTCCAAAGGATTTCTGAAAAGGTCGTGCACTCACCAAGCCGGAGTCAAATTTCCGCGCCGTTCATTTCACCGCTGCCATCCACTGTTACCAATGGGGGACTTTGTCGGGACCCGGAGTCATCCAAGGGTCAGGACAAAGACGCACTTAGGGGACGGAGTTGACAGCTGGAACGTTCTTTTACAAAATTTATGTTATTAGGTCGCGTGATAGTAGACAAAAAGGAAAAGAACATCAGAGCGTTTCTGCGCTCACGTTTTACACCCTCCATCTTCTCAAGATTTCTTGCGAGGGAAGACAATGGAGTCCAGGACCCTCCAAAGGGATTGTCGTCTTTCCCTGCGCTCACGAAGAGGCAAAGCCCCAAATCCCTCCCAGAGAAAGGGGGGAAAGGCATGCACCGTTCATCGTACAGGGAGGGGGCAATACACACAGTACGCTAGGTGATAGCAAGACACAACTGGCACAGTGCGTTGACCTTGTCATCACGCGCATCGGCGACCCATTCGGTTTGGCAAGGTTCAAGGATGACTCATCAAGAAGGCCTTGCTGCCGGCAGTCCGTGGTGCGCAGAGAATGAAGTCACCGAAGATGGCTTTCCGGCTCTGGCCTCATGTCATGTGCATTCCCGCGACTCCAACAACATACAGGGGACGAGTCTATCTAGGCAGCCCAGAGAAGAAATCGGCCCTTTCGACGTAATTCGTCGGCCGTGTGGGCCCATGAGGCTTGAGGTGAGCTGACGGAACAAAAGAATGCACTGTGGTGTCGCTTTTGGGGCCCTCAGGATGTGCGGCAAAGTCAAAATCCTTCAACGCGTCCAAGCGGTGCCAAGACACAGGGGCCGATCCTAACAGCACTCAGCGGTGAGTCATGCAAGTGGCTGCATCGCCGCCCGGGTGGCACCCGCGCAACGCCTGCACACCGGATGCTACGTGCTCTAATTAAATACGGGACCACTAGAGGGCCCCGCCTGCATATAGCGCACGCGTTTGTCACGCTCCCTTTCGCTTCGCTGTGAGCTCACTCAGTGAACATTCTTCGTTACCATTCCACAGCGTGAGCACACTAGACAGCAAGACAGCAGCATGGCAGGGTCACCGCCAAGAGCTTGCATGAGAGCCCGGGAATGTGAAAAGAAGAGGGCTAGCCATCACGCAAATCCGGAACTGTGGGCCACTGAAGCACAAGTGAAGCGGATGTGCTGTTAAGCAAACCCGTCACACCTGTATATGATGGTAGAGGAATGTGTTCGGAGGATTGGCGTGTTACCCCATTATCCCTGAGCAAGCTTCTTTAACACCGTTCCCTTTGTGGATATGGTGGTGATATTTTTTCCTTCGTAACTAAGTTTTCTCTACTCTGCACCGCTTTGATACCATTTACGCACGCTCATTCAATCATTTTAGACTGTGTGCCGGCGCGCGTAGCAGACAGTGCTGCTCTATTTCTTATGTATGACCTTTTCAACGTCAACACAAGCAAGCTCCATAATAACCCTAATAACGTTATTCTGGTTCTCAAACGGAAAAGTATCTGTGAGCTACCTTCCTGAAAAAAATCACCTGCTGCTCTGAGGAACCGTAAGAATAGCAGCCACAAAAACAAACCATGGTCAAAGAAAAGATAGTTCTCGAATAATTCTTTGAAAGAATGTTCTTGTTGGCACAATGAACACGTCTCGTTAGTATAGCCACATTTATTATCAAAATCGATGAGGATGCACTATCCACTTCGAATTATTGAAGGAAGCCGGCCCTTCTTGGGAAAGCGCTCACCTATTCTAAAGCATGCTATGCTGACATAAAGTAATTACTATTACATTTGAAATTGCTGCATACCGAGAGACGAAGTGTTCATTTTACGTACTTGAATCATTTGACATTATCGTTTCCATAAAATGTCATTGTATCTCGTCATTAAGGCTGCAAAATGTGAAACAATAAAATGTATAGAGGTGCCACTAGCAAAAGTCCTACAGGGTTTATAGGTAGGTGGCAGTCAGTGCTAAGGTCTCATCAGTTACTCAAGTAGATATCGGATTCCTAAGTCTTTACTTATGACAACTTCTAATCGAAAGGAAGTTGGCAAAAATGCCTTTTCGTACAAACCCACATTCACACCATTCTGTTGCTATTCACTAGCACTCCATAAATATGCAATATTTTCGGTGTTGTATACTCACCACAGCGTGTCCCATTTGAGTAGTGATACTCTGCTGCAATAAACAGAAACGGGATATTTTAAATGCTGTTCACCCGATCTGTACGTCTATACAACATCTCGATGTATAGCAATCAACTCACAAAACCAATCCCGCTTGAGTGCATGTGCGCATACGTGCGCGCAAACATGTGACACGTGCATGGAAGCACTTGCTCGCGCATTTGCATGCGTGGGAGGGTGTTTGTGTTTCTGTGTGCGTGTGGGTGTGTGTGTCTTTGTGTGTTTGTGCGTGGTTTGCATCTGAAAGGTTACATTGGCTGTACGGCCAAGCCTGAAGCGTTTGCGTACAAGTTCGCGAGCAGTACTCACCCTGACAAATAACAGAGACATTGCAGGTGCGGCACTGTGCCGGTGGCTTAGTTTCGTTCTCTGCCCGAAAAGAACAGTCTTCCCAGCTTAACGTGTCTGGCTGATACATACTTTTTAGGGGAAAAAAGCACGCATAAGTTTAAGCGGTACTTTGAGCTTACATTGCGAATACATCAATCTAAGGTCACACGAGTACGCTGTGTTGTTTAACATTAGGCATTAATCGACATGCATTTCACAGAATAATAAATAATACGAGAGCTCACGTATGGATAACAAACTTGCATAAATACCAGATTGCATCGTTAAATGCGTTTAAATTGTCCATTTTCATAATGCGGCACTGCACTGTGGTAATCAGATAGAGGCGAAAGTATAAAAAAAACATTAAACAGCAACGACCACGCTTCCTGGTCTAGTAGATAGCACCAGCCACAATTGGCAAGTTACAGACCCAATCTAAGTAAACGTTTTCGTCTTCTTAAAAAGGGTCGTATGAGACGAATGATAGAATATCTCAGTGTCTAGAAATGAAGAAACATGGATGTGCTGTCACGGCCATACTTGCGAGAATGCGCGAGGCGCTGGTTTTTTCTCTACGGGGTGACGCGTTCAGGCAGTAGGGGTCCTTGACGTGGTAGTCTTATCCTAGGCCGGGCCTCCTGACACACTACGTCAGATCTCGAAACGGCTTCAAGGTGTTGTCTCGTAGAGAAATAATCCGGCTGCTCGCACGCTCTACACAGACGTTGCCACGACTGTTCATAGGTTACCATTCGACACAGTGTGGATCATGCAAACTACACTGTGCAGAAAGCTTCATTGAAAGTGTACCCTTTTCGGGGCGCAGAACCTTCGTGGCCCCGAACAAAAAATAGTATTTTCACAAGGACCACGTCCAAACTGATTTTCTTTGCCCGCTGCTATCAGATATCTACACGTCGCATTAGCATAAACGTGCTGTTATAGCAATTCCCCTGAAGAGCATCTACCGGCTGAATACATAAAGTTTACTGCAATACACAAACGGCAGTAGTAGTATTGTAGTAGTTGTTGTTGTTGTCGAAGTGATATCTTTGTTAGATGCGAAGCAGCTGTTTGACTAGCGCGTGCAACACTGTCCCTCTGTACGAACGCCCTGTGCGCCGCAGGTATTGGCGCGGTGCCAAGTAGGTCACGCTGCTGCTAATCGTTGTCGGTACGCTCTCCTCGCAGTGCGCGCTGACGTCACTCTTTCTCTCGCATGCCGCACTCTCCCCGTGGCGCCCGCAATCTCCACCTCGTCCGTTCACCCGTAACACGTGCCGCGACCACCGCTCTCTACACCATCGACTCGTCAGTCCAGGCACAATAAACCTGACGCATGCCTAACGTACGCGTTGAAACAAGTCAGTACTTGTCACCTACAAGACCTACGCCAGCAATCACTTCAAGCGAATCTTCCAGCGCTCACTGTAGCACCCACGTTAGAGCCTTTGAACCCGTGACGCCACCGGCGAACAACGCTGCTGCTTCGCATGCCATCAGGGTTAACCCTTTGTGTAGATGTTATAATTTTTTCATGTCTTGGAATACAAGAAAAAACAGAGGCAAGAGGCGTTTAACACGCCTGACAAAGACCCCTGCACCTGAAGTTCACCACAGATACACAATTATTTAACATACATGCGAATACCAAGTGTTTTGGCATATTATGTACAAAACAAAATGAGGTGCATAATATTACCACGCGCATTCTTTCTTTTCAATTTTGTTTAATCCAGTGTTCGTCCACTCAACCTGTCAGGAATGCCCAGCGCGAACTGCGCCTCATTGTTAGAGAAGGTGAGCCACTATTGTTCATCGTTTTGTTAAGAAGCGCGAGAGGTGCGAACTACTCGAGACCATTCCACAGCTTGCACTGACGACAATTGAGAAGACATGAACCCTCGAGATTACTCCAGAGCGTGTCCTATGACAAGTGATAAGACTTGAATATTCCACAGGACAGGAGTAAATGCCGACGCGTTTTACCGCTTGTCAGTCGATCGACGGTCGAACATCTATTTACCGCTGTATGTTCAAGTGTGTTTCAGTTTAACCTCCCATTCAATATACTGGCCGCAAGTTCGGCCAAACGAACAGTTTCATCTTCTACCTACAGTCTGCTTCCTCAATTCACGTACGACCCCGTGGCAATATGTACCACATATTATGCACCAGCGCTATTCGCGAGCAAGTCATTATATTCTTCGAAACTCTGTATGCGGGTTATCCATTTCCCCTGTAACACTGTCAACTGGTTTTGTAGCACTCACATGTCCTCGATCCATATTCTGTGATCCTCGATTCCGAAGAATCTCATGAGCCGGCAAATGCGGTACATCGGCGTCGTAGCTGTAGTTAATATGAACATTTTAAGGTAGCTACAGTCTTGTTCGGCCTCTGACAGCCCTTTGTGCCTGCTTACGCTCAGAACATGGCAATAAGTGTGCGGCGGCCACTCGGTGATGTACACTGCAAAGAAACAATTTACATCCGTGTGAGAAAGCTATGAAAACACCATTTTCTTTCTATTCAGTTAAGGTGAGGATGGTATTGCAGGTTTTTACTTGCAAGTTTCGAGGTGTATTTGGAAGGAGGCGAGTCAAGTGTTTCCAGTTGTCAATTATATAGGCACAGTGACTTCTAAAGAATATTTTAGATGAGGGTTACAAGTTTCAATGAACACGATTGACAAGTAATAGTTTCTCTTATATCCACAGTTTATTCGTGCCGTTAGAATCTGGCTTGATGCAGACTAGGCGCCGTGAACTATTGATGACTAAATACACTTCGTGCATATGTAATCACTTCCGGTAGTTGGAAGTGTTCATCTGCATCTGTTGCAAAATTAGTCAGCCTTTCGAAACTTTTTACGGGGTTGCGCATATCTCAGCAATTCTGTTGTAACCGTTGCAACTGCCCTGAATCTATGCGTGTCTCTATGGTCGGCTAAAAAGGAATATAGTTGAACTCGTTTATTTTCTTTAACATGCCATTTTGTTAAAACTATCGAGTTACTTCGAACACATATCCTAAATATGTGGCTGAATTCGGGAAAAGCGAATAATGTTGAATGTTCCTGCCATATTTCTCGGGAGGTGATACAGGTGGAGATAAGAGTTTCAGCTGAATTTCAGTTGGCCTGACCTGTCTGACGCTGTCTTCTAGTACAGCGCAGAAAGCCCGAATCCTAGTTAACCTCCAGAAAGAAAACCTGCTCCAGTCCGTATACAGGACATCTGCTTCTTTGAGATAGAATCAGGTAACTTTGGCGGGCTGTGCGATCAGCATAAGTTTTACCAATTTTCGTCCCTTTAAATCAAAGCGCGGTGGAATATACTCCCAAATTACAGCCATGTTTGAAGCAACCCGTTACACGGCTGATATTTCGGAATCAGTGTCGATAAACAAATGATTGTATTATTACGTGTATACAACTCTATCATCACCATCACCATCATCATTATCATCATAATCACCATAATCATCATCATCATTATTATCATCATCATTATTATCATCATCGTGACTATGTCTACTGCTGGACAAAGGCCTCTTCCATGTTCTGCCAGTCAACTCAGTCCTCCGGTTGCTACTGCCAATTGATACCTGCAAACCTCTTAATCTCATCTGCCCACCTAACTTTCTGTCTCCCCCTAACCTACTCGCCTTCTCTAGGAATCCAGTTAGTTACCCTTAATGACAGTGGTTACCCTGTGTACGTGCTACACGCCCGGCCCATGTCTAATCTCTCTTCTTGATTTCAGCTATGATATCCCTACGCCTGCTTTGTTCTCTAATCCACTCTGCTTTCTTCTTGTCTCTTAAGGTTACACCTATCATTTTCTTTTCCATTGCTGGCTGCGTCGTCGTCAATTTAAGCTGAACCCTCTTTGTAAGTCTCCAGGTTTCTGCTCCGTAGCTAAGTACCAGCAAGATGCAGCTGTTATATACCTTCCTCTTGAGGGATAGTGGCAATATACTTGTCATCATTTGAGAGTGCTTGCCAAATGTGTTCCACCCCATTCTAATATTTCTAGTTACTTCAGTCTCATGGTTCGACTCCGTGGTTATTACTTCTCCCTAGTAGACATAGTATTTTAGCAACTTCAAGTGCACTATTACCTATCTTGAAGCGCTGTTCTCTTCCGAAATTGTACATAACTTTCGTTTTCTGCAGATTAATTTTAAGACCTACTTCACTGCTCTCATTGTCTAACTCCGCAATCATGAGTTGCGATTCATCCCCTGAATTATTCAGCAATGCAATATCATCGGTGAAGCGCAGGTTACTAAGGTATTTTTCATTAAATCTTATGCCTAACTGTTCCCATTCTAGGCCTCTGAAAACCTCCTGTAAGCTCGCGGTAAATTGCATTGGGGAGATTGTATCCCCCTGCCTTACACCCTTCCTGATTGGTATTCTGTTGCTTTCTTTATGAAGCTCTATGGTGGCAGTTGATACCCTGCAGATTTATTCCAGGATGTTTATATGTGCTTCGTCGACGCGCTGATTCCACAGTGTCTGCATGGCTCCTGATATTTCGACTGAATCAAGCGCCTTCTCATAATCTATGAAGGTTATGTATAGTGGTAGGCTATATTCAGAGTATTTCTCTATTACCTGATTGATAGTGTGAATGTGGTCGATTGTTGAGTAGCCTGTTTAGAAATCCTGCTTGTATAATGCATACTGCTGATATTTCTTTCCATGGTCAAACAGCCGCAGCACTTCGTGTAAATTGTTTTATTTCACACAAAGCGCACAAAAGCAAGAGGCCGCAAGATACACTGATACGCTGGACCTCCCTCTCCTCCCCCTTGTTTGATTAAAGTCTCGGTGACATTTGTCGCAAAGAGATTTTCGATCGTTTCTGCAAGCATTTTGAGGTAGCACAAAAAAAATCAGAGCTCAACTGCGTTTTAGTGAAGTATTATCGGAAGTGACCGTGTACTCACCACATTTCACGCTGTTTTTTACATCAGCTTCATATCTCGCATCGTAAGACGAAAGCTCGCTCTCCGGAAGCAGACGCTGCTGAAAAACTGGCGAGAGAAAAAATATGTACAAGTTTCAGACCCCGTTTGTACCACAAGTATGTATAAGGTGCGGTATATTTGAAGTATTTGAAGGAAGAGGGGGAACAGTCGCGATGCCTGGGTCATTAAGAGGTGCAATCAGTCACCTTATCACAGACAGACAGACAGACACTTTCGATAATACTTCGCTAAAAAGTAGTGTAGATTTTTTTTCATACGTCACAATGTTTGTCAAAATGATCAAAAAATCTCTGTGACAAACGTCGCCGAGACTTTAATAAAACAGGGGAAGGGAGGTCCAGCATATCAGTGTATTTGGCGGCCTCTTTTAATTTTGTGCACTTTTTGTGACAGACGGACAGACAGACGGGCAGGCTGGCAGGCTGGCAGGCAGGCAGATAAAGGTCGTGGCTATTGTGCCGGCAGCCGGTATATTATCCCGGAAAAAAAAAGCTTCCTTCGATTTTCCCTATTGGCTGCCCATCGCCATGTGACTTATCTGCCATCCATTATGTGTGAATCTGCCATGCCAGCAGCACATGTGCCAGCAGAATAAAAGGAGCCCGTGTAGTGCCGGCAGCTGGCACAGCACACCAGAAACTAACGACTTATTAGTGCCCTGCCGTATTTATAGCTTCTAAGCTGATTATTTATTTGTGGGCTTTAACATCGCAAAACCACCGTATGATTATGGGAGACGCCGTAGTGGAGGGCTCCGGAAATTTCGACCACCTGGGGTTCTTTAACGTGCGCCCTTATCTGAGCACTCGGGCCTACAAAATTTCCGCCTGCCATCGGAAATGCAGCCGCCGCAGCCGGGATTTGATCCCGCTTCCTGCGGGTCAGCAGCCGAGTACCTTAGCCACTAGACCACCGCGGCGGGGCCTTCTAAGCTACCATTAGGTACTTTTGCTCTCCGAGATTTAGCAACACTGATCCCCATTGTCAACAACAGCCAAGGACCTGAACTTCTTATCTTTTGGCAAAGGAAAGTCGATGAGCGGCCTCTAAGCATTTGCCGACGAAGGCACAGGCAGTGGCGTAAAAAACATCCAGTACGTTTTGTTTGTAACGTCAATGTCGTGAACCTTACCTAACCTAACCTAAACTAACCTCGTAAATTGCAACCCTGCTGTAGAAAAAAACTTCCGGCATATAGTCGACTGATATAAAACTGCTGGCAGCTGGCAATGTAGACACTATCATAAATCCATAAATATATGTACACAGACAGACAGACAGACAGACAGACAGACAGACAGACAGACAGACAGACAGACAGACAGACAGACAGATAGATAGATAGATAGATAGACTAGATAGATAGATAGATAGACAGATAGATAGATAGATAGATAGATAGATAGATAGATAGATAGATAGATAGATAGATAGATAGATAGATAGATAGATAGATAGATAGATAGATAGATAGATAGATAGATAGATAGATAGATAGATAGATAGATAGATAGATAGATAGATAGATAGATAGATAGATAGATAGATAGATAGATAGATAGATAGATAGATAGATAGATAGATAGATAGATAGATAGATAGATAGATAGATAGATAGACGTACCTTCTGGTTCCTCGTCGACACCCCTCTGAGGGAGTACCTTCTGGTATAGATTAGCCTCCACAGCGTCGAAATCGGAGAGCAGCGCGGCTCTGAATACCGTCAAAGCCAAGCCCAATCGCATTCCGTTACCTGTGAACTGTGCAAACAAGGTTGACGCACGTGAACGGACAGAGCCGAGGCGAGCATTTCGATCAGGCACGTCTACCATGATTGTTATTCTTCTTTACCTACGTCTTTGGCTAGCACCCACTGCGGAAGAATGCTGAAAAATTGAGTGATGTATGGTTTTATAAAATGATTTAGTGCTTTAAATTATTCCAGACTAGAATACATGGAAACATTTAGTGCTTGTCAAAAGTTTATAATAAGAAAAACAAAGCAAATGTGTACTTTTCAGAGTATATCTTTATATAAATATGTACATAATCAGAATGAACGATAATAGTACCGTTAAGCTAGTGCACGAATGGCTTCATTCTGGTGATTCCGCATAGCCACACGTACATTCACATCGAGAATTTGGAAATCAAAGGCTCTCCAAACTACAAAATCAAATGCGAAGATATATTTATTCCAATAACACGTAAATGTGTTTTCATACAGTGTTCTAGAAAATCACCGCTGCGTGTCAAAAAAGAACTGAGTGATAGTTTGTCACTGTAACCGCTATCACCCCCCCCCCCCCCATGGCGGTGTCTTGGGCTGCTTGAAGAAGGTGCTGGAGAAGCAGAGTTCCAACGGTTGGCATATCTCATCCACCGAAATAGGTGTCCTGTCGTTGAGAATGGAGTTCCCATAGAGGCACCCGACGCGTCGTGGAAAGAGCGAAGTGAACGGGAACACTAGTAAAACAGGAAACCACATCGAAGGCCGCCATGCAGTTGGTTTCATTCTGACTCACGTTGGACGAAATTGCCACGAAATGTCCTGAGTGCTGAATTTAGGTTTCTGTCTTGGCCGTCAGATTAACTATAATTTTGTGAAGACACGTTGACAAGGCCCATATGAGGGAACGTGAGAAATCGACAATAGAACGAAGCAGAATTCTAGTCTTATCAACTTTTGGGAGGCCGTAGAAGTTTGGGGCGGAGCCATTTCTACTTATAAAATTTAGGCAAATGAATTTGGATTCAAGATAAGATTTCGGATAGGAGTTTGTTTAACCGGGTTTGGGTTAATAGAGTTGCATCCTTCTTGTTCATTGTGTATGCCTCTCCACACCGGAGCTCTTCTGCTTTCTTATCGTAGTCTGCGCGATTCATTACGACCGTGTTATTTTGTTTGTCGGCTGGGAGGATTACGATGTCCCTGTCATTCTTCAAATCTTTGAGAGCCTTCATTTCCTCGTTAGAGAGGTTGGTGCCTTTACGAGCCGGTATGTTCGGAAAAAATTCTCATTACAATAAGCCGTGTCTCCTGACGGCCGTCGATTTCAAGGGAGATGTATCCCGTCCCCAACTGCCATGACTATTTCGGAAATAGGACGAGTAGTTCATATGATGTTGAAACCATGTCCCCTGCCTAGTACGGTTGGTTGTTCTTGACGGAGGTCGAAACCCACCTTCCTACTTGCCAAAAACATACGCAACATAGTTTGTTAGGGACCGTTGCGTATGTTTTTGGGAAGTAGGAAGGTGGGTTTCTTGGATTTTTTTCATGGTTGTTACACACGTGTTAATGGTCAATATGATTGGGCTTTTTTTCATACCTTGTTTACTTTATAGCGCAGACGCCTTTAGTTTTCCACGTGACCGGGTAGAACACTTGATATATGTGCGTGTATCTTTCAATAAAGTTTAGTTGCGAGTTCATCGCGGTGTCATCTCGTCCTCTGTCCTTGTATATATTTTTGCGGTGTTTTTACTTCCCAAGTGTGGAGAGCGTAAAAACTACATAGCAAGCAAACGTGGAATATTCCGTTTGGCATGTCTAACAATCGAGTCAGTACTGCTACAATTTTTCTGTTCTCTCTTTCGGCGGCAACATTTTATTGAATTCAGGTTTCGTTAGATTCAAGTCACTGAATAACTCAAGGTATGTGAAGTAAATATTGTGAAAGTTTAGCGTAAACATTTCACAACATTTTCTGTGAAGAACCAAAGTTCAATTTACGTTGCTGTTGCTTGTAGCCTCAAACTTTGATTTCGTTTCTAGGCAGCAAAAACAAGCCACATGTGTTTTTCGGCTTCGATTATAGTAAGCACACAACGTGCAACATATTTATAAATGTTTACTATTCAGGCTTAAGAATATACAGTATGTGTGGTAATTTTGGTAGTTAAATGTTTTTCCTCATTCTTCCGCTAAACAGAAAAAGATGCGAACTCAGTTCAGTCAACACCGCGTCCAGCCTGCGTGAGGAATGTCGCAAGTAAATATGCGGAATCTATCGAGGAAAGTGGCAAACTGGGCATGTAGCTTATCCCGATTTTTCCTGAGCACCTAGAATACATGAACATTGTAGACAACTACTTCCTGTTATACATGATCCAGAGACCGCGTTCAGCACTGTGGGTCGACATACCGCACAGGTGGGCAACTTTTTATCATTTCTCGCTGATTCTTTGGCGAAACCCGTTGCACTGACGCTAATTCTCATGGCGAATACTCGAAAGCAAACAAACCCTTTAAAATCTACAAATTTAATGTGAAAAACAGATCAGTTTTTGACGTCATTCAACCTCGAATCAACCTCACCCCAAACTTTTTATATCGTGGAAACTGAAGGAGACTTTTCCGGATGTGCAGTTTTCAAAGCAGCAGCTCCGTTTCTGGAACCACAGGTGTAAGGCACCTTTCAAAACTCTTGTTCACACGAGTTACCGCCGCAAGTTCAAAACCGTTGCACGTCGACTCACTCAACCATATCTGGCAGGTATAGCCCGTGAAGATCCTCGAAGACGCCATAATGTGTTTTGCTAAAGCCTGTCTACAAACTGAAACGGCTACATTGTCAATTGTCTCCTGTACCCATTCTACCTCATCGGTGAACATATAGTTGCTAAGCTGTAAAATCTAGAGCTGGAGAAGTGCAGTATCTTCCTCTACTTACTTTAGTTTCGTTCTGTTATGAGCGGAGGAATGCAGCCTTCTTCTTTGCGTTGCTGACGTGCTGGTCATGTGACTGGTAAGTGCAAATTCTTGTAGCACAATAACCATGCTGTCTTTAGTAGTAAACATCAAGCCAGCGGCATCTAGAGTAACTATAGTTTACGCGAAAACCTTTGTGCTTGTCAGATCTTAAAACTTCCGGTGGTAATTCTACAATAGAGACACCTGACAGCTTCCAGGGGGCTGTTTGTTACGAGCATTTGCGTAGTTTCCTTGCCAGATGCGCAGGTTCTCGCCTCTACCTCCGTGTAGGGCTGATAACACCGCTTAAGTTGAAATTCGACGATAAAACTTGCTGCCGCAGTGAATGAAGTGCCCTTGCGGTGCAAGCTTTTTTTTTCTTGCATTTAGAGGGATTTATTTACGGGTATTTCAGCGAGCCTTAGATTCGACAGGTAACACCGTTTTCAGACACAATAGTGTAATTAGAGTATGTGCTTTGCAGATATTGTGAATTAGAGCACATCGCAAGGAAGTTTTTTTGTTTTGTTTTTTTTTTGCTCTTCCTACAGAATGAAGAACGACAGCTGCCCGATAATGTCTGATTGGAAAAATTTCAGTTTTTATTACGCTGACTGCACACAAAGTATTGGGTCTACGCTGTGCCTGGGTGAATTCCTCACTCTCGTTTTGAGATATAGTGTCTTTGTAGTTTATGTGACTTTGCCGTATAAAGGACACCGTACGAATCTCACCAAAAGTTTGACTCGAAGCTGCAAATGCCTGGGTGGCGAATTTGTATGCAAGCAGAATGCCCGTTGCGTATAAGTGCGCCATAGGATTCGGGCAAGCCTCACTACCAACTGTTGGTCTGCTAAACGTGAAGAAGTTGTCCACAGATCAGAATATATATAACTCATCGCCTGACGAAAGGAGGAGGGAGGACGCCTCCCGAAACTGTTGGGAAATGGATAGATTTATCCTTGTTGACAACGCTCTCGATGTGCCATATCTCATACCTTCATGACGACTAACTGGCCCATTGAATTATTACTCCTACTCTCTCTCTCTCTCTCTCTCTCTCTCTTTCTATATATATATATATATATATATATATATATATATATATATATATATATATATATATATATATATATATATATATATATATATATATATATATATATATATATATATATATATGTGTGTGTGTGTGTGTGTGTGTGTGTGTGTGTGTGTGTGTGTGTGTGTGTGTGTGTGTATATATGTGTGTGTGTGTGTGTGTCAGTAAACACAGGCGTCAATCCTCATAGCTAACTTATTCAGACGCCCTACACAACCACTCGTTTTGTAAATAGCGAAAAGATATCTACCTTCAAATGCAGATGTAACAATTCTTTCTATTCATTCTTTACAAGAACAATATGAGAGTGCGACAGCTTAGCTGACGACCTAATATAACACCTAATATAACTAATATAACAAATATTAGTTCACTTTTTTGTATGCGGGAAATTGTTCTTACATTACATATGTTCTACGTGCATTGAAAATGTATTTCTTGATCCTTGCCCCGCCGTGGTGGTCTAGTGGCTAAGGCACTCGGCTGCTGACCCGCAGGTCGCGGGTTCGAATCCCGGCTGTGGCGGCTGCATTTCCGATGGAGGTGGAAATGGTGTAGGCCCGTGCGCTCAGATCGGGTGCATGCTAAAAAACCCAGGTGGTCAAAATTTCCGTGGCCCTCCACTATGGCGTCTCTCATAATCATGTGGTGGTTTGGGGACGTCAAACCCCACATATCAAATATTTCTTTATCCATACTTCTGTTCTGATAAATGTTATCGAGATATTTTTACATATGTCCATAAATAATTGCTACCCATTCCTTTGTTCTGAATACGTTTTACTTCCCGCCTACATAATGCCTATATAGAGATGTAGGTAATCTGTGAATAAATAAATGATAAAACTGATCACACTTCTCCTAAAACGTCACCAAACAGAACATGCGGCAAAAAAGCGCATTAAGCATAAAATGTAACACTTTGAAGGAGTGTACTCTTAATCGAGAATGAACTTTTTTTTACCTTTTTGCACCTTTCAAGAAATTTGTTTACATTTCATTAGCTTTCGAGAAAGTTCAGTGTCACTTCTTTATCATGGGAATGCGTACCTGTCTTCGTTGAATGTGAGGTCATCTCAAGGAATTAAAATTGGATTTGTGATGAAATCTGGGAAGCTCCTCAGATCAAGAAAACTGGAAACACATGTGCCAGCGAAACCCCTATCACTGTTATTAAAAAGGAGACGATGATCCTGCTACGTTAACTTGTGATAACGTGAATCACGATGGACGTGCATTTCATCGCTATGACCAAGCGACAGTTCACGTTTTTTCATCTGTTGTTTTTTTTTTGTACGTATTTCCAGTCACGAAAAATTGGCACACAGTTGTTTGTCAATGCTTGTGTTGTATTCTATTCCGTCTTAGTTCTGTTTTTACGCTTTTTAGTAGCACTATTATGTCGCAAATGCTCCTTCAAGACACCCCTTTGCAACGTTCCCATTCTTTCGTTTTTTCTATAAATAAGGTGTTGCGTACGCAGAAGTAGCAAATCAAGCAAACGAACTAATAAAAAATAAACAAATAAAACGGTTTGTTTCTAAGGCCTGTGAGAAATTTCCTTTAGGCACTGACATCGTCTTTTTTTCTTCAAATTTTAGTCACCAACAAAGAAAGACACATTGGTGCTGGCGCCCCAACCGATTGAAGAGCAGACATAACAGCTACTCCTGGTACTGGTGTTATGCATATAACACGAGGACACTGAACGGATATTACTGGCTATTTACCAATAATTACGCGATAGTTAAGCTACCATACGAGCACTGCAAGGAAAAATAAAACAATCCAACCAATGCAACCTTGTCGTCCGCATATGAGATGGTGGGATTCTTTGTCGATGAAAATGCTAGCGCTGATGGATTGAATCATATGCCGACTAGTCACACCTATGTGCTGATGGATCGGGGTCATACGTCTAGTTGTGCGCGTAACCACGCCGCCGCCGCCTGTATTTGTTCATGTTGCTTGCGCTACCGATGGGGTCCTTAGAGTAACCGCGCCGCCACCACGCAATAATTACGGCACACTGCCATAAGCCCTTTATTGTTAACCCCGTTGTGGAATCTTGGCATAAAATACACCACTTCACTGGGGGAGCTCTTTTCGATAATTCCACGTAATGCAAGACGGAACGTTAGGGAAAATTTCTTAATGCTCACAAGAGGGAAACAGCAGAGCGAAATTCTGACAGGGAACAAAAGATGAAGAAGGCACGACAACGGCACTGACTTACAACAGATTTTTTTTTTTTTTGGAATGGGGGCACATCAGGCACGTAGCGAGGATATCGTTTTCTTTTCGGGGGGTGGGGATGGGAAGACGGGGAGGCGAGGTTTACCTTTTTGAAAAGAAGTCTTTTCATGCCAAACAGCAAGAAAGTTGTCGTGGATATAGAAGGTGGTTAATTATTAGAAGGGAATGAGAACAAAGTGGAGTGTAGCACGAGGCAAGGTATAATCAGCGATGAAAGCAAATTTCGACACCGTCGTAAAGCTAGTGCATGTGCACTGGAATTAATGCTTTCGTACCAAATAATCTTGACCGAGAAGTCCCATAGAGGGTCAGTAAAAAGAAAATAATTGACTAAAAAAAGGGGGGGGGGGGACACAAGAGAGCTGGTTGTCAATTTATGCATGTACGGTAAAAAAATGGCATTATTTCTGCCGAACTTCAAACACCTTGTAAACATTCACAAGTGTCTCCAGTGCCTTGAAGCTATACTTCAAACGATCGAGACATCTGGACTCGCTCTGAAGGCAGAAAGATGTCACTTTGCATACGAGAAACCTTTGTTCTTGGGACGCACGATAAGCAAGTCCAGAGCATGCCCTGACCCACAGAAGACAACAGCCATCGCTGCATTTGCGCCACCCGCTGACAAGAAAGCCGTGCGTCAATTTCTCAGCCTGTGCGCCCATTACAGGCATTTCGTCAGAAATTTTGCCCTCGCCGCCGAGCCATTCACTAACCTTACGCAGACCGACGTCGAGTTCAAATGGGTAAAGCCGCAGGAGGAATCATTTCAAGAACTAAAACGACACCTGCAGTAGGCACCGTGCACCGATACTTACGCAATTCAACGAAGACGCTGACACAGAAATCCACACCGACGCAAGCAGTGTAGGGCTCGGAGCCGTCCTGGTGCGGAAGATTGACAGATTTGAAAGGGTCATCAGCTATTGATTCGGTCGATATCTCAGACCAAAGTCAACTATTCTACAGAAAAGAAGTTTACTGCCATCATCTATACGTTTCGCCCTTACCTATACGGCAGGCCTTTCAAAGTTTGGAGTGACCACCACGTCCTCTGTTGGCTAGCTAACTTGAAAGAGCGTTCATGTTGCCTCGCACGGTGGAGTCTGCGACTTCAGGAGTTCAACATCACCGTCGTTTACAAGTCGGGGCGAAGGTACTCGAACGCCGACTGCTTGTCCCACGCTCCTGTTGACCCACCGGCGCAGGACAAAGAGGACTGGCGTCGTTTTTCTTGCGTAATGGCGCCCTCGTCAAGAAAAACTTCGCGCCACATCTGGCCAACTACCTCCTCGGAGTACCTTCGACATTACGTCCAGAAGTTCTGAATGCTCTGCCTGACTACACAACGGCTGGACACTTTTGATTTTCCTGCACGCTAGCGAGAATACAGGAAAAATACTAATGGCTCCGCCTCACTGCCAACGTCACCCACAACGTAAAAACCACCCGAGGGGCCGAAGACACCACCTATATGCTATAGGCCAGCTGCGCTTCTGCAGCCTATCGAGCCACCTCACCTGCCGTCTCAGCAAATCAGCATGTGCCTATTGGAACTACTCCAAACGTCAAATTCCGGAAACAAATAGAACGCCGT